>JBBMKE010000009.1:21089276-21114038 GCA_037834125.1 Lippia alba | reverse complement strand
ATAATTTATAAGTATAGCCGAGTAATTTAGAAGTGAAAAATAACATTAGGACTGGATATTGACATGAACGTGGCCGACATGTATATTATAAGAATCAAGTGGTATATTAAAGGCTTTTAATGAGCTATGTCAACTTATAACTTTTGGAAGTATTCATTATTGACTATTTTCTCGTTGACTTATATTGTAATGAATGAAAATAAAATGGAATGAAAACATTTTACCTATTTAATGAAAATTTAATTGAACAAAGTAGGGTGGTCAACTTGTCGTTGGTTTATGATATTTTCGATCCCAAACTAATAAGAAAACCTCATAATCGAATCCAAATTTTATAGAATTATGATTCATTCTTTTTGAATCTATAAATTATAGGGGGTGGGATTAGATCCAATAAGTTACCTAATTTAATTAATAATGAAATATAATTTTTTTAATAAAAATAAATATTGACATAATAGGATCTCAATCACCGAAGTAGTATATTTTTATATTAAAATGTGCCCATCACTACCCAGTCTCAACTTTCACTAACTCGACTTAACACTCAATGAAAGGAGTTCTCCCTCTAAAATAATGGTTATGTCGTTGATCTGCAGCTCAAAAAAATGCACTCGATGATGCTTCGGAACCTATCCTCAACCTCAAAGCGTCACGCGGTAACTCAGGATTTTCATAGTAAGTGATCAACTAAGCATTGAATGCATTCTAAAGTAGGGCAAATGTTAGCTTAAACTGTGATCATGTCGAACGACGCCATCATTGTGACCCAATATATAAATACCTTACAACTACCACAATTGGTAAGCATTACAAACCACCACATTTACTATACTATCATTTGACCTCTCGCTCTTTATTCTAGAATCGACCACTGACTTAAGCGTTTTAGTGTCAACCCGAGTAGAATCCCTTTCAATCCCGAGTTAGTCTTGAACTTGCCTTTATTCTTCCATTTTAGAGATCGATCCACCAAGCGGTTCCCCATCATCTACAAATTTTGAGTGATTTGGCGAGCTTGACGTTCGAGTTTCTCGATCCGATATTTGGCTTGGTCAAATACAATTACATAATATTTTAATGAATAATTGTTATTTAATAGATTATTTGATGATTTTATTTATATTTATTTAAAATAAGTTATTTTAAATTTGTTAATAAAGAAAAAAAATATTTTTTAATAAAGCAAGTAATTCAAAATTTGTTGTTTAGAGCGGTAAATATGTATTTTTTTAATTTTAATTATTTTACTTAATATTCGTTACTAGTAAATAGTTTATTTAGTTGAATATTATATATATAATTGAATTTAGATTCTTAACGAATCAAACTCTTTTATTTCATTATTCGATCTATTTGTTTCGAATTATAAATATTTATAATTAGATATGATCTATTAGACATTTTTATTTGATGAATATACTAAAATTCAAATAAGATTCAGATTAAAGTCCAACCCATTAACGACCATAGAACAAATGTTATGGAATGCCTCGTCTTCTGCCCAAATTCTATTGGGTAGATAGTCCAACTAGAAGCAGAAAAAAAAGGTTATTTGAAGGCCCAAGCAAGAGCCCAAATGGCGAGCTTTGTTAATGAAACGAGCTCCCATCTATCGTGAGTCGTACTTCAGTGATTCAGTCCAAATAAAATTATACTCAAGACTCAAGAGTAATATGAACTAGAGATGTAAATGAGACGAGCCCGTTTGCGAGCCTAACAAACCTTATCAAATTCGGTTCGTGTTCGAATTCGAAATAATCGAACCCGAATCGAACATTGGCTTGGTGCGTAGCCTAAATGAACCGAACTCGAACCTTTTATTTCTAAATTTTAGGTTCGCAAGCCGGCTAGTGAACCTATATATATATATTATATATATATACATACCTTGCGTGTGATATTTATCTATTATACTTAGGGATATAAATGAACCGAACCGAGCCCTAGCCTTTTTTTAGGGTTCGAGTTCGCCTAAATTTTCTCGAACTCGAACTCGAGCCCAACGAACTCAAGGACAGGTGGTTCGAGTTCGTTGGGCTCGAGTTCGGTTCGTGGCTAGGTTCCAGTTCGGTTCGGCTCGAATTCGATTCCATCGGTTCGCGAACCAAAAAAGAAAATTAAAGAGAAGAATTGGCGGTGATAGGAGGCGGTATCCCGGCAACAGGTGAAGTAAGTGGTGAGCACGGAGCAGGGGGAAGTCCTTTTGCAATTTTAGTCTCATACTTTTGAAATTATACATTTTAGTCCCATTATTTTAAAAAAATTGCAATTTTGGTCCGGTACGTCAAATAATCGATGGAAAATGTATTTTTCTTCTGTTAAGTGCAGTTTGGGAGAAAATTTATTGTCCACTAGGTTGTTTTCTGTGAAATTTGCTTGTTAATACTTCATTTCAGCACTATATTATATTAATGATAGTGATTCATATTAATGTTTCAAAATTGATTCATGATGTTAAAATGGGGTATTAATAAACAAACTCTCACTAAAAAATAGCCTAATGAACAATAATTTTTTCCCCCAAATTGCACTTAATGAGCAAAATGCATTTTCCGTCAATTATTGAACGGACAGGACCAAAATCGTAACTTTTCGAAAATAATGGGACGAAATATATCTAATTTCAAAAGCATGAGACTAAAATTGCAAAAGGTCTAATTTTATGGGACAAAAAATGCAGTTTGCTCTATAATTTATGAAACAAGTGCAAAAAGAAATTGAATAATTATTGAGCAAATTAGGCAACCATGTCCTCCTAGTTTGATAACTGTAGAGGATTTTATTTTTTACAGTGATTATAAAATAAAATCAATGGACAATAAACTAAGTATTACAACATTATAAATGAATATTTTAAACATGTTTTGAAGGTTTTGCATTTAAACTTATATCGTGCAACGCTTATAATAAAACAAATTGATGTAACAAGTGAAAATAATCCTTCTAATTTTTTGATAACTATTAGTTTCTAACATACTCATATTTTGGCCGACCAAAAACAAAAAAATATACTTCGAAATTATTATAGTACAATTAAATCAAATTATTGTACTTATTTTATATTCAGACTAAATCAATCTCAAGCCTTAGATAATATTTTTCTTATACTAACTTGTTCAAAAAATGAAATATTACATGCTTTTTAAAACGTTTTCTGCACCGTTGATACTCACACGATGTATGGCTCATATCGGCAATCCCGCTCTCGGAAATTCAACCAATCACATTAAACCAGAAATTATTTCCAAAAGGCGGTCCCACCATTAATCTCACCCGTCCAATCTCAATCCAATCCAACAGACACCACTCACGATCCGCGTATAAACACCTCCACCAATCACACGCCATCCCTGAAATCCTATATAATCCCCATTCCTTCCGCTGTAAAATCCTCATCAATCCCATATCACCCAACACAGAAGCAAAATCAAACAGACCAAATTCCAATGGCACCCAAGGCCGAGAAGAAGCCCGCGGAGAAGAAGCCCGCCGCCGAGAAAGCCCCGGCGGAGAAGAAGCCCAAGGCCGGGAAGAAGCTCCCCAAGGAAGGCGGCGCCGCCGCCGGAGACAAGAAGAAGAAGCGCGTGAAGAAGAGCGTCGAGACCTACAAGATCTACATCTTCAAGGTGCTGAAGCAGGTTCACCCCGACATCGGGATCTCGAGCAAGGCGATGGGGATCATGAACAGCTTCATCAATGATATCTTCGAGAAATTGGCGCAGGAGGCGGCGAGGCTGGCGAGGTACAATAAGAAGCCGACTATTACTTCTCGCGAGATCCAGACGGCGGTGAGGCTGGTGTTGCCTGGTGAGCTTGCTAAGCACGCTGTTTCTGAAGGAACTAAGGCGGTTACCAAATTCACAAGCTCTTGAAGATAGTTTTCGTTCATTAGTTGTTTTTTTTTTTATAATTTTCTGTGTGGGTAGGGTTTGAATTAGGAATTATTAGATTTGTTGTCTGGAATTGTTGGTGTAAACAGTGGTTTGATCGTCAATTTTCTCGATTGATGAATTGGTCTTAAATTGCAAACACATTTCTTGGAAACACTTGGATCTAACTATTTACGAAATCCTATTTTGCAACTGTGTGGCAATTCAGTATCCTGTGTAGTCGGAACAATTTTTGCTTTAGAGAATTAGAGAAAGTTCAATGTTATGACGAACAATTTCACATATAATTCGTGAAGAGAAGAACACCAAATCGAGAAATATTACGGAAAGGTCCATATATAATATGGAAAAATTTGCTCTAATTGTAGCAATTCAGTCTAGCTCGGCCATTTACATGGTGAAGTTAAGGCCTTTTAGTTTCTTGTGCAGTCACATGTTCATCTTCTGTTGCAGCAGGGAATTCCCTTTCTGGTAATGGCAACATATGCTATGTTGAAGAGGGTCTCTGTCAATAATTTCAGACTTACATTCTAAATAAAAAGAAAAGGGAAAATGAGTCGGTGCTAATTCAATTGAACTTGATTGAATTTCATGCGCACTTGCATCTTTCTTGGTGTTTATTGAATTTCATGAGCACTTGCATCTTTCTTGGTGATAAGTTGACTTGCATCGTAATGGTCTGCTAGATTTCAGGGTCTTCTTCAAAATTGAAGGCAGGACTCTTGTCATTCTAGTCTTGGAAAGGGTTCTCTATAAATAGTTTGTAACTGGTCTGCCACGGGATTACAGTGACAGTGGATCGAGCCTGCCGGCTGGGTCATAAACAATTTTGGTTCTTTGAAAGTTGGGAATTACTTCAACAACTAGATACAAGCTTAGACAGCACAGGTAGTATAAACCTGCGCATACTTGAGCATACATGACAATTTATCGACTTTGAAAGTCGGTAATTACTTCAACAAGGAGATAAAAACATTGACAGAAGAGGTAGAATCGTAATAGCGAGATTACAGAAGCTATATGCCACATTCCACAACATTTAAGGAAAGGAACATGCTCAGACTATACAATACATACATCATAAATGAATAACCATAACATGTTGGAACAATGATATACATCGAAAATGGCACGGTGACCTCCGTCAAGCTTGTAGACTGTTACTAAGTCCTTAAATGCTGAGCCCATAAACAACCCCTCGCTTGACTAAGGCAGAGGCCGTACCACAACCAGGCATCTTTGGAGCCTTGACATTTTCGTATTGATTTTCTAAGCCAACATTCAAGTCTCCATCCTCTCAAGATGAAAAGGCACATACTTTTATACTGAATCAAACATACTTTGAAAGTTCATAATACTCGGACTATGCAATACATACATCATAAATAAAGAACCATAACAAGGTGGAACAATGATATACATCGAAAACAATGGCAAGGTGACCTCCCCCAAGCTTGTATAGACTGTTACTAAGTCCGTATATGCCGAGCCAAGATACAATCCCATGCTACAAAGGCAGCAGCAGCAGCAGCAGCATCACCACCACCACCATGTATCTTGGGAGCCTTGAGGTTATTTGCATCAATTTTCAAATAATCAAATCGCAAAGAAATTGGATCGAACATCCAAAACTCCATGCTCCCATCACGAACAGGCACATACTTGTATCTTGAAATATACAAAATATAAGATTCCTCTTTTTAATCAAACCATCATAATCAGCATCAAGTAATCAATTACACAAGTCATATCATCAAGCAAAATTTAACCCCTCCAACATATGCTGCTTGAACTGCCAAAGTAAGAAGATGAGCATACCACATACCTTTTTATCAGGAAGAAACAGTTGGGAAAATTGATCGTGAAGTACTGAGCAGAATGGGTTTTAGTTTTACATTCAACATAGTATAGGGGCCACTTTGTAATTTTCTTATTTTGATAACTTTGGCCTGTCTTTTGCTTTAAGAAAAAACAACTTTGCAGGGAAAATATTCATCTTCAAAGAAGTATTGTATTGTCGTGTTCTTAACTTGATATCTTCTCAGATTCACAGATTTTCTCAATTCGTGGTTAACAAGTCATCAACCATTTCAACCGAGAATTCAACATGATTCAAACAATTTCAACATTTCCAAGAGAAACTCAACGAAGTCTGCAATTAAAAGACTCCTTTATACATCTATCAGATACAAGATCTTACATCCCTAACATCAAAGACAATTAACAACAAAACAAAACATCATCAATTTCACAACCCTAGCAAATCAATTCGCAATTCCATCAAGTACTGGTAAATTTGGTAACTGCCTTAGTCCCTTCAGAAACTGCGTGCTTCGCCAATTCACCGGGAAGCACCAATCTCACCGCAGTCTGGATCTCCCGAGAAGTAATCGTCGGCTTCTTATTGTACCTCGCGAGCCTCGCAGCCTCCTGCGCCAATTTCTCGAAGATATCATTGATAAAGCTGTTCATGATCCCCATCGCCTTGCTCGAGATTCCGATGTCGGGGTGGACCTGCTTCAGCACCTTGAAGATGTAGATCTTGTAAGTCTCGACGCTCTTCTTCGCACGCTTCTTCTTCTTATCACCGGCGGCGGCCTCCTTGGGGAGCTTCTTCCCGGCCTTGGGCTTCTTCTCCGCCGCGGGGGACTTCTCGGCGGCGGGTTTCTTCTCTGCTTTGGGCGCCATTTGAATTTCGAATTGTAGAAAATGGATTGGAGTTGGATTGAACGTTTGTACTGTGAGAGATGAAATGGTGTTTTCACGGTGAAGCTTTTATAGAGGCTTTGAGATGGATTTCTATTGGTCTGTTTTTGGTGTCGAGGATCGAAGTTTTCAACCGTGGATGAGATTGTATTTGGACGGTGTGGATTGTATCTAGTAATGTGGGGTATTTGAAAATTTTGAACTAGTGCGCCAAAACGGAACGACATCGCTTGCGATTTCAGGAGGCATTTTGGGGCATAAAATAGATTTTGACAAAAAAAAAAAGGATTTTACATAAATAAATGCTACTTGAAAAGATAAAAATGTAAATGCAATATGTATCTTTTTCATGGAAATGAAACAGACTAAATTATTTCACTTTTAAAGATGGGAAAATTCAACAATCAATTTAAGTTGATGGTTAAATAATAATAAAAATCAATAATTCTCAGACGCTCATTGTGTGTAAATAAAAAGATATTATTATTTTAAATATATTAAGATTAATTTTTATATTAATATATGTTCCTGAATCATTTTTGATATAATTTATTAAATGATGATAAATAAATAGCATAAAGGAGGGTCGTATTTGTTAAAATAAACTAGTAACCTTGCACACTCGTCGCGATGTGAATTAATTATTATTTAAATGTGTTAAAATTAATTTTATTAATATATATTTTAAAACTATTTTTGGTATAATTACTAAATTTAATACAGCTATATAATAACATATATTCAAAATATATATTAAAAATTTTGAGCAAGAAAAATAAAAAAGAACATAAAATATTAACAAAAGAAAGGTGAGAGAAAAGTATGATTAATAAATAAGTAACAGACTAAAATACGTTCTCTTTGTGGTTAAGTAAGTAAAATAAATAAATATATAAATAAATAAATAAGAGATTAAGTCCAAGAGACCACTATTAGGTCTCGCTCTTAATAATAAAGTATAGATAAATATAAGAGGAACAACATAAAAAGTATGTTAAAAAAAATTAAAGTGAAATGAAATGAAACAAAAGTTGAGAAGAGAGTGTTGAGAACAAATAGAAGATTGTTAGAGTGATAAAATAATAAATAGAAAAATATTGAAGTAATAAAATAAATAAATAAAAAATATATTAGTATTCAGGAAAAGTTAAAATGCCCCAAGAAACAATAGTTTTGAGTAATTAACTAAATCGTTCAATCTGCGAATACCTGAGGGCATTTGGTCTAGTGGTATGATTCTCGCTTAGGGTGCGAGAGGTCCCGAGTTCAATTCTCGGAATGCCCCATTACAAATTTTAAATTTTGAAATTGATATGAATCTTTAAATCATCTTTTATGATAAATTATGTGTTTGAATCCTTTTTATTTTATAAATTACACTTATTCCCCTCTTAATTTAAGGTTAAAATTTTGATATCTAGCCCTTAATTTTTTGTTCACTCTAGTGTCCAATCATATGATCTGACCAAATCTTCCAGATAAAATAATTGTTTATAGATAAATTAGTTATTTTAATTTCATACCCATTAAAAAAATTAAAAGAGAAAACAATTAAAAAAATTGATCCGGGTTTGTTTTTGTTTTTTTAGAGCGAAAATGATTTTTTTCAGGAGAACCCTCGGTGAAATGTATAATGTTCAAATTGAACCTTAAATTTGGGAAATTTTCAAAGCCAACCGTATGTAATCAAAAATATATACGGAAAATCCTCTGCCAGACAATTGTGCATCACTAGCGGACTGTGCGACTTTTTATTGACCCCAAAGTTTATAAATCTTTTAAATAGGTCCTACAATGTTTAATATGTTAATGATTGATGTAAGCTTTTTATATATTTTTTATAAAGTTTTATTTTGTTTTCAATACTATTTGTAGTAATAAAATCTAATTCTTCATAATATTCTTTTAAATCTTTTTCTTTCCCTTTTAATTATTTTTAATAGTTTTTAGAGAAAATTACATCTAACTACCCTGCTGGATAGAGTAATTGCAATTCAATTCATTTTTATTTGAAAATTACAATTTAATCCCTAAATGTTATGAACCATTTGTGATCCTTTTATTCCATTATAGTTCTGTTAGGATTGAGCTCTGTTTCCAAGGACTTAATTGCTATATGCTTAATACCTAGTGATCATTTTGTTGAAATCTTTATATTGTAGGGATAAATTTATTATTTTATTCATTAAAATAATAGAAGGACATAACTCAACTCTAACGGAACCTTAACAGAATAAAGAGATCACAAACGGTTCATAATATTTAAAGACTAAATTATATGTTTCAAATAAAAATAGATCGTATCGTAATTACCCTATTTGCCATGATAGTTATATGTAATTTTTCATAATTTATAAATTATTTTTGTATTTTATATATAAAATCCCATGTTTTTCCGCATATTCTAGTATTTCCTTATAGTAACTAACTCGTATAAGTCTCAACAAACCTTAGGGAACGTTTACTTCCTGTGGCAAACCCCCCTT
Source organism: Lippia alba (assembly GCA_037834125.1). NCBI lineage: Eukaryota > Viridiplantae > Streptophyta > Magnoliopsida > Lamiales > Verbenaceae > Lippia > Lippia alba. Next base: position 21,104,953 of record JBBMKE010000009.1, on the reverse strand, counting down.
GGTTATGCAATAGGGGTTTACAAACCTTTTACTTTGATTTGTATGTTTTCTCGCCTAATCTCGGAGCCCCGAGTATCTAATGGGAAAGAGTGTGTTATTTACCCATCAAAAATTCTATGGCTAAATAGCCCAGTCCACTGGTTGAGATATATTGACCCAATTGCCCCTGAAATCCGCATTGTTATTTACGTTTTTTTTCCCACACGGGGATCAACCCCAATCGGTCGCTTTGACTTATTCTTCACAGACTGCTGAGAATGGGTTTTTTTTTCTAATTTTAGTGTGTTTTTCTTTTTATATTGTAATTTTGGCGTGTATTTTTTTATATTTCAACTTTGGGGTAATACTCTTTTTAAAAAAGAGGAATCACTGTAGTGTACACCAATTTGATTCTAATTGCTTGTAGCTAGATTAATAATTAATATCGTGAGCACCACTAAAATTTTCTCTTGAGAGAACTGGGATTAATTATATATAATATAAGTTATGTATGTGCCACATTAATTCATTTAAATAATAGAATACTCCTACATGAAGATTTACTAACACGGGATATCTAAATGTGAATTTTAAAATCACACTCACCATTACAAATTTATTTAAAAATTATTGTATTTATTTGGAGGCTAAATCTAAAAATCTATTTATAAAGGTGTTCTATTATTTAAAAATTCAGTTAGATTTAACTTTTTGGCGAAATTATCAAGAATTCTAATGTAAAAGGGGTTATTTATAATTTTAAAATTTATGTGACAGTCTCATATATATATTATTGAATCTAAATGTAAATGTATCCTGTTATTCAAAACTCATTTGGATATAGATGAAAATTATTTATATATATATATATATGTTATTTAGTTAAGGAAATAAGATAATTAGATGTATATGTAGGTGGTTGAATATGAGGTGATTGCATATATACCCGCATGATGAATTAGTTTTATAGATATTAGTGTATTATTTTAATTACATAAGCAAATGCAGGAATAAATTAAAGAAGCAAGTAATATTTAATAACTTAAGGGGGCGAATAATGTGATGTACTTTTATTGAATAGAAATGGTACTTTAATTGTGGCTAATATATAATAATTAGTGAATTCAATTATAATTTAGTTATTGTTGTTTTTAATGCGTAAAAACTAGCTAGCTAGGCTGCATGCATCTATAAAAAGGCAGTCGATCAGCACAAGGGAAGAAGGCAAGCGCGCGGCTTAATTCAGTTGAATTACATTTCATTTGGCCGTGATCCAGAAACTTATAAATTAAACTAATGATGAAGCCGGGATCATTCTCATTCTCATTGGCAGCTGTTGTTGCAGTTATACTCGCAACATGGAGCAGCCATTACTCTGCTACCGCACAAAGCTGCAGGTCTGTCACAGCAGACGATTTCCAAACAAAAAACTGTAATACCGTTGATGGAACATATGACAATCCCTTTTTTCGACAGCAATAAGAAATTTCTTCAACGGAACCTGTCTCTGTCTCTCCTCTGGCAGTTCCAAATAGCTTCCGGAATTAAAAATTTCATCAAATAGTTTATCGCTTAATATAGATATATTACCTTGATTAAAGATCTTCTACCGGTGGAAAGTTGAATGTCTGTGTAGTAGAGTACGTTCGATGTATATATAATGGACTTGAGAATTATTAATCTCGGGTGGTGTGCAGAGAACTGCACACGGGTGACGGAAAACGAGATCCGCCGCTTGATCCCGACCTGTCGGATAACTAGGGATTCATCCAACAACCAATCTGTCCCGAGTACTCGCTGTCAGAGTCTGAGACGTCTCATGAACAACGCGACCTGCCTCTGCTCCGCCGAAGCCAAGGGCATCGTCGTTCCGGAAATTTCTGCTGCTGCAAGCTTATGCGAGATTGACATTGCACAAATAAGGAAATGCCAAGGTAATTAGTAACTGTTTGCTCTATTTGAAGACAATCCATTCATATATAAAACAATTATGCATCATTTTGATTGGTTTCAGACTAGTTTAGTTGATCCAAAAAGGAAGGAAGACTTCATTGTAATCGGGTTCTCAAATTTCATCTACTGAACTTATTCTCAAGTGTTGTTTATTAGTGTCAAAAATAAATTGCATGACGGGCAATAACATTTGTTTCTTTTGATTTCTTTGTGCTGAATTGATGTTGTTGTTGTATTTGAAATTTACTTGTTTCACTGCTCTTAATTATCTATATATATATATATATATATGGAAGACAAATTTGTCATTTTCAGTGTGTCCAAATTTAATAAAAGGTTAAAAGCCGGTCGTCATAAGCCCTCATATGTAGCTTCAAACCTTGAAAGAAAACATGCATGCAGCTTAATTAATTACAGCAACATCTAGGCCTGCAATACTCTTGTTTTTGGTAATAATAATGTGTAAAATTTCCAAAAAATACATTACTATAATTGGGTAATTTTGAAATTTTAAAGTATTTATTACAAATGTCACCGACTATACACAATACATTAATTTTCAAACAGTAGAAAATCATTTTGTAATCTTACCTATCCTCGAGGATAATAAATACTTAAACACTCAATACCTGTGTCCGATAACATATTATTATTATTAAAATATGTCAGAATTAAACTTTTTATATTAATAAAATTTATAGAATTATTAAATAGGTCAACCACTTAATATTATAGCATAAATAAAAATAAACTAAAAATATAAATTAAAAAATTATGTTCGCAACTAACAGATTCAACACATCGGCTCTTACAATTTCCTTCATATTAGAATTAATTAAGCTTATATTGGTGTTCAATTAACGGTTTATGATCATCTTCGATTAAGATCCCAATGCATGCATATCAATTGCCTAATCCCCTTGATAATCGATATAGACCATCTTGTAGCCAATTATGCACTCTCAAGACTCTTACTAAACAATCCAATTGATCATTACTCGAATTCCATGTAACAATTACGGGTAAGGTATCATGATCATCGAGGAAAACATACTTCAAATGTGATGGGGAGGGGGAATTTCAATTAAAAAATTTGGAGCTTTCACAGTAGAAGGAGGACGAACAAGTTTACCTTTTCTTTAAATTGACTATTGACGCAAGGCACGAATGGAGTTTGAAAAGAAGACTCAATCAACATTTAGATATGATTTTCTTGGAGTATTTAGATGTGATTTTATTTTATTTTTTTAACTTAAAAAACTTGGACCATTCTGATTTGATTTTTTTCTTAAAATATAAAATTAAAATGACTAATTTGCCTTTGAAAATTTATTTTGGTTGAAAATGTTTGCCAAATTTTAAATTTTGGCACTAAAATCAACGTAAAATCAAAAGTTGGCATCGAATAGTTGGACTTTAACGTGAAATAAAATCAACGTAAAATCAACTTTATTCGTTTAACCTACTTAAGTTCCACGTAAGAATTATTAATTTGAGCATCGAAAAAATAAAACTGAAGTAACCTCCATCTATCCCAATTTGACGCTCTAACCGTATATTTAATCTAGCAGGAAGAACCTACGACTGTCTGACCGTTGAGACTACCATTGCATACTAAGAATCCAAGCAGACAAACACTCAACGCTGGACCTAAATTCCACATATAACAAATTTTGAATGATTGTACTCTAATATCGGATTTGACAAAATGCCAAATTATTTTCATTCTATGTTGAAAAAATAGATGCTGGGAAATAGTTAATTACCACCATTGATTTATTAAATTAACCATGCTTGCAAAATCATCAAATTACTAACTAAATCATATGAAAGTATTTGAATTTTGCAAGAAAAATGGACTACAAGTCCAAAATGTCCAAAAACATGTGGAGGAAAACACAAATTCCACCCTAAAAACCAACGTTAGAAATGTCAGCTTCAGCACCCAAAAACACACGGCCTATAAAACTTAGACACTAGCACCGGCACACATTAGCCAAGCACGCGCCGTCCCCGCTAACCTGCGCCGGGACGTCACATCCCGTCCTTTCACCGCTCTCGTGGCCTTATCCTACACCACAACCCGCTATCCGTTTCTCCCCCCAACGGCCACATATATATACATATTTAAACCCCACAGAAATTTCATCTCTTCCCAAAAAATATTCGCGGAGAACAACAATGGCTTCACTGAGCTCCATCCACATTCCGATCCACATCAGAAACCCTAGAACTCCGGCAAGATGCTCGAATTCGCCGCGCGTCGTTGTGTTATCGAATCTGGCTTCGTCATCGGAGGATCCTCCCAAATCAACTCTCAGAATTTCGGTGGATTCCGCTCCTAAAGCTCGATTCGTGGCCAGGCGAAGTGAATCGGTGTCTGTCCGTCAGATGCAACGCCCGCTCGGTAATTTTAGTTTAGTCCTGGTGGTTGCTAGTTTTTTATGGTTTTTGGTTGGAATTGGATGATTCTGTTGGAATAATGTGGGGACCTGATTGTTGATTGTGTTTGTTGCGATTAGTTGAGTATATGAGCTTGCCGGCGAGTCAGTACTCGGTGCTGGATGCGGAGAGGATTGAGAGGGTTGATGATAACACCTTCAGGTGTTATGTCTACAGATTTAAGTTTTTTGCTTTTGAGGTTTGTCCGGTTTTGTTGGTGAGGGTGGAGGAGCAGCCGAATGGTTGCTGTATTAAGCTCTTGTCTTGTAAGGTATGACACTCGTCTTTCGGCTCATTGTCGGAGAGTACGTGTTAATTACCTGTATCTTGGTTATGATGTAACTTGTAATTGAGTAGATTAATTGTTGAGCGCGATAAGGTCTGGAAATTGCTTACTCTAAGAGAAATTGTTGTTTAAAAGAAGACTAGTTTCTGATGAACTTCTACAATGTTAATTGCAGCTTGAGGGCTCCCCAATTGTGGTTGCTCAGAATGACAAATTTGACGGTTAGTTTCTTCCCTCATACATTTATCCCTAATAAGTCTTTTTTTTATTTTAATCATTTTTATGACAATCTGTTAGTTTTTATTTTTTCTTTTTCGTTTTTCTTCTTTTAAAAAACATGCGTCTCGTGTCATTTGATTCTGAATATTACAATATAATTCTTTTCAGGAGTCCTTTGAAACTGACTTGGTATGGGCATGCAGCTTCGATGGAGAATAAGATATCATACGATAGCAGGAGAGGTGATTCACCAGTTCAGAAGTTGACTTCAGATGCAGTCATTGAGGTATCGGCTTATTAATGCCTTAGTCATTTAATGAGTAACTACACACAGTTCTATTTACATGGATTGACGCTGTTGGTTGGTTTGCATGCAGGTCAGCATTGAAATTCCTTTTGCATTTCGTGCAATTCCAGCCCAGGCCATTGAGTCAACTGGCTCCCAAGTGCTGGACCAGATACTGAAGGCAATGCTTCCCCGATTTATGTCACAGGTATGTTAACCTCACTATTTCTCACTTAGTTCTTTTAACTGGTTAAGGGGGGCAGCTTTTACGGGCCAGGCCTCTCTGTCTGTATCTTCACTAAATCTTCTTACTGTCTGACATTTCATGCTTCACAATTTAAACAAGATATGTTTGCAAATGATACTATGTGGAATATCGACTAATTAAGTTACAGCTGGTCCGCAATCTGTTTCTGTACCTCCATTGTTTGCAAAGATCTAATAACATTTTTCTTCCTGTAAATGCTTGTTTGCAGTTAGTGAAGGATTACCAAGCTTGGGCTTCAGGAGACACTTCTAGGCAGCCTCTTGGGACTGGTGAGATCTAAATAGATTAATCCACTTTAGAGGCAGCTATTTCTATTGTTGTATCAAGTGTGCCTTCGTGAAATTATTCAGTTTAAAATCAATAGATGTATAACTACATTTTGTAAGTAATGTATTTTACAGATGATTTCAAATAAAATTATTATCAAACAAGTGCTTAAACTCTTTTGGTTTAGTTTGATATTCGAGTACTTGAACCAGATTATCTTTAGTACTTGACATTATTTATGTTAAATATAATGTAACTGAGGCTGATAGTTAACTAGTAAATCAGGATTCAGGAGCCATTCACTTGATCTTTATTCATATATGGTTTTTAAACTCCTTAGACACTAATTTCTCGTAGTAGAGAACTTAACAACAGCAGAAGGCACATCAAATTTATTCAGTAAGTCCATGATTTTTGTTAAAGACGAGCGCCTCCGGTGAATTCACACCTCTTGCCCGCCCTCGCCTTTCGCATTTTACAGCTGTGGGCCCATCCCAGTTATATCTTTTCACCCACTGAGATGGAGGATTATACCCTGTGAAATAGATACCATCTTCTTTACCTTCCCAATTGCAAAAGGTTCTAAAGCTTCTACGAGCCCATTTTGATGCAAAAACATCGAAAGCTTTGTTTCTGGTATCATCCTTTGAAATTTGAATCCCACTGAGATGACAGAAGAATAGAGTATTTCCTAGTACACTGTCACAAAAGGACCATTCGATAGAGAAATAGAGTGAGATCCAAGATCGTCATCCTTAGATGCACAGTGCAGATGCAATGGTGATGGAATTCCAGTGATGTTGTTGATGACACGAACTGTGATCTTTGGGGTTTAGGCACAACTGGATGCGGGCTTGTTGGTAAAGGATAAATAGTATGGGAAATGGTAGATAGTATTTGAACAATACTATGGGACTCATGTTGATTGGTGATTGCATTTGTGGCCTGGTTTATTTGGTGATTAACTAGTGGTGTTAGTTCTTGTACATCAACGTTGCTTTTATAGGGTTGTTATTAAGATTGTGGGATTCTTCAAATTTTAGTAGTAGTGATGTTGCGATTGATGAATGTAGTGCAATATCTAATTGATTGATCTCGTGGTTATGAGAATTGAATACGTTTTAGCATTTTCGCAAGGTAGGCAGATTCTGAAATAAGCCCTTCATTACTAACCAAGTGAATCTTGACTATATCACAAGAAAAATCACTTCCTCTTTATAGAAAACTTTTCATAAGTGTGGAAATCACCTGAGTGTTTGGACCTTCGGGCAAAATAGACCACTAGAATAGAATCGCCGTATGAAATGATTAGTCAGTCGAGCCAAGATGAAAGGTATTTTTTGAAATCATTTTCCTATGAAAGATGGCAATAGTATAGTCCCATGAATGATCTTATAGATGTCCAACTAAAACTTCCACACAGTGACAACCTAGGATTGCCTAGATCATCATTGTTAGGTACGCAATGCAAATGCTGGTAGTCATGTCAGCTCGTGAACATATACATCATTGAGGTTTAAGCTTGTAGGATTCTAATATTATAGTTGTATTTGCTTCCGAAATCAGAAGATATCTGGGAAATTAGAATTGATTGATGGTTTAAAATCTAGGCTCGCATTTTAGTCCTTGGGAGGCAATGAACTCAGTCAGTTTACGAACTCCAACTTCTCTCCCATCTTACGAAGCGCTCTTGATACAAGAACAATAGTATATTTTTTAAGAGTAAAGGGTGTGATTATATGAATACGTATTTTTTTTTGTATTCTTGGAGATTTAGTTTTGCGAAGAGGTTTGCTTAGTTTCATGCAAAAAAATGAGTATTGGGGAGGGAGACAAGGTGCATATGCATGAAGGCCTTGAATTCTTTTGGTTTAGTTTGAGATACGAGTGCTTGAAACAGATTACCTTTACTACTTTGACATTACTTATTTTAAACATAAAGTAACTGAGGCAGATAGTTAAATAGTAAATCAGGATTCAAGAACCATTCACTTGGTCTTTATTCATATATCGTCTTTCGAGATGAAATATAGAGAGAAGGGATTTTAAAACTCCTTCGACACTAACTTCTAGTAGTAGAGAACATAGCAACAGCAGAAGGCCCATCCAATTTAACTAGAGCTAGGTCCATCCCAGTTATATCTTTTAATCCACTGAAATGGAGGATTATACCCTGTGAAATAGATACCATCATTTCTAGTTTCCCAGTTGCAAACGCCACTAAAGCATCTAGGAGCCAATTTTGAGTCGAAAACAACGAAAGATTTCTCTCTCTGACCACCTCCGTCCTCTGATTGCCACCAGAAATGACAGAAGAACAAAGTACTCCCAAATACATTTTCACAAAAGGACCACTCGAAATGCCCTATTTCAGCAAGACGGTGATATCCAAGATCGTCATCCTTAGATGCACAGTGCAGACGCAGTGGTCCTGAAATTCCATGGATGTTATTGGTGATACGAACTTTGTAATTCGGGGTTATGGTACAACTCAACGCGGGCTTGGTTTGGTAAAGGATAAATAATACGACAAAGGGTAGAAAGTTTTTGAGCAATACTGTTGGACTCATGTTGATTGGTGATGACTTAGGTGACCTTGTTTTTGTGGTGATTAACTAGTTTGTTAGTTCTTGTGCATCACCGTTGCTTTTATAGTGCTGTTATTAAGATCGTGGGATTCTTCGAATTAGCAGTGGTGGTGTTGCAATTGGTGAATTTTATTGCAATATCTTACTGATTGATCTCATGATTGTGAGAAGTCATATTGAAGTGAATATGTTTTAGCAGTTTCTCAAGGTAGCCCAGATTCTGAAATAAGCTCTTCATAACTGACCAAGTAAATCTTGACTGTATCACAAGAAAATCACTTTCTTCTTATTGAAAAACCTTCCTTTAGTGTAGAAATTCTTCCCTTCTTACTTTAGTTCAGTGAAGAAAATCACCGAGTGTTTGGACATACGGGGCAATTATAGGATCACCGTATAAAATCATAGATGAAAGACATAGTTCGAAATCAGTTTCCTATGAAATTGTAAAACGATATCTCTTTTAGAAAAAATGTGAACTCGACCATTGATGGCGATTTTGTTGTCCCCCCCAATGATCTTATACATGTCCATGATGGACAGTCCATCTGAAATTTCCACAGTGACAACCTAAGATTACCCAGATCACGATTGTTTGGTATGCAATGCGGACACTAGAAATCATGTAAGCTCTTGAGCATATACAACATTGTTATTGAGGTTAAGCTTGTAGGATTCTTCATTATAGATTTATAGTTGTAATTTCTTCCTAAATCAGAAGATATCTGGGAAATTAGAATTGATTGATGGTTTAGACTGTAAATTAGGCTTGGATTTTAAATGTTTGGGATGATTACACCAACTTACACTGAGGTTTGGCATAATTACACATACTTCCCCTGAGGGTTCGAGACATTACAATAAGTTAGTTTGACATACTTTTAAGATTTGTTTCAACACGTGTTATTATAGTCATAAATTTAAAGTAAACTATTTATCATTAAGCGCCAAGAGCAAAATTAGATAGTTGTAAAAAATTAAACATGGAATCATTAAAATGAATGAATCAAGATGTAAAGTATATTCTCTGACAGGGGAAGTTTTTGTAATTTCTCAAACCTTAGGGAATGTTTTCCAAAACGTTAAAAAAGCACTACAGTGTAAATTATTTAACACATATGTAAAGCCAGATCCAGAAACATATATAATTTTCAACAAATTCAGAATATTCAATGATCATTTTAAAAGTCTATTAATTAGGCAAGAAAACATTTGATCATTATTACTCATTATTTATGTTAAAAATAAAGTAGCTGAGGCAGATTACTTGATCTTTATATTTAACTGGTAAATGATTTTAAGAACCATTCACTTGATCTTTATTCATATATCATCTTTTGAGATGGAATACGGTAGAGAAGGAAGTTTAACACTCCTTAGTCACTAACTTCTAGTAGTAGAGAACATAGCATATTTATTCAATAGGTCCATGATTATTGTTAAAGGCGAGCGTCTCGCGTGAATTCACACCTCTTGTCCTTCGTCTTTAACAGCTGTGGCTCCATCCCAGTTATATTTTTTCACCCAGTGAGATGGAGGATAATACCCTGTGAAATAGATACCATCATCTTTAGCTTGCCAACTGCAAATCACGCTAAAGCATCTAGGACGCCATTTTGATATATAAACATCAAAAGCTTTGTTTTTGGGACCGGCCCCTGAATCCCACGAGAGATTGCAGAAGAACAGAGTATTTCCTAGCAGACTGTCACAAAAGGACCATTCGAAATGCTCTAATAAAGAAATAGAGTGAGAGCCAAGATCGTTATTCTTGGATGCACAGTGTAGACGCAATGGTGATGAAATTCCAGTGATGTTGTTGATGACACGGACTTTGATCTTTGGGGTTAAGACACAACTCAATACGGGCTTGGATTGGTGAAGGATAAATAGTATGAGAAATGGTAGACAGTTTTTGAGCAATAATATGGAATTCATGTTAATTGGTGATTAACTACTGTGTTAGTTCTTCTACACCGACGTTGCTTTTATAGGGTTGTTATTAAGATTGTGGGATTCTTTTAATTAGCAGTGGTGGTGTTGCAATTGATGAATTTATTGCAATTTCTATCTGATTGATCTCATGCTTATGAGAAGTCATATTGAATTGAATATGTTTTAGCAGTTTCTAAAGGTAGCCAGATTCTGAGATAAGCTCGTCATAACTAACCAAGTAAATCTCGACTGTATCACAAGAAAATCACTTGTTCTTACTGAAAACCTTTCATTGTGTAGAGATTCTTCCCTTCTTATTTTCTGTTAGTTCAGAAATCATAATTTGTACCCCCGGTTATTCTTAACATAGCTACTAGAATAGATTCACCATATAAAGTCAGAGTCAGTCAGCCTAGATGAAGGTATAGTTCGAAATCAGTTTCCTATGAAATTGTCGAACGGTACCTCTTTTTGCAAAAATGTAATCTCCATCAAAGATGGCAATAGTATAGTCCCCCGGATGATCTTATAGATGTCGAACTGAAATTTCCACAGTGGCAACGTAGAATTACCCAGATCATCGTTGTTAGGTACACAATGCAGACACTGAACATATAAACCATTGTTATTGAGGTTAAGCTTGTAAGATTCGTCATGTTATAGTTGAAATTGCTTCTGAAATCAGAAGATCTCTGGGAAATTAGAATTGATTGATGGTTTAGAATGTAGGCTCGGGATTTTATATATTCGGGATAGATACACCGACAGACCCCAAAGTTTGGCATAATTACACAAAATTCCCCCGAGATTTGGGAAATTACAAGACTTCGTCAGACATGCTTCAAGATTTGCTTTAACATGTGCTACTTTAGTAATGATTTTAAAGTCAAATATTAATCATCAAGTGTTGAAGGCAAAATAAGACATTTATAAGAGAATTGGTTGGAAATCATCAAAACGGATGAATCTAGATGTAATGTAAATTCTTTGACAGGGGATGTTCTTGTAATTTCTCAAACCACGTGGGGAAGTTTGTTCCATACATCAGGGTGTGTAACTATCCCTAAATACTTTCATCAAATCATATTGTCTCTCTGTGTGTCTGTGTGAGCGCGCATGCGCTCGACGTGTGTAGAAAGTATTAACAAATTCTATGAAGTTCGTTCTTGATAATCAACTAATGGATCATGAACTGCAGAATCTTGGAGTTTTGAGATTTTCCATAAGATAATAGAAACACAATCTCATTATATTTAGGTTTGTGGCATGCTTCAGATTATTACTGAAAATGTTCCTGAAATCATAGGATTCTTGCAACTTAGGAATGATTGAGGCGATAGTTTCCTAATCTCACATAGGATTCGAAATCCAGTGTAGCTTGATCGTCGGAACATAGGGTTTTGGTAGTTTTGGTAACTTTATCATCAAATATCATTTCATGGTTTGCTTCATAAGAAAACCAAGAAAACAGCACCAAATATTAGAAGTAGGATTCTACTCCTGCTACTATCCATCTTCGAAGTAGTTCTAAACTCCCACAAAATCCCGATGTTGATATATGTTCGAGAAAGAAGCCGATGAAACTGCATCTTGTCCCCATTGCATGGAATCAGGGAATTCGATTCGTTTATGAGTTCCGACTTCTCTCCCATCTCGCGAAGAGCTTTCGATACAAGAACTATAAAGGGTGTTATTTTATGGATACATATTGCTTTTGTATTCTTGGGAATGTATTCTTTTTTTTTTTTGGTAGTCTTGGAGATGGAGTTTTGTGCAGAGTTTTGCTTAGTTTCATGCAAAAAAGTGAGTATTGGGGAGGGAGACAAGGCGCATATGCATGAAGGTGAAGAAAAGACTTATCTTTTTAACCTATCATTATGGCTACATGGATTCTTCATCCCAAAGCCTTTGTCTTGAAGGTAATGGACATGCGTAAGGTTATTATAAGGTTCTTGGGATATAACATGTCTAATGATGTTCCTGCCCATAATTTCTCTATTACAATATATCATGGTTAAAGGGGTTATTTGGATTTTCGGCAACATGATATTCACCGTCAATTACAATAATTAGTCTCCTCATATATGTAAATCCAAAGACCGGAGCCCATTTTCTGTTGCAATTTAGCTCAATTTATTTGGATTTCCTTTATGATGTACATTCAACAAATTTTTCTTCGAGATAGTATTTGGAGAGAAAGTTCTCTACCTTGTGGTGTCGTTAACGCCATATTAAACACCCGTTACGTGAAATAATTTTTGACAACTCTTTATGGTCGCTTCCATATTTCCATAATCATGCATAATAGGTTAATACCAAAAGTATTTGGGAGAGTTAACATATTTAACACTCAAACTTATAATGGTGCTTATTTTGGCAATAAAAATACGGTTCGGATTTCATGCTATATTTTCTTACTTGATATCCTATTTCATTCACCAATACACGTTAAGTGTATTGATGGATGATTGCAATTACGAAAAAGAGATAATTGTGTTATAAAAGAATTTAGAAGGTTCTCTTTCTTAATCGCAACCGTCCATCAATACACTTGACGCGTATCGGTGAATGAAATAGAAGATGAAATAGAAAAATATAACAAAAAATTCAAACCTATTATATTCCGTTTAAAGATTATTACTTTCTTAAAAGCAAAAGTAATATCACACCACTTTAGTAGAAATTTTTGTTAAAAAAATGTCTTATATTACTTGCCAAGACTTATTTATTTAGACATAGGCCAACATGATACATATTTTTTCATGATTGAATTAGTCCTAGGTACTCAAGTCTACATGTGCTTTTATTTCACTATTTATACAATAAAGAATACATTTCTATTTCTCTTTTGACTTTGAGAAAGTGAAAGAAAAGCTACTTTGGGCCTTGGAGGAGAACTTGTTTGCCAATAGCTAACGTGGGAAAAGAGATTTCAATAATTAGGTTTAACTAGTTCAAGTTTCCCATGTTCATGCTTACCTTTAAAATATAATCTAGGTTTGTAATATGAACCTTAAATGACCTTAAAAATAAAATAAAAGTAAGATTTAAACATATTTTGTTATGATCATCGACTTTTTTTTTATAGTGTACGAACATGATATGATATGAAAACAATAATATTATTATTTTTAAGTATGATATTTGAGTCCTATCCATATGATACGATGATATGCATCTTGCAAGTTTTCGAATTTATGAAATTTAGAAACTAATCTCCCAATGATCACTTCCCACTTGTAACGGAAAAATTGGTGATGGAGTATGCTATGGATAACTATTAGTACAATTACTACTATTAATAGTAGTAAATGTTGCTTAGCCAAAAATGATACTACATATTGGGCGTTTTTTGCTAGCCATGTGAGTAACCAATCAAATAATTACACCTAATTCTATAATCCACAAGCATGGAAATTAAATATATATGTTGTTGTGGTTGTTGGAAAGTTCTTCAATATTAGTTCATTTCCTTTTGGGCCCAATCAATTTTTGTATTTATATGTAAAATTCTTTATTATGACACATGGCTTCCTTTGTCATGTCCACTCCTACTCAAGAAAATAGTTAAATGAAGCCGATCATTATAAAAATCACCATTATGTTACTGTTTAATAAAAAAAGTTATCCTTAAATTTAGAATGTTGCTCTTGACATATAAATTCAAGAATTAAAATTCACCCAGCTCAACCCCCAAAAAACTTTTCTATAAAATCTTTTGTAACATCCCTTTTTCTATCATGAAATTTATAAATTAAACATGTGATGCGTAAACACTTTTAAATTAGTATTTTGTTGTATTGTTTTAATTCGAATATTCGTAAAAAATATCTTATAATATACTTTGTCTATATTTCCACTTCCTTGTCCCACATCATAATACCAAATAATTTTTTTTTTAAATTTAAAAAACGATTCAATTTAAATTATTTAATATGTATGGAAAACCAGATCCAACATATATAAATATATATATTATCATTTTCAACAAATAAAAAAATCAATGATCATTATGAAAAGTCTAAAAATTAGGCAAGAAAGTACTTGAATTAGAAAATTAAAATAAAATCACGAAGTGATGTAGTTTAATGGTTCAATGTTATATTAGTTTAATTAGATGTCTCGAGTTTGAATTATTGTTAATACAACTATCATTGATAAGGAGGTTTTATAATTAAGTGGTCCGTTCCGCCTCGATCTATAAAAATGAACTATAGAATAAAAAAAATTTAAATAAAAAAATATAAATAAAGGAAACTAATAAAAATTTTAGTAGTGTATAATATATAACGGTACTATAATTGCAAAAAAGGAAATAAAACTTAGCCCTTTAATTTCGCCCCTTTTATAAACAAACGTCTTCATTTCCTTTCTCCTCTGATATGATTCCTCTCTCTTACAGTTGCTTCCTCTCTTCTCTCTCTCTTCATTGATACATACAGAAAGTTATACAGTGAAAATAGATATAGTATATACATACACACCACAAATATATGCGGACATTATTATAAAATCAAAAAGTTAGGTTTTTTTTTTTTTTAATATTTTCCATTGTCGCACTGCAATCGCAGGGGCATACGTACAGATTACAGCTTCGGAGGTACGTTTCCTTAACCCAATAATCAATTGTGTGAATTGCGGTGGTTATTGCCATGCGATCCTTATTTGATTTCTGTTATAATTGTGTTTCTTGGGCCGTGTTTGATTGTAAATTCTTGATCAGGGGATATTATGTGTCCGCCCTGTGGTTTCGACCGGTTGCTACGGGATTTTTCTATGAGAATTTTTGATATCAAACTCGGGTTTTTGGGCCTGGGGCTTGGATTGTTTTCTGAGTGTGGGAATTGGATTCTTGTGTGACTGTTTGAGGCTAATGGGGGGAAATAGGTTTTGTGACTAAGGTTTGAGTTTTAGGATTTTGTTGTTGTGGTGACTGGTCTAGTTTGGTCGTGGGAGTGATAGGTTCTTGAGGGGCAGCAAGGGATGGATGATGTTGGGCAACAGCAGCTGCAGCAGAAGCCTGAGAGCACGGAGAACGATGCTCGTTCCGAGTTTGAGAGGGGTTTGGAGGAGTTTATGCGTGGGCACTATGAGGAGTACATGTCCTTTGCTTCCTGTAGTTCTCCCAGAACAACCAGTACTGAGGATGAGGAGGAAGAAGGGGAACAGCTCGTCAGGAGGAGGAGGAGGTCTGATCTCGAGGGTCATGACCTGGCTGAGTCTTCTGCTGCCAGGAGGCGTCAGTCGAGGATTTTGAGCAGGTGGGCTGCCCGTCAGGCGCAGGAGATGATTACCACAATTGAGAGGAGGAACCGTGAGTCTGAGCTGATGGCACTTGCTGGCTTGCACACGGTCTCGATGCTGGATTCCTCGTTCTTGCGGGAGTCACAGTCTCCGACTTCGAGGCGTCAGGGGAATGTGGAGAGGCTAAGCACCAGAGCCTCATCTATTTTGCAG
>JBBMKE010000009.1:21064720-21074908 GCA_037834125.1 Lippia alba | reverse complement strand
TTGTTTGCAGATAGAACTAAGGAAAGACTTCTATAGTTAATCATATATTGTGTTAATAATCGATAGTCAATACGTCGAAAACGTCAAATCTTGAATGATATTCAGAGACAACTCAAATGTTTATGCCATGAAAGGTACTAAAATTCAAGATTATGATCTTGAGCTTGTGGACAAAGTAAACAGGTCATTTGACTTGAAGAATTTTTAAATATAAGAGTTTTGAGGGAGTTGAAATGTTAATCTTAGTTAATTTATTTACAAACATCGAAGCTTTACTCACTCACTTGTAGCCTGTAGGAGTTTGCCACGTCGAACCGTGCTCCGGCCTTCTTTTTCTCTTCAATTATTATAATGAAAGTTAGTTTTAATTTTTGGTTTTTTTAAACTTATCTTAAGCTATGTAGTCTGGAGGTTGATTGGGATTTGGATTAGACTAGGGAATTATTTAAAATTTTGCACTTTCCACTGAACTTTCTTATTAAAAACAAATCAGAATTAGTCAAAATATGATGATTTAATAGCATGTTATCAGCATAGTTCAACTTTTTCCTTTTTTTTTTTTGGATGCATATAAATATATAATATGGTAAAATTTGTCACTTTTCAAAGCTAGTAGCCGTACTAATTGGAGCAAGAAGTTTTATTCTTGTCTTGCAATGTAAGTAATATATCTGCATATGTATTTCTGCATTCACTATGATATATAATTAGAAAAGAACAGAAAGTTCAAAAGGGGTTTGAAATATGATGAATTTTTAGCGGAAAATTTCAATCTCTAACTGCTGTTCGACACGCTGATACATCAGCCTATGTAATCGGCCGTTATTTTGAATAATAAGATCGATTTTCAAAGCATAAAATAAGCGAAAGGGATATTCACCATTGACGTAAATATTATGTTTAGTTATTTATTAATAGCAGTTGTGATTAAATTAAATTGAAATGGAAATCAAGAAGATTGTTGTGAAGCAGGTACCGGTTCGGGTTCGGGTTTCATCTCATTCTTGATGGCTGCTGCTAAGTGATCATAAGCTTCTGCCCATGCACCCTTCATCTCCTCACTCCACTTCTCTCCAGTTGCCTCCTCTACTGTTCTCAGCAATGCCTCTTTCACTACCTGCAACATGTACGTATTTCATTTTTTGTTTTGATTTTCGTGTACTCCGATGGGTTTTGAAATACTAATTAAAAGTATGCGTCTTTTTACACCTGCCTAATTCATTGATATATGGATTCACAAATACATATACGTGGTTATATCATCACCCCGTCGATCTTCGACAGATTACAGTTGATCCCACGAGTTCGAAGACAGTACAAACAACTCCCCAAAAGGTTAAAAAATTACACAAACCACCCCTACAAGAATGGAAACATGTTCAAACTTTCGGGGGTAGTTTGTGTAATTTTTGAATCTCTACTGGGGTTTCTTTCCTGTTTCCATACTGTGGAGACTAATTGTAGTTTAATGCAATTTTGAGGGTTGTAGATGTTAGAGTTGTCAAATATTACAGATAGATTAATAACAAGCACGACTATTAATTTCCTAATTTTAATTAAATTGCAATTAAGGACAAGAAAATGGTATAATTACCTCAAAATGGGCGCCAACGACACCGTTTTGAAGATGAACAGAGCCCAACCACTTGAGAGTTGTACCTGCGACTACTACTTCACCTTTCTCACGAAGTTGAATTGCTGATTCACATGTCTAACCCCAATTCATTCAAGTTATTAGTCTTATAATAAATATTAATATCATAATATAAATTGGATATTTATGTGAATAAACGATACGTGAGTATGTCCCGAGACCCCATTTATGCACTATATTTCAACGAATTTTATCGAATTAATCTTTGGCCGAAATTCCAAATTATTTCAATCTTATTTGAAGAATAAATAAATAAACAAAAATCATCCCTAAATAATTAAAAATGGATTAAAAATAAAATAATACTAACCATCTTGAAAACTTTAACGGCATGAGCTTTGAGCTTGGGGTTGTTTTGTGGGATTTCTTCTGTGTCCCTCAGAAATGAGAACATGTTCTTTGCTGCTGGTGCAATCTCCAGTATCCTACCATATATTTACGACATATTTACTTCTAAATCCAACTTAAGCGTGTATTTATTAAAATATTGCCAAGTACGAGATTTATGACATGAACCGAAAGTATATTCGACAAAAAGTTAATTACTCATCCAACTTTTTTTTACATGAAATGAACAATCCACCATAACACTATCATATCTGATTATTAATTCCGTTCCTCATCTATCTCATTTCATCTCATTTTGATTTCCAACCAACAAAGTAAATATCCTAAATCGCATACGTATATATACATACATACATATATATATATACACACTTACAAAGAGAAGAAACGAAGACTGAGCTCAGGAATGCTTTGTTTCATGAGTTCCCATGATTCCTTTACCAGTGCTTCTTTCTCCTTACTGAAACTTCCCATCTCTCTCTCTCTCAGTGTGTGTGGTGTGTGATATTCTTGATGATATACAAAGTGTGGTATGGTTCATCTGATAAAATTTTGTTCTTTTTCGGGTCACTCATAATTGTCCCTATTATTTCAATTACAAAAATACATATTTTCGTCTCAATCTATTTATGAACCAAACTATTTGAAAAAATAATTAAGTGAACTTATTACATCATCATTTTACTATAGTCCTCGAACGGAATCTTTCTAAATATTGCCACAAATAAAATCTTCTTCAATGTCATAAAAATCATTTGGTAAATAATTAACTCCCATACTTTAACGGTCAATTAATTTATATCATCATTGTACTTACTCGTAAGTTATTCTTTTACAGAAATATAAAATAAGAAAGTAATAAAAAAAATTTGGGCTGATATCTGCGGAGACATTCCCTCGTTGTGGGATTTAAGGCACACAAATAATCATAAGATTTACAGTACTTTTCCCTCACTTTTTGACCTTTAATTTTCAGAAATTATAAAAATAATTTTGGTAAATATAATTAAAGATAAACATTTGTGGGACAAAATGTGCAAAGTCCACATGAACCCACATAATTATATATTAATTAAATAAATTTCTTTGGATCAAGAATATAATGGAGCATGTGATATTAGAGCAACTTTTGATGTTGCATCACTAGCAAAATTGTTGTTATTCGTGACCAAATACATATTGTAATGACCAACGTTTGGAGCAATATAGCTTCATCTTTACAAAAATTACATTTTTCCCATAACCAAACTAATCTTTCTAATAAAGAATTATGATGCATATGATCTCTTTAGATAATGTCCCTCTAACCACGTGATTGTTGCCAATTATACCAATATTTAATGATATGGATAATATGTAAAGTGTACCCACCCCCTTTTTTGACAAATTAATGATTAAGTTTATTAAATGAGAGGAAAAAGAGGTCAAATATTAATTTTCGGGAGATTTTCCAATGTTAAGATTTATGTAAATTACAACTCACACACTTCATTACAAAGATTTATTTTATTTAGTATTTTATGGGTTTATGAGTTTGCAGTATGACAGTTTATGCAGTTTAAAACTTTCTATACGTGGGTCAAAACTTTATTAATTTGCCATGAATTTCATCGTTTGTATTTAATTTTACACGAATGATGAAATTTTAGAAGACTTTTTTGTAATTTCAGAAATAAAATATCAAGATATGAATAAAATGTCCTTTTTCCCTATATATATAATATTCGTTGGAGTTTGCTTCATTGAGTAAAAGTTAGAGATGCTATATGGTTGGCTTATGCTTTAAGCTCTAATCTTATTCGATTTATTAAGCTAGCTTTTGGACATGTCACATTGAAGCTAAGATCACTAATTACATCTCATTTATATTTAATTCATTATTATTATTATTATTATTATTATTATTATTATTATTATTATTTGTTGCTAGGTTTGGATTTACGCTAGTACTGCTTATGAGAAATTTTCATGAAATTATTTAATGTACGTGTCCTTTTTGTTTTATGTGAATTAATATTGGGGAAATTAAATTAATTATGGGCACATGGAAAAATATATTATGAAATTAAATGAGTGATGGGCCATGTATATAAAATAGGACAGGAAGATCATATATTGATTATACCAATCTGTCAGTTGATTTTCGGATACCCCAAAGACGACATTGTGTTATCTTTATTATGTATTTAATTACAATTATTGTCACAACTTGCAGTATTATTAATGTACTATTTTACATAAAAAATTATAAAGATTATCACAGGAAATTAATATGCGATGAAAAAAACTAATCAGCTATAAAATATATTAATATAAATTTATAAATTATATTATATTTTGTTGTTTGCTACTGATGCATTACTATAGAATATATAATAAATTAAATATGGAAATATGTGAAATATTTGTCTTGTAAGTAAGTATGATCTTGATTATAAAAATCAAGATTAGCGATCCCAAAGCCGTGTCAGTCACTCAAACTAATGTCAAACATAATAATGCAGATCAACCATCTTACCAACTATTTATAAAATAATATAATACTTTAGCAAATTAATTAATGATTAACAAATAATTTTATTTTAATTTGGGGAAAAAATTAAAATAATTCTCAACTTCCTTCCTTCAAAGAAAAGCAACTAACAAACCTCATAGTATTCCCTTTGAAATTCCCTCCTTTATTTTCCCTCTTATTACACTTGATGACATATATATTTATCTACTTATGTAATTCCCATTAAATAATTGGTTGTTATCCTTTAATCCCATTAAATATATACAAAGTATCAATTATTCAATCCTAAGGAAGATGATAACAGCAAATTATATATCATTTATAAGAAAAAAATACATCAAACCCCATGATTATTATATTATTATGATAATATAATAATTGACATATTATGATAAAAAATATTTGATCAGATATTCAGATCCAATCAATCACAAATATATTATATTTATTATTTGATTGATTATTTTTTCAAATTTTACATTAATAAAACCACAAGTATAAAATGCTTCAGAAAAATACAAAACCATATCTAAAATTCAGACCATTAAAATTCTACTTTCCCCAACCAAATGTTGAAAATTATGAAGTTCAAGAATCTAAAAACACCATTTTTTTTATATTTTTTTTATACACAAGCACACCCAAGTGGGGATTCGAACCCGATTCCTCACCCTTAGGAATGAATCCAATTACCGCTTGAACCAACCCCTGTTTGGCTAAAAAAACACCATGTTTATATATAATTCAACTTCCAAAACGTACAAAAAAAGGAATTTTTTTTGAAAATCTACGCAAAAATAATTGATCCAATAGTAAAGCTTGATAATTTTCCCAAGCAAACGAGATATACATATATCATAGTTATATAAGAATAATACCAATTTTCCACCATAAAAAAATTACAAGTGTAAACTAAATAAAATTCTATTTACATTACTCGTCGTGATCTCTTCTTGTTGTTACCTCCATTGATGCTTTCCTCAGCCTTCTTAAAAAACTCCTCAATTTCTTCCCTCGCCACAATCTCAAAGAACTGCAACTCACACAGCTTCCTCTTGCATGCCGGCTGCCGTCGCGCCGCTACCGGCTTCCTCGGCGGCGGCGGGCACGTGACCACCGCCGGGATCATGCTTTCCGGCGACTTCGGCGTGTGGCAATCTTCATCACTGATAGAGATTTCGACAACATCAGAATCTTGCGAAGAATTATTATCTGTCTTGATCATTGGCAGCCGGAATTCAAGATCCGCAAACATGGTTGTGATCTATGAAGAAATATGATGGTTTTTATTATTATTTTCTTTTTATGGGATAATAAAAAGAAATATGATATGTAGATTGTGGACAAGAAATGGAGAAGATGGGATATGAGGGTTTCACGTCAATATATGTATAGGGGATGGGATGGGGGCGGAGGCCCCCCTGGGGGGGTGGGGGAGGCGTGGAGTGGAAGGTAATTGAGTGAGAAAAAGGTGGTTGGTATTTCTTTATTCTTACACAAGTGATTGTGAAGTGAAGTGAAGCAACTTTTGGAACATGTCTATGTCATCAACTGTTTGCTTTTGCAGCTGCAAGATCTTTCTTGTTTTAGGTCCACCTTAAATTCACAAATTTTTGGCTTTTTCTTGGGGTTTTTTTGTGGGTTTTTTATGTGTAGGTTTAATTCATGTTGTAACACATGAGATTTAATTTGTGGGGATTTTAACACATGAAATTTGTGGGGATTTTGAGGGTTTTAAGGATGGAATAGTTGCCGTTCTTG
This sequence comes from Lippia alba, assembly GCA_037834125.1. Lineage (NCBI taxonomy): Eukaryota > Viridiplantae > Streptophyta > Magnoliopsida > Lamiales > Verbenaceae > Lippia > Lippia alba. The sequence continues at coordinate 21,068,630 of JBBMKE010000009.1, read as the reverse complement.
TTGAAAAGGGCTGGTTTCTTTCTTTTCTTGCGTGTATTAAGCATTTAATTTGCGGTATTTTGTGCTTTAACTATAGTTGGAGTGTGTTTTTTCCCGCGAAAAAAGTTGTTTAAATGCGTTGTTTTTGTATTGATTAATGAAATATCATCAATATCATATTTTTGATCAATTGTGCAACTCATATGGGGAATGTGTTTTCTTAAGCTTTATTCATATGAGAAATGAGTTTCCCAAAAAAAATCCGTCTAAAATGAATTGTTTTTCATATTGAATAGTGAAAAAAATAATAACATAGCACGATTTTTATTGTCCTGATCCCGAATTCACATTATATCTTAGATCTAAGTAAATAAAGATTCTAAAAAGGGAACTAAGCAAAAAATTAATTATATTACGAAGGAAAATATACGTGTCACTTGATTTAATTGTAGTTTATACAAATGACATGCAGAGAAAAATATATAATAGCATTTCTTGTATAACTAATATTTATGAAGCTGGATCTGAGCTGAAATACATTTCTAAAAGAATTAATTTTCTTGATTATCTATTATAACACAAATGAAACTAATTTATTCTTCTTGAATAGCCCCTTTATATCAATTTATTGCCATCAAGAATATTTAAACTTGTAACAATTTTTTAGCTAAGCTTCTTCATTACATTAATGTCACGTATCATGCACACAAAAGACATTACCAGTGCATACATATTCGTCATTTGTACAGAATTTAAGTACTAACTAAATCACTGTCAATTCGTTATTTAGTTACCTTTTAATCTAAAAGTTAAATATAAGAACCAATTAAGTTCCTAGTCCAAAATATACGACCATAACTAAAAAAGATTTATTCTTAACTTAGATGAGGATTGATCTGATTATTCTCATTGCTGTCTAAAGTAATGCTCTGCTGTTACCTGTTACTGCACTGCACTTATGAGGTGTCTACAGTTGATTTATACATACAAAATATATAAATACATTCATATATATATACATACAATATATATATATATATATAATCACTTTTTGGGATTTGTGATAACTGCAAGTTTAGAAGTTACGTTACAGGCAAAAAGCTATAAAGTGATTACCAAATCGCTTTTATGCACTCTCTCAATATTCTTCTTTCCTAATTTCTTTTCTGATTTTCTCTCTATTTTTGGTTTATAATATTAATTTTTAGGGTTTGGGATAAATTAAGAAAACATTACTTATACTGTTTCTACATGTTTGTTGTAGAGATCTTAATCAGGCTATATATAGATCCCAATCATGCATACAATCCTTATATTACTACTAATTAATGCAATTATCACCTCATTAATTAATTTATGAGTCGAGTTAGATCAATATATATATATATTACTTGACATAATATCAGACTATATTCAACATTTAAATTTTATATTTCAATATGATATTTGCTTGTTTGTATATTCACATTAATTTAGGTTTTACCGATATATTAAGTCGAACTCGGATTGTTCGGACCCGAACTTACGAGAACATGTGAATCTATCCCTCTTATTTTGTGCTCTTACACATTATACAAACACGAATTATTTCTTCCCAACATGCACTAATGTCATGCATGTCACCTCTCTCTCTCTCTCTCTCTCTCTATATATATATATATATATATATAAGATAAATAAACAATTAATAATAAGAGCGTAATTAAAGAGTAGCCGAGGTAGGAGGAGCATAGGATACCATATACCATGAATACGGTGTAACCACCCCATCTCACTACCTAATTATTTATTTTATTTAAATAGTAGTCTCTCCATTTTTGGTTGGTTTTACCAAATACCATATGAATCTTTCCCACGTGAAATGTCCCCTTCAAACCTTATATTTTTTCAATGCCTCAATTAATTTCACACACTTTGGATTATGACTTTTCTTCGTTTAATGATTAATATTATTGTAATTGATCATATTTTCATGGAATATAATATAATTACAAGAAAAATAGTAACATATACATATATATATAGGTAGGCGGTAATGTTGGAGGTTGAAAATTAAAAGGTTTAGTGCTTGTATATGATTTAAGCATGGTGAATGTCGAGCACAACCGTTTTTGCATAGAATCATGTGCAATCATTGTACGTCTGCATAAAATATCAAGTCATCACTACTACTATTGGGTTAATGTTTCCATAGCTACCTCTAATTAATTTATTGCAATTATCTCTAATTATTGTCATTCATTTCACCACACAACTTATAACTTAACATCAATATGTACGGTTAAAGTTTATATTCCACTTTTAACTCATCTCAAAAGTTAGCTGATAAGATGAGGGTTATCTTACATTTATTAACTAACACTTAATTTGATATTTTTTTCCAATGTACGATGTTAACACGTACCTACCAACCAACCCGACTCAATGGAACCTCAGTTAGTTGTATTTTCACCAAAGCCACCAACAAAAAAAATTTAGATAGCGGTTTATTACAAATGTAAAGATTGGATAACGGTTTGCAATGAAAGTTTGCTGGGATGGTAAATTGCAGAAAAACACGTTCGGATGCCAAAAAATTATGTTCCCTAATTTTAAATCCAATTACATATTTTATTATAATTTCTCTCATGACTCTCACTATCTTGTTAAAAATATTTTGAAGAGGGTATAATAGTCTTTTGCAAGGGTTGGGGCATGGGTCCAACTCAGCCCAATAATTTTGGGTTGGGTTTGAGAAATTTGTGATCTGTCGTAATTGGACTGAACCAAGTTGGGTTCCTAATTGGTCAAGCCCAGGCCCAACTTCCTAACAACCCAATACCACCAACTTTACCATTATAACCTTTTAATAAATCCAAATCACATTTATATCCCTAATGAAAAATTAGAAAATCTGAACTCTAAAGGAGAAATCTTTATCGTTCAAAATTCACCAACACCGCTGCTCGGATACTCCATCCGCCGCCGCAATCCGCTTCACCGGCGGTGTATTCGACGTCGCTTCCTCGCCGGACACTCCGCCTCTGCAATTTCTGACGCCGTCTAACTTTGTTTTGTTCTATTCGTTTCTTGTGATTTCAGGTAAATTTCCTAATTTTTTTTAGTGAAATTATTTCGTGTGGTAAATTATGGTGTTCGTCGAACTTGATTGGTAATTTTGGGTGGTTCGGGTGTGGAAAAAGTCGTAGAAAAACAGTTTGGTGGTGGCTGGGAGGAAAAAAGATCCTTCTTTGATGGGAATCGTTTGTGTGTGAGGGTTTATTTCTTTATTTTAGTGTTTGGAAGCTGTTGTTCGGAAATTGAGGGAGTAATTTTGAAGATTGGTGAATTATTTTCTGGTTATGACTAGTTGGATCATGCATTGGGTTTAGTTTGATGGACATGGATTCGCTTTGTTAGCAATAGGTGGCGAGTACGGCATTCTAATTTGTGAAAGAGAACAGACTGGGACAAGTTAGGGCACCCAATGCTTGATTCTGGCAGATATCTATGTGTGTGTGTGTGTGTGTGTAGAGTTTGTGCCGATGGAAGTGATTGAAAGGCATGAAATTCACTTCATGTTCTTACTAAATTATGTTCCTTACTTTTTGTTTCAAGAAACTAGCTAGCAAGATTCTTTCCTTTTAATTTGCAATCAATTATTTGTAGTTCTATGCTGCTCGGGGCGTAATGGTTTTTTAATATACTAATACCGGATATTGAATGTGCTTGTTTAGTTTATAGTGGCCAATTTTCAAGACTTAATTCTTGGCCTTCTTCTTGTGGCAGTTTTCCAATTGGTGAAAGGCAACATGATTTATACAGCGATTGACACGTTTTATCTAACTGAAGAACAGCTGAAGAATTCACCTTCAACTAAAGATGGAATTGATGAAGCCACTGAAACTACACTTAGAATCTATGGCTGTGACCTCATTCAAGAGTGCGGCAT
>JBBMKE010000009.1:21006331-21025914 GCA_037834125.1 Lippia alba | reverse complement strand
AATCAGAAATAACAAATCAGTTTTCTCAATCTCTAATTCTCTTTTCTCTCTCAGTCTTCAATTTCTCCCGCCGGTGGGTCTTACCGGATTATCCTCCTCCCCTAATCTCAAAACTCTCTCCTCCCCTCAATTTCAACCGGCTGGACGGTCCTCCGGATTATCTTTCTCTTCTCATCCCTTATTCTTACGAGCCCGAAACTGCTCTAAAGTCTCTTTCAATACGAAAACCGTATCACAAAAGTGTCGTGTCTTATTATCGAGTGGTATAGTTCAATAATTTTAACATTATACTAAATTAGTTAAACTTTTATAGTAAAGAGTTTTACGTATAATTGATTTAACTCAACTTCCAAATAAATGAAGTATATAATAAAATGGACAAAGAAAAAAAAGACTAGGTTCATCACTATTAAGGAGCGGGTGAGTTTATCATTTCAAAGGTTAAATTCATACTTTTAGTTTATTAATTTATACTATAATATTTGAAAATAGTAAAATGAAATAAAATATGATAGTGGGGTGTTTACATGATGTCGGACAATTAATTAGTATATGATTTAAGGGCTTTATTAATTAATTTGTTTGATTTTTTAGGTTTTTCAAAATAAGTGATTTGGGAAGAGGTCATTCATTGATTAGCATAATTTGCTAACCACACAAAGAACACAATTTGTAGGTATTATTAGTGAGCAAATAAAAGAAAAAGGTGAGTTTGAGTTGGAAACGTACACGTCTACAACTCCCAAATAAAATCTTGAATTTAAGGTCAAACGATTATATTTATTCAATAGATATTTCATTAGAAGTTAAATTAATACCAATACTAAATGTTGGGTCTAGTCCTAACTAGACTATCAAATTTTGATTTGTCAATGGAGCGAACAGGTAAGAAGTTATCATTTATAAATAGGGACACAACATGAATACTTATTTTTAATTTTTTATATAAGAAATATCGAATATAATATGTGAGTTCTTGTTCTTCCCTCTAGTTACTCTGCTTTATTTATAACCGCACTAATTTTTGATTTACCCTAAATATTATCTTATATTTACATCACCTACGCCTCTAGAGTTCCTTTTCCGTCATGCTTCTCACAAATCCTGAACGAACAATTTATCCCGAACAACATACACTTATGCGAACTGCATTGGTCTTTTGGGCCACTTAGTTGGGTCGAAGGAGAGACCCAATAATATCAAATATGAGTATACAATACGGATAGCATGATTGATTTGGAAAAATGGGCTCTATAGGCCTCTATAGCATCAAACTCCAAAAAGCTTAGTGAAAAAAACATAAAATAAAAGGTATGTATGAGAACTGAGAAGAAGTGATAACACTGGTCAACTTATTTAAATGTTTATTTACCAAATAATTAAAATTATACCATGTGACATAATTAATATTTAATACATGTTGACATTAATTTAAATTTTTGGAAATTTTAAAAGGGAAGTCAAATTGAGAATATTAGAAAAATTGAATAAACTTACAAATCCAATTATTCGTTTCTTAAATTCAGCCGGGCCAGACAAATTCGCCAGGAGGAGGTTCCAAATTTGGTTCAAGTTTGCTAATTAAATTTACCGTTTCTGCCTTTCACAATGCATTGATACAAATACGACTAACACAAAAATAATACAAATATGAGACGCATGGGATCAAACATGAGACAATAATATAATATTTTTAAAAATATCCATACATCAACCATTCAGTTGATTTGATTTGAGTACACCAAGCACCCCAATGGGCTACATCAAGTCAAGTCCGACAAAAGCAAATCAGGGATAGAAAACGGAAAATCGGAAGAACCAAAAAATAAACACAGCCAGAGTATCAGCAAAAAGGATAAATTACTCAAAAATGAATGATACAACAAGAAGTATCTTTACCAAACCCGCAAAAGTCAGAAAAAACTCTGTTTTAGCAGTTTCCCCCACCAAACAAAAAAAGGAAAACAAAAAAACTATCAATCAGTAGTACAGAATTGTAGTGGTTTGAACCTGCTGCTGCTGCTGTTGTATTTGAATGCACGACTATATGCAGTAATGCAGTCACCTTATGCATGGAAGCTTGTACCTCAGACAACAGTTTTCGCCAGATGACAAGGGCAATGATCCATCACTCCTCTTGATGGCATTTCATCAGTATCGAATACCATGAGGATTTGATTCTCTCGGCAGATTTACAGAAGAATGATAATAGTACGTTCTTGAGTCATTTGCAGTTTGATCGTCCCAACAGCTTTTGGACAACGGATGTGGATGAATTACTAGTGCATTTAGACAAAACGACTGTTCGGAGATTTTCAGGGATGAATCGCCTTATGGATTTGATTGTGTTGAAGTACGGCCCTTTAGAAGGCACTTCTAGTCCGTCAATAACCTAAAATCACACGTGAGAAATCAATAACAGGGTCAATTCATCAATCCACAGAGAGAAGATGTGGAACTGACATGGGTGATTCAAATTACCAGTAAGGAAACAGAAGATAAGTCGACAGCCCTCAAGGAAAGAAGTTCCAAAAGTCTCTCGGGAGTTGAGACAAGAAACTCCGGTTCGCAACTCTTTAAACTGTGGCATTTGATGACAAGACAGACAAGATTTAACATGCATTATTAAAGTATCGTGCTATGAATAACAGCAATATATTGAAGAAAATAAGACAGTGGGAAAACTAACCCATCGACTTGATGATCTATCGAGGCACCCGAATGCAAACTCACAGTATGTATTCCAAGAGCTTTCAAAGGCTTGCAAACATGCCGTACCTAGTAATAATCAAACATAAATGAACCAAATGGATGTTATCAACTAGTAACAACGAACCATAAATAAACCAAATGGATATTATCCAAAGAGTGATTTCTGCAAGTATTATAGTAAAAAATTATAAAAAAAGATAACAGATTATTGAATTTGCTGTTCTATGCTTTTTCAAGGATAGATATGCTTTCGGTTAGATCCTAATGTAGGCAGCCCCTTGGTAAACAATTCTAGGAAACCGAAAACCACAATTAACAGAAATCTAAAAAATAATCACAAAATGGAAAAGGGAACTAAAATTTACAAACCTTAGAAGCCTTTTCTTGAGAGGGCACCAGATATAAAAGAAAAGGACCACTAAGTGATACGCCTTCTTTCTCCTTCATTGAAATCGTATCAGCAGCCGTCGACACCATCCAAGCAATTTGCTCGGCAGTGGAATCAGCTTCATTTGTCTCCAATACATCTTTTCCACTGCAATAACAGTTCCAGAACTCAAGTCCCCATGCATTTGCAAATAGTGGCTTCTCCCCTTCGCTACTCAGCACTCCGCCATCTTGAATTGAATTCAAGCACGTAATCAAAAACTTTGACGGACACTCAGTATTGTTTTCAGACTTGAGCGCCTCCCAAGAATGGTTGGATCCATCCCTTCTCAAAATCTGGCATCCTGGTTTACCTAGATTAATCGCTATCTCCGACCCCATGAAACTAATGGAAGAAACTAATGCTGACTTTTCATTTTCTACACCGTTAAGCTTCCTAGCTTTGGGTTCTCGATTATCTTTGCGAGGCTCGTTGCCATCAAGAGACGTTTTCTTTAACCTAGGAGCATTTTTATCTGCAACCTTCTTATCTGCTTTGTCGTTTCTCTTCCGTTTCTTCGTGGGCTCTACTTTCCCATGGTTTTCATTGAAGGGGTCCTCGGGCGTCGGAAGGCTGAAACACATACCCTGCAAGGCATGATGGTGTCAACATTTTTATCAAGGGCAAGATTAAATCACTAAATCTTTATAGAATATCAAAAATCACTGCAGTTTTATCATCTGAGGGAGCAAAAATCCTTACCACCACCATGAAACATAAATTCCTCAGCTAAAACCACAATTTATCCTCACAACATTACTGCAAAACACATTAGCTCCTAACACCCGGCTAACCTTATACAAATCACGATCAAAACTACCGAAAAACCTAATCTTTCGGCCAAAAATCAACTCATCCATCAACCCACTAGACGCATTCACCAAACAACGAAATCCCGGCTAAAGCAATACTCAAAACCTCATCCCACAAACAGAGAAAACGAATTCCCATCTGGTTTCCTACATAAGAATAAACAAAAAAAAAGAAAAACATAAAATTTTACCTGACAATTGCGGCGTTTGCCGGACTGGCGGCGCTTCTTGGAGGCGATAATGGCGGCGACGCGGGCGGAAACCTTCGATGATGAATCCCTTTTGTTTTCTTGCTTCTGTCTGCTCTTCTTGTTCCTTCGTCTCGCTATCGAATCATCGCTCCTCCCCATTTTCGGCTGCAGAAAAAAGCTCAATTGCTGAAGGTTTTTGCAGTTTGTGTGCGAGCAGAGCACACAGTGAGCGCGTGTTTTTGGTGTTGGGGTTTGGGGGTATGTACGGTATTAAGAGTAATGTTTGGTGGTTTTTCGTCTTTTTGTTGTAGTGTATGTATAGTGGGCTTGGGCGAACTGGGGTAATGGTTTATGGTTGTAAAATAATAAAGCCCATTAATTTTTCTTGTGAATATGTGGTCAAAGCCCAATTAAATAGAATGTTCAGCGTTAGGGTTGTCAATGGTTCGGATTTTAATCCGAATTCGATCTAATTTTTAATATATTTATCTGTCAAAAAATTTTGATGGGTCATATTGGAATATAACTATATGTTGTTCGAAATAAATGGATCAAGTTTTTTTTCTATATATTCTTATTGTAATTATTAGGTTATTTTTGTACATAAACTGTTTTAAATATATATTTTTTAACACACACCTTCAAATGATCAAATAATTTTGAACAGTGATATTGTCTTCGAGAAAGAACCCTCGAACCACTTGACCAACCGTTGTTGGCTAAACTTTTTTAAACAAGACTTTTTTTCGGTTTTTTTTGTTAACACTTGTGGTTTGTTTTTATTTTGTGATCGATTTTTATTGTTTCAATTTTTTGCAATTTTAATTTTGTCTATTACGTATCAAGGAGTACAAGAGTTTGTAATCATTTTTGGATAAATGGTGAATATCAATAGAATCAATTCCAAAACTAAGGCCTCCTTCAAGTCTAGGCCTCTCGAGAGTTCGTTGATACATGAATTCCTATTCCAAAATTATTTGTTGTGTTCACAAGTCGACCATGTGTTCTAGGGGTTGGGATTACCCCAAAAGAATAACTTAAGCATTCTAATTGGTATAGCATACAATGTAGTATAAAAAACTTACCAAATATGAGAAAAACATATCTGCAAATAAATTATGTACGAGCCTTGTGTGGGCATGATTTAACATCTTAGATAAATTCATTATAGGTTGGACATATGATAGGATACTCAATTTTCAACTTGTATTAATTACTAAAACTACTTCAATTTAATGTTTTGAAGCCAATTAGCGTACAATCACATATTGTCAACTAGGACAATAGTAAATTGTCATCCAATAATTTTTTATTTTTATTTTTAAAGATTTTAATAATTAATTTCCCTTAAATCTAAACACAATTAACCTAATAATCAATACATTTAATGATCACAATAACATAATGTAATTTCTTCTCAAGATATTTATCATATTTTAGTTTTATTATCCATTTTCATGAGTCAAATCAAACGAATCATTTATGGCTTAAAACTCTTTCTATTAATCGTAGCTGCGTTTTCAAACATTCAAACTCGTGACCTCTAACCAATGGTAATTGAATTTTAAGATATTCGAACTTAGACATTCGAACTCGAAACCTCTAATTAAAGTTAATATAGCGCCAAACTGCTAAATTGCACAACTTAATAATACGCAAGATATTTATAATTATTGACAAGAAAATACCCACAAATATAAATATAAACATAAATTATATATATTGATTGATTGCAAATAAAAAAGAGAAAAACTCTAAATACAAAATTCCAAGCGGTTAGGCGCAGGTCATGTGGGACCCCCTTGTCCTTACGTGTCTCAATCACGTATTTCAATTTTCAATCCCACCGAACCGAAGTTCGTTCGTTAACTCATAAAAAAGCATTCTTTTTGTTATCTCCCAATTCTTAATTCCCAAATTTTCAACTCCGAAACCCCAAATTGGAATTCGATTTACCCTATATGCGGCAGCAGCAATGGCGATGCCGAGATCACGAGCGGGGCGAAGAACGTCGCTCCGTGAATCGGAGTCGGAGAGGATAGAGGGCGCCGGTAGTTGGGACGCCATTGAGTGGACCAAAGTTGATGTGCGTGAATTTGCAACTAGGGTTTTGTTTTGATGTGTTGTTTTTGTTCTGGATGGATTCTGCTGTTTCTGCTTTTGGAAAGATAATGGTTTCGAGAATGAGCTGATTTTGTGTTTTTTCTGCAGCCGGTTTCGAGGTCGGTGCCTCAGGGATTGCAGCAGTTTTTGCTTGAAGCGGAGCAGGTCATAGTGGAGGTAGCTTGAGTTGAATTTGTTGGCTGTCTGGGTGGGGGGACTGTTGGGGTGGTAAATTTCGTGTAATGTGTTGGAAGTTGATTTGGGTTGGCCTTTTGTGTTAGTTATCCTGCTAGTGCTTTTAGCTTAGCTAATTCTTGAATTAGTTATCCTGTTTCTGTGTGATTATCTCTTAATTTTTATCTGGTTGTAAATTTTTGGTTTACTTCTCTGCCGGCTAAACGATACTTTGATGATGTTAAGAAATGAAGAATTTAGGCTAGAAGATATTTTGATGACCTTAAGAAATAAAGAATTTAGCCCAACCTCTGTAATTTGCTTGTAAAACACTGGATATCTAAGTTTTGATGTTCACCAACAGGGATATGGTGTTGTTCTAGTGAATACTGATGAGGCAGGAACATTGTTCGTTACAAACTTTCGTCTTCTTTTTCTGGTGAGTTTGTGGTTGAATTTAATTATACAATTTATTTCTTTTGCGAGACTTGCACAGTACGTTTATTTGATCTTCCTTGGATTTCGTAAAGCTTAGAGGGCTAAAAACTCAAGGAAGATGTTAATACTACTGTCATTTGTTGCTTAATATTTTAAATTTTTTTGTTTTCCAGAGTGATGGATCTAGAAGCATTATAGGACTTGGCACTATACCGTTGGGGGCAATTGATAAGTTCAGCAAAATTGTGAGTTGTATTTCTTTGAATTTATGGTTTCTTTCTTTTTGAGTTATTTTTTGTTTTAGAAGCCACTAGAAGTTAGTAATACTTGTACTTCCTTTGGCCTCAACACAAAAAATTGACGTCGTTACTTTTCTTGGCTAAAGGTTGTGAAGATTCCATCAGCCCCAAGGCAGATTGATAAGACTCCTTCACAAAGATTGCTTCAGGTTATTGGTACGCTTCTCAACATCTTTCTCCCAAAAGTTACATATGCATTTCTGTTATTATGAGTTACTGAAGCATTGTGGATAAGAATTTAGAGAAAGTTCATCTGAGGAAATCTCTATCTAAAGTTGTTTCTGGTAATGGATTATTGTAGATGTGGTTGTAGTCCCAAATTTGTTCCTATAAAGTCTGCTACGTTGATTTAAGATTTGATTCACGAGTTATTTGTCTATCATTTTGATTTTTCTTAAGTAGGTGTGCCATTGATTTCTCTAAATATACTGGTTCTTACAATGGGATGCACTGCAGGCAAAGATACGAGGATCATTGTCTTTGGTTTTCGACCTCGAACAAAACAGGTTAGTGATTTTGGATATGTAAGATTATTTGTTTGATTTTGGAGTGTTTTGACTGCCTTTTTTTTTTCATGAACAGAACTAATTGACTTAGGACGTGTGTCATTTTGCTTTAGAACTTTATATGCCTTGGCTACTCTTCATGGAGCAAAAGCGGGCCATTCATTGCATAATTTTGGTATCTCCTATTTTGTCTGTTTGCCTGTACGATGAATCTTGCTGGGCACAAGAAATAAGAGTTATGAAATCATAGTGTAAGGGTTAATGATGATGTGCCCTATTTAACTGTGCTGTTCTGTTTAATTTCCTAGTTTGGATTAAGAAGTATCTCCAAATTAGGATTCGAGCTACTAATCAACATTGACCTCGGATAAGTGTCTCAATTAGTACGATCTTGTACTTGTAAAGAACTTCTCTAACTGGGCTAAAAATGACTATTTGCTCATTTGTTTGACAAGGTATGCCTGATGTACAATATGATTATTTTGTAGAGGCGTGCTGTATATGATGCTCTATTAAGGTGTACTAGACCGGCTAGACTTTGGGATCTATATGCTTTTGCCTTTGGACCTTCTAGATTCAGTAACACAACCCCTAAGGTGCGACTATTAAATGAGTACTTCAGGCTTCTCGGATTAGGGTCGCGTCATGCTTCCTCTAGAACAATCGAAGACAGTTCATTCACATTGTCTAATGAATGGTGGAGAATAAGCAGTGTGAACTCAAGTTATCAGATGAGCCCAACCTATCCATTTGCTTTGCTTGTTCCCAAATCTATCAGGTGTGATATTTTGTTCGCTTTTGTTTTTACCTTTAAATTCACCATAGAAAATCACTCTAATATTTGATGCTGGTGTTTATCTGTCTTTGCATTGCCGCTGTTGCCAGTGATGTGGAAATACAACAGGCCTGTAGCTTTCGTGCACGATATAGGTTGCCTGTAATTTCTTGGTGTAATCCAGGTATGAGCTAATTTTAATTGAATGAGCATTCTTGTTCTGATGATGTCTCTAAATAGTCTGACTCATATGTAGGAACTGGAGCTGTTCTTGCACGTTCTTCACAACCTCTGGTTGGCATCATGATGAATATGAGAAGGTGAGGCTTAGATCTTTATAGCAATGTCTAGTAGAACAAACTTAGGAGGTACCCTGTTGTTCTCTTTTGTCCTTATTAGCAGATCATGCGAATCCATATTCCTTCTGCAGCAATGCTGATGAGAAACTAGTTGCTGCTCTCTGGACCCAACTTTCTGGACTTAAGGAGCGCAGGAGGTGACTTTCTTCTCATTTCGATTATAACTCAGTCGTAATGTTTGTCCAACATCTTAGTCTTGAATCAGTATTCTGTTCTTGTTGATTTTACCTTGTTTTGCCTCTGTCTTAACTTATTTTGTTTATCAATCAACTGAATCACCCAAGACTTGTAAAATGTTTCAGTTTTGCCTTATCACCTCAAGCAACCCCATTATATGTATATTTGAGAAATGCATTCTATTGAATCAATATTTTCATCTAGGAAGTTATATATCGCTGATGCAAGACCTAGGAAAAATGCTCTAGCAAATGGAGCAATGGGCGGTGGATCGGAATCATCTGCAAATTATACTCAATCAGAGGTCTGTTTGTATTTTATGATGTCAACCTGCCAGTTTACTATCACAAGCATTTTTGTTCTCTTGGTTATTGTGCATAAAATTGGGCTGTTATTTGAACTCTTTCCAGATAGTCTTTTTTGGGATAGACAATATACATGCTATGAGAGAGAGCTTTGCTCGACTTAGAGACTATGTTGATACTCATGGTGTCAATTCATCTGATGGAATGTCTTCGTTTTTGGTATGGCATTGTTGTTTGTGAAAAGACTTTTCTTATGTTGCTTAGTAGGACTTGTTTCTTACCTTTGCCTTTTACCTTTTACTTGTAGAGACATGGTGGATGGACGTGGGGTGGAGGAAATCTCAGCAGCATGTCTGCTTCAGTCTCAACTCTCGGAGATAGTGGTTGGTTGATACATGTTCAAAGTGTTTTGGCTGGTTCAGCCTGGATTGCTGCTCGTGTTGCTCTCGAATCAGCTACGGTGCTCGTTCATTGTAGGTATGATATCTGGCTGATTACATGATATCTGGCTGATTACATCTTTTATTGTTTCACCTGTGTATCATTTGTCCATGTATGCCTTTTAAAGTCTCGCTATAGTATGATCTGAAACCAATGCTAGTTATCGCCTCTTAATCATTTGCTAAAAGTTATAATTATGTTCGTAGTGATGGCTGGGATAGGACAACTCAGTTGGTCTCCCTTGCAAGCTTGTTGCTTGATCCATATTACCGGACAATCAATGGATTCCAGGTACTGCTATACTTATGGTCCTTTATTTGGAATTCTGCTATGGCATAGTCTTTTCTACACCGGTGGTTAGTGTAACAGTTGGAGTAGGTATAAATGTCACAAATTTGACTGTATTCGATATTCTTGAATCCAGGCACTAGTAGAAAAAGACTGGCTTGCATTTGGTCATCCGTTTTCAGATCGTTTGGGAATACCAACTGTGTCCGGAAATGACAACATTCCTAGTGAATTGTTGAGACAGTCTTCTGCAGGGAGTCTCCCTTCGTCACCAATGCGCCAACCAGCTGGCAGTTTCCCACCTCAATCTACATCATCGCATGCACAAAATAATTGCTCGCCCATCTTTTTGCAGGTACCTGTACTAAAATTCTTGGCTATAAAGAATGCTAAATTTTGATTCAGCTGTTTTGTAAAACCAGTTTAATAAGTGATTGAAATGGTTTTAACGTATTAGTTGAATCATTCTTTCTGTTTAGTTTCAGTCCCCAATGTCATAACAAGGGTTTTGGATTTCCAATTCACTGTTTTTCCTTTCCTTCCCTTTTTGGCTACTGACACATTTGTCTTATTTCAATTTTTGAAAATCGTACGCAGTGGGTTGATTGTGTTTCCCAATTGCTAAGAATGTACCCCTTTGCCTTTGAGTTCTCATCGGTAAGTAACCTCCATGTGATGGATCAATATAGAGCTAATTCTGCAACAGTCACCTTATATAATATTGCTTCATTATTCTCATCTATTACACTACAGGTTTTCCTGGTAGATTTACTAGACTGCATGCTTTCCTGCCGCTTTGGCAACTTTTTCTGCAACAGGTATATGTCTTCTCTTTGCAAGTTTAAACTTCAACAGTACTAAAATCATTTGTGTCCTTGAAAATGTTGTCACTCCTATATGTATTTTTCAGTATTTCATTTCCTTAATGTCACATGTTGTCAACTGACAAGGTATGGATTCATGATCTAATTTTGGTAGTATACTATACTAGGATAATGGAAGGGAAACCAAATTCACATAATAATGTCTACAGTTGGTCCAGCATTGATGCTGACACATGGCAGTGGTGCCATTATAAATACTTATGTCATGGTTTACGGTCTTAACATAAGGGGTTATTGAGAACCCCATAGTTCTGCTCTACCCATACTTTGGTTAAGTTATAGATTTGGTTGTATATTTATGCATCAAAGTGTAGAGCTGTGGAATCAACTCTTGTGATGCTATTGTTATCAGTTTGGATTAAATCTTTAAACTTCTTCTGATTCGGTGTTGGGGCATTCAGTGAGAAAGAAAGGGAGCAAGCTGGCGTTTTTGATGCTTGTGCATGCTTGTGGATGTATTTAGCTGATATGCGTGCTTCAGATGGAAGGTCTCATGTGCATTATAACCACTTCTATGATTCATCAAAGTTTCAAGGCCCATTACTACCTCCAGCTGCAGCTTTAGCCCCAACACTCTGGCCTCATTTCCACCTTCGTTGGACTTGTCCAGCAGAAGCCCAAGCTGGGGAGATTGAAGCATACTGTAGGAACATGTCTACAAAGATATCTGAACTGGAAAAGGTGATTTTGAATGTCATATATAACATAGATGAGATAAATGACTTTCCAATGTGGTTACAATTTTAGTGGCGGACCCAGTACTTTATTATTATTATTATTATTATTATTATTTTTTTTTTTTATTTTTTGGGGGGTCGGGAGGGCAATATACTGCCATCTTCAGTGCGATTTTTTTAAAATCAAGATTATAAATGTTTTAGGGGTTTCCCCCACATTCCCATTCCTGAGTAATGTAGTTGCAAATGTTGGCAGGCAAAAGATTTGGCAGAGGTGAAAGCTAGAGAGGCAAGAGTAGCTATGGAGTCTTTGACAGCAGAGTTACGTAATGAAAAGCTTAGCAGCAACTTAGCTAGGGATTGGGCTAGGAGAGCCAGAAAAGAAACTGCAGCAATAAATCGTGCAATTGAATCACTTGGCTGCAAGGTTCACTTCTCAGAAGATGGTGACTGCATTGTTAGCATCGAAAGCAATCCGACAGAAATTCCTCAAAAATCATTGTTTTCAGTTTCTGAAATGCAATGTGGTGGCTATTTGCAGAATGATGAGAAATCAGATAATTCCGTCTCTGTTGCTCGTCGAATTGATGAAGATGATGATGATTATGATGATACGAGTAATCCCATTGGTCGTGTATGTGAATCTTTATGTCCATTACGCACGAGAGAAGGAGGGTGTAAATGGCCAGATGCCGGCTGTGCCCAAGTTGGATCTCAGTTTGTTGGTTTGAAGGCAAATTTTGATGCTTTTGACCGACTCTCTATATACGACAGCTATTTCGAATCTCAATAGCAGATATTCAGCCTACGACTCCTCTATTCGAGTCGGAATGAAGTTTTGTAGGTGAGTTTTTAGGAATTTCCTGAAATGGGTCGACAAGTACTTGACTCGAATAAACAAAATATTGAAAGTAATGGACTCACATATTTGACGTGGGTCCCGGGAGGTGTATATACATACAGGAAGAGAGTTATCATTGGCCAGCCCCGACTTCTATCCATCTTGAAAAATAGGTGGAAGAGAAGTTCTTTGTTTTAGTGAGATGTGATCTAAGTTACCTAATGTGTACATCTGCCGAGCTGCCATTCATTGCTCATTGTAGCATGAAATGTCTGTTGTATAGATTCTTGATTTGCTAGTGTTAGGTCTCCCATTGTGTTAGCTTTTAGATGAATAAGTTTCCATTGTAATAGCCATTGATGACTCGTCCAATGATCTAATAAATGGAATTCTGGGATGATTTTATTGGTCCTGTACATAATGTGCGTTTTCAGGTTTGCACTTTGTCGCCGGTGTCCAACCCGACCCGACGCATATTCAGTTTTGTATTTTGTTCGTGCGGTGTCCAGGTTTGTACTTTGTTCGCCCGGTGTCCAACTCGACCCCACGCATATTCAGGTTTCTACAGTTATCTTCTAGCTTGTGTTGTTAGATGTGATGGCTTGGTATTGTTTTCATGTATGCGAGTTTTAGCTTGTTTATTTCGCATATGATTGATAGTCCATAATATGATTATATGAGTATGTTTATGTGAAGGTCTAGAGCTATAGTAGGTAACTCTACAAAATTTTATTTTTAGATGGAATAACATGACAGATAATTACTTAATTACTCATTCTTATTGGTCTTTAAGTAATTACTAATTGGTATCACTAGATTCATAAATATCAGGTGTAAGATCAACAAGATATATAGGTAATTATCAATTGCAGAACAAGAAGCTCCAGAACGAAGGAATTTGGCCATAACTGACAGAATGTATTATGAGAGGATGGTGGGAGATTGACGAAAATATATCAGTATGAAAAATTGAAAACTACATTTTTTCTTTTTACTTGCAGATCAAGTACACGAACCACATATTTGATCTAAAGGCTAATCCCGATCAGAGGGTGGCTCATCATCGTCTGGCTTCTTCTGTCCCTTGCGCTCGTTCCATCTTGTCCATGCCCACCTCAAAACGAAGAATCCACCAATAGCATAAACCTGTGCTCCAACAAGCACGAGTTAAGAAAAAGACGCAAACACTTCAAGAAAACGAGAGAGGCTTCCATATGGGGAGATTGCATGTTGATATAGAAACCGTATTAAAGTAACAAAAACCAACCATTTTCAATCCTTTGAAAAAGCTCATCTATTCGGGTTTGCTCTTCACAAGCAAATTTCACCGGAAGAGTTTTCAATAGATATGTTCGAACATTCTACATAGATGCTAACAATCAATACCTTCTATCAAAAACTTTTTCAAGTCATACCAAGAGAAACACCGAAACTGCTTGTAAGGGACAGACAACTTCTCATTCAAGCTTAGTATGACTATATTTTGACTCAATGAAAGGAATCCAATATTAGTATTCGAGATAAAGCTGCATCAAAACAATTGAAAAGAGGACAAGAAAGAAACTGCCAAGGAAGAGAAAATACAAAACCCCGGAACACGGCATCTGCTTGGACTTCAGAAACCAAGTGACTATAAACATTACACAATCATGGAATGCAATTTTTAGAAAGATAAGGCAAACAAACCAATGATTCACAGCAATAGGAAATGAAAATGCAAGATTGGACTCGGCGAAGCGTAGGCATAAAAGATCCCTTAGAAGCCAAATTTCTATTATACTTGGTTCTTTTCCTCCCCTTGTCAAAGGGCTATATTTGGCTAGTTATGACAAATCTCCGACCTCTGAATAGATATCACCCACTGTTCTCCATCAGAACAATGGCAACCGAATAAAGATTACGAGACCCTTCGCTCGGAAGTACCATAATCAGGCATCTGATATCCATTTCTAATCAATAAAGTTCAGACCTTTTAATATTCCCATCATACGAACAGAAATAGTAAGACAACCAACCTCATGAACAAAACCCTAATCATCACTCATCAATCAAATCCCCTCCACAGCTCAAAACCACAACCACAATTCAAATTACAACCCCTCGATGCACAGTACACAAAAAAACACATGCACAATATCCCCGCAATCAAAATTCACCACTACCACAATCAACCAAAACCGCCCAAAATCTCACACAAATACTTGCAAAACCCCAAAATCACCCATACCTGCCACAGCAGCAAAGGGTTAGTACTCCGTTCCGCTTCCTCCGCCTGCGCTTCCAGCTTCACCGGAGCATAACTCTGCCTCGGAAACGTCACAACACCTGGTTTACTACCATCATCTCCCTTGATCGCCTCCTCGGATTGAGAAGGCTCTATCTTAACACCGTTCTTCTTCGGCGGAAAAGGCAGCTTAATCGCACTGAACAAATTCGTGAAGAAAACGATAACAGGATTCTTCTCTTCTTCCTCCTTGTGATTGTTCTTGGGCTCTGCCATGGTTGGTTGGTAGAAGTTTGGTTCCACGAGGGGCGGAAGGAACTATGGTGGAGAAGAAGAAGAAAGAGTGTGGGTTCTTTTATGGGGTGGGATTAATGCGAAGCTTGTGGAACTAACATTTGGGAAATAGGGATTAGGACGACGTCGTTTTAGGGAGGATCAAGATTTGGACTACTCTCCAAATGGATTGAAATTAGGGTTGTTTGTATCTGACTTATTACAACTCGTATCCCTTTAGATGAAAGTATTATACAATTTGCCCATTTAAGTATGGAAAATTATAAATGAATCTAATTTTGGTTGGAATTTTTTGTAAAATTATTCTTGAATTGAGAGTATCTCAATCACTATTTAATTTATCACCGTTGATTAGGGGAAAAAAATTATTATGAAAATTAATTTACAAATGAATCATGTATTGATCCTAAAAAATATGCATATATTATTTGTTTGTCACTAAAGAATGATATATGGGTTGTTATGATAAACTAATTAATTGTGAAATACTATTCAAAAAAAATTGGCGGAAATTTTTAATGGAGTGGGTTTATTTGTAATTTTTCAAACTTAAAAAAAGATAGGTTATGTAATATTTTAATTTAAGGGGGTGTGAATTGTAATTATTCAATCTTGCAGGGGTGTAGATATAAAAATATTCATTAAAAATATATAATAAAGTTGCCAAAATAGAAAAAGATTTGATTTTGTATATAAAGAGTTGCCATAGTAGATTGGACTTGGGAAGTGTCAAACGTGTTAGTTACTAAAGTGTTAGTCAAATGAGCTTAATTAAAGCTTTAAAACTTTTGAGGATTTTTCCCACTAATTTTAATGTCCTTTAATGCTCCATCTTCACGCATCTACAATTAAACTTCGTGATTTTTAATGAATATGTGATATAGTTTACTGATAATTACACTTACACCCAAGGCTCGAATGACTTGGAACTTGTATAAATTTATCTCAGATTTGAAAATTTTGAGAAAAGAGGAAAATTCATGTTAAAATATTGGCATTTGATTTTTTCAGACATCATCTCTGTGTTTAACAATAATTCATGAAATTTTGGATCTCTCCCGTAACACATATCCGAACAATATTTAATATTTAACTTATGATTAAATAGGTTTATATTAGTAGAAATTCTCGAATCTTAAGTTTGTTCCGTTATGTCATTGCAATTATCCTTATTCGTATGTTTATAACAACAGCCGTTGAAGAATCGGGATTCAGGAGGGATCGAGAGTCACTTCAAGATGTTCGTACTTTTATAATATATATATATATATACATGGAGCAAATCAATTGTTCTGATACGATAACAAAAAGCAGATAAAGCACAACAAAATCAATCAAACGAGGTAACAGCAAGAGCGACTCTGAGGTCATTAGAAGTTCCACACACGTACATTCTGTATGTTTCGATGTCCTGTTGGTGAAGCTTTGGAGCGGAGGCCGCGTAATAGCTTCCACTCACACGATCGCGTTTCGAAAATATGATCTCCCTCAGGATGGGTTCGTGGCCGTTGAGGAGATTCCCCATGCTCAGAACTTTCCTCCATGACTGATTTGCGGTTGGTGGAGGAAACATACTCAGGATTAAGTCTCTGTCTCGAGGCATCACTTGGACTTGGTGCATTTTGTCCAATTCCTGGCATCAGGCGAGTAATAAGACTGTTAGGATGACGATGAAATGCTGAAAGGACAAGTATCATCTTCTGAAAATCGAGATGTGATGCAACGGATAGTATACCGGCAACATAGGGTAACACCTCATGTAAGAAAGAAATGTTACCCCCTGTTGTGTCTCATGCAAGACTGTGAAAATAGTAAAATTACTCTTTTGCACTCAAATTTTATTGTTCATTTTTGTTTTTCTTCTTCGAACAAGGTTAAAAATCGTAAATTTTATGTGTGGCGGATGACGGAAGGGGTTAATTGTAAGGGGGAAATGGATTACAAGGGAGATACGTGTAATTTTGATACCAACAGAATAAATTATGACAAAATTATGTTGACCCATGAAATAATATTTTGGTTAAACCAGATGTTTGAATTAGTGATTTTTAAGAAAGACGCGTTGAGATATCATATCAGAAGCGAGGGTATCGCAGGATCCGATTAATACATACTAGCCATAGTTTAAAAGGCAGATTATTCATAGTAGAGGTTTATTACCTTGTAGGTATCGCTTTGTGAAGAGCTGGTTCCCATATTTGGGAGATAGAAGTTATAGCAATCGGTGAAAATTGCAGCTTCTAAATGAGGTGATTGCAAGAATTTGCAATGGAGAGATGCTGCAAGTAATATTAACTTCTCAATGTGTTCGAAAGTCGAGCATATCCGTCTGAGGTCTTCCATCATATCAGTATCACTGGCCACATTATGCGCTGCAACAGAAATCGGCAACTGAGTCAGTGAAAAGTCAAAAGCAGTGTCTAAAATCGAGATACACAAAGTAAAAGGGAATCAAAGAGAAGACTACATTGCAAGTATTTTAACACAGATGCCATAGTGATGTATAATTGTCCTGTTTTTGTGGTCATCTGCTTTAATTCACCATACGAAGTCTGATTAATAGTGGCTGCTGCTGCTCTGAATGCAGTACAAACCATTTGTTCCAGCAGTTGTTGAGGTTTCAGCGTTTCCAAATAATGAAGAACCTAAATCAAGTTCATATAATGCGAAAATTAATGACGAAGAGCACAATATCAGAAGCAAAAGCAAGGACATGACGTGAATGTATCCTATTAAGATGACGAAGTCTAGGAACACACAACTAGCAGCAGTGAAAGGCAAAATAACCAGAGGGAAAATGTACAGCAATTGAATTCATGCAAGAACGATGATCTTTTATAGAATTATTTATTATTCATGTTATACTGTTAAAATATCATCCGATAGCTCTTTCACAAGTAACTGCATCAAGGGACACAAATTTCAACAAAAAATTTCACATAAATCACGCGGAAACCCAAAAGCCCAAAAAAGGGAAGAGAACAAGGAACTATATTAATATTATATAAAGACATCCAAGATGCAGTTAACACTCAGTGTGTGCGTGTCAGATTTACAAATCCGAACTTGTTTTTTTAATTTTTCGCTGTACTTTTTTATTAGATAACAGAGAAAGGGGGCCAGACTTATAAGAATGAGCAAAAATGTCCAAAGTTAAGGACCCCAAGATTAAGCATTTTGGTAAAATTATTGAACTGCCGGATGCTTCTGTGGTGGTGGCTGAAGCTGGTGGAGCTGTCTCAGTTAAGTGTTGCTACGCGTAGCAGAAATGGGCATGCAAATTTCTTGGCTTATTATTGCAAATATTTAAAATAGCCACCATATAGAGATAAAGATTTTTGCATACAGATTCCGGTAATCTTAGTATCAAACAGATTGATTCACAAATGCACACTCCACGAGCTACGTTGAATTCTTATTGCGTAAATGATTTCATTATTAACCCTACTTCAATTAGTAACCATCAACAACTCAGTTTCAATATCTCGTCCACCGGGTGAATTTTTAAAGTTGCAAAAATGTGTCGGCAGATGAAAAGAGAATAGACTGAATGTCATAAGAAAAGTCGAGACTCATCACCTTTTCTCCTTCTGTATTTGGATCCAGGAGTGGTTTCTGTTCCGAAGCAGGAACAGATGGAGACTCATTCCAGATCTTTCTCCATGAGTTTCCAGAATCAGACATTCTCTCTGAAAGTTTTCCACGAGGAGGCCACTTAACTTCTGACACTTTCAAGGCATTAGTTTGAGAAGCTTCAATTTCCTCACTAACATCATTTTCCCAGTCCTTCGGCGAATGCCATCGAATAAAATCTTCAAAAACAGCATCTGGATTGGCTGCTTTGAACGCTGACATATCTGCATTCAGCATAACAAAAACTTTAATTCGTAAATGTGAAACTGAGACTAGATTGCTGCAACCTGCATCAAATATCATATAGGGGCAACGTGTACAATGTTGAATATCTCAAAAGAGAATTTAATCAGATGCGAAAGTTGTATCATTATTCCAGTTCCTCGTGGGAGGTGCTTTCATTGTTTCTTGAAAGAGTTCAGAACATTGGTTTTGTACACAGAATCTATTGGAACGGGGATATATGAAAAGAAGTGAACTCAGACCAGTGCAAGAAAAAAATCCCAAGCATAATAGACAAATTTATTTACCGGATGCCAGAATATCCTTTTCAAGTTGAGCAGAGAAGCTCTGCAAAGAAACACAGAAAAACTTTAGTTGACATAAAAAATTAATCACAAAGAAATATCTTGGAAGTGACTGCTCAATAATAGGCATTATTAATATCAATAATTTGCAAATGATCTATGAATGGGATAAAACTGGAGGTAGATTTTGATATAAGATGCTTGAAAGAACTTCTACAAAACCCAATACTAGAATGGAGCGTTTACTTTGTTGGTCGGGATGAGATGGGATTGATGAATAATGGGATGAGTTGTGGGATGTGATGGTGGATTAGTCATCCCATGGGGGATGTGGGATGAATAATCAACCTTTTATCCAATATCATCCCGGGTCGTGCATCAATCCCAGACTTGCAAAAATACTAGTAAACATGAGTTTAAGTAGGATTATTAATCTAATCCCCCTTCATCCTACAAAGTAAACATGCAAGAAGTGTATCGAGTCGATTCCATAAAC
>JBBMKE010000009.1:20996024-21006231 GCA_037834125.1 Lippia alba | reverse complement strand
AGTGGTTTTGAACTTTAATACACAAGATATGTTTTTACAATCACTTGGTGGATTGAGCGTCTCGTGAAACAGAGTATTTCAACAAATAACCCCTTGATTACTAAAATATAATTAACGGTACAATTTCCATTAAAATATAAATAATTCGTATATTATAACTTAGAAAAATTAAAATTTTAAGAAATCGACTTTAATCGTTTAAGCGATTGTATTTGTCGCTTAAGCGATTTAGTTTAAAATACAAGAACCATTTAAGCGATTGGATTTGTCGCTTAAGCGATTTAGTTCAAAATACAAGGAATCATCTAGGCGATTGAGTTGTCGCTTAAACGATTTGGTTTGTGCTTTTGAGTCATAATTACTAAAACATGATTAATAACATAATTTGCATTAAATATTAATAATTCGCTCGATTTGTGCATATTATAACTTAGAAAAGTTGATTTTTTTTTAAGATATTGAGTTTTGTTTTTCCTATTATTCTATTACAATCATTTTCTATTATGATGTAATATTTCATGTAGCATATATATTTCATGACGAATAAAAGATGTACACATATAAACCGAAAATATGATTTATTTAATGTGAACTTAGTATGAACGTTTTTCCTTTCATCAATTAAATATTACTCACGTAATTTTCAATTACATTGATTGACAGTGGTTTTGAACTTTAATATACAAGATATGTTTTTACAATCACTTGGTGGATTGAGAGTTTCTTGAAACAAAGTATTTCAACAAATAGCCCCTTGATTACTAAAACATGATTAATGGTACAATTTCCATTAAAATACAAATAGCCCCTTTATTATTATTATTATTATTATTATTATTTAGAAGGAAAAAATATCACGCATTTTCGACCAAAAATTGTTTCAAGGTTTCTTAAACAAATTCTAAAACAAGGGCCAACATGATTACTCTATTGTGGGATAGCAAGAAAGCTTCCATCAACTCAATCAAGAAGATCTCATTGTCTCAAACTGAAGAAATCACAGTTATAAATCTATGGTGCGACGGCGACAATTCTTCTAGTAACTTGATCAAGATCCCGTTGGCCAGTGGACGTGATTCTTCTTCCACTCCTTAGTTCCAACTCGACAATATTCATGTTCTGCAATTGTTGGAGAATGTGGCGAGCAACAGATCCACTGCTGGTGCCAAAATGGGGTGGACGACTTCCATTCCTCTTGCTCGCACAATAAATTCTCCTAAAAGAACCAACAAAAAGACCACCCCTTAAGTATATCTGGCTAGGAAGCTGCAAACATATACCATATAAACTTAATCTTGAATTTAAATCATAATGCTTACACCTCGCCAAATACATATCATATTAGGGAACTACAACGTCACGGTCCAAACTACATTACCACGAACAATGTTGGTGCCAGTTTCAGGGAACAATACAAAACTAATGTTCAATATTCGGGAACTACAAAAATGAGTGAATGAAGCATATACCAAGCTAAATATTACATATAAGTATATAACAAACGTAAAAGAGAGGAAACAGATTATTATCAGCCCTGATGTAATACCAGTCAGGATCATAAGGAGCAAGTTCCTTGAGAACACCAGTTTTCAGAATATCAGTCCACTCAGGGAGCTCCATCTATTGTTCATTTTTTCAGAAAGCAAAAGTGACACATGGTAAGCCAGAAGCTCAAAGAGACACATAAAATTGAAGCCGAAGGGAACAGAATAATGGACAAAAGGAGCATTTTTTGGGCTTAATCTAATCTAATAATCTAAATACAATCAAATGTAAAAACGAAAGCCAAACTTCACTTAGTTCTGTAATCCACGCAAATGTCAACTGACCAAAAAACTACAAAATCCCCTTTACCACATAGAAATCAACCCACGATGGAAATCACTCACATTGACAACCAGCTCATATTTAACAACGGATGCCAAAATAAAAAATAAACACAATTAACCAAAAAATTGCAGAATTCACAAGGGGAAAAAAAAAAAAGGCAAAAAATCAAGCGCTAAAGATCCGACCTTGCTGGAGAGCGCTTGAGGTGAACGGTGTACGGCGTACGCTTTGACGAACTCATGGGAAGAGACACCCTTCACAGTCCTCGCAGTGGTCGTCATTGCTTAAGAGATCTCAATTCACTCGTGGCTGATGGAGGAGATTCAGAGCTTGCGAAGCAGAGGTTTGCAGAAAATCAAATTATCAAACACTAATAAATGAGAAGAATGAATAAAATGAATGAGTGGGCCAAAGCCCTTCTCGCCGGTTAGTTCCTCCATCATCGCCGGCGACACCAGCCCGATCCGGCGACCCACGCTGTCCGTCGCTTTTCTTTTCTCTTCCCGTTCTATCCGATACTAGCATTATCATCTCCAGCAACCGCCTACAGTCACCACCCGTGGCGCACCTCTTTCCGCGGGCAAAGTCGCCGCCAGCCACAAATCCGGCCGACCACCGCCTCACGACCACCATCTCTTTGCGAAGAAAAGAAGAAGGGTTTATCGGGATAGAGGGAGAAAAAAAATGAAGAAATGGGATTGTAGTGAGAGAATTTTTTAAGTCTAATTTGTAATATATTATAATTTAGGGGTCAAAATGAAATATATAAAAGTATTATTTGTGTTAATTATAAGAAAGGGTTATCTATTAACTATCTTAAAACTTGGGGGTCATTTAGTTTAAAAGAAACTTGAAAGTCTCTTTTAATAGAATCCCCCCTTCTTTTATGGGGTGGGATTAATGCGACGACGTCGTTTTAGGGATGATCAAGATTTGGACTACTCTCCAAATGGATTGAAATTAGGGTTGTTTGTATCTGAATTATTATGACTCGTAACCCTTTAGATGAAAGTATTATACAGTCTATCCTTTTAAGTTTGAAAATTTGCGAATGAATCCAATTTTGGTTGGGATTTTTTTGTAAAAGAGTGTATCTCATCGTTAATTCTTTCATTACCGCTAATTGCAGGGAAAAAAAAACCGTGAAAATCAATTTACAAAGAAATATGTGTAGGTTAGAAAAACTTCATATATTACTTTGTCTGTCATTTGAGAAGGATGTGTAGGTTATTATAAGAAACTAATTAAATGTGAAATATGACTATTTCAAGAAAAATTTCTATCAAACTTGGAAAAGGTAGGTCGTGTAATATTTTTCTTAAAAGGGGTATGAATTGTAATTACTGAAGCTGGTAAGGGTGTAGACATCAAAATATTCATTAAAAAAATATATAATAAAGTTGCCAAAATAGACAAAAAGATTTGATTTTGTATATAAAGAGTTGCCATAGTAGATTGGACTTGGGAAGTATCAAACGTGTTAGTTACTAAAGTGTTAGTCAAATGAGCTTAATTAAAGCTTTAAAACTTTGAGGATTTTTCCCACTAATTTTAATGTCCTTTAATGCTCCATCTTCACGCATCTACAATTAAACTTCGTGATTTTTAATGAATATGTGATATAGTTTACTGATAATTACACTTACACCCAAGGCTCGAATGACTTGGAACTTGTATAAATTTATCTCAGATTTGAAAATTTTGAGAAAAGAGGAAAATTCATGTTAAAATATTGGCATTTGATTTTTTCAGAAATCATCTCTGTGTTTAACAATAATTTATGAAATTTTCGATCTCTCCCTTAACACATATCCGAACAATATTTAATTTTAAACTTAAGATTAAATAGGTTTATATTAGTAGAAATTCTCGAATCTTAAGTTTGTTACATTATGTCATTGCAATTTCCTTATTCGTATAGTTTATAACAACAGCCGTTGGAGAATCGGGATTGAGGCGGGATCGAGAGTCACTTCAAGATGTTCGTACTTCCATAATATATATATACATGGAGCAAATCAATTGTTCTAATATGAAAAGAAAAAGCAGGTAAAGCACAACAAAATCAATCAAATGAGGTAACAGCAAGAGCAACCCTGAGATCGTTAGAGGTTCCACACACGTACATTCTGTATGTTTCGATGTCCTGTTGGTGAAGATTTGGAGCAGAGGCCGCATAATAGCTTCCACTCACACGATCGCGTTTTGAAAATATGATCTCCCTCAGGATGGGTTCATGGCCGTTAAGAAGATTCCCCATGCTCAGAACTTTCCTCCATGACTGATTCGCGGTTGGTGGAGGAAACATGCTCAGGATTAAGTCTCTGTCTCGAGGCATCAGTTGGACTTGGTGCATTTTGTCCAATTCCTAGCATCAGATACGTAACAAGACGATTAGGATGACGATGAAATGCTGAAAGGACAAGTATCATTTTCTGATAATCGAGATGTGATGCAACGGATAGTATACCGGCAACATAGGATAACACCTCATGTGAGAAAGAGACGTTACCCCCCGTTGTGTCTCATGCACGACCGTGAAAATAGTAAAATTACTCTTTTGCACTCAAATTTTATTGTTCATTTATGTTTTTGTTCTTCTAACAAGGTTAAAACGTAAATTTTGTAGGGGTCTTAAGAACCTTTTTTAGAATGTGGTGGATGACGGAAGGGGTTAACTGTAAGGAGGAAATGGATTACAAGGGAGATACGTGTAATTTTGATACCAACAGAAACAAATTGTGTTGACCCATGAAATAAAATTTTGGTTAAACCAGATGTTTGAATTAGTTATTTTTAACAAAGATGCGTTCAGATATCATGTCAGAAGCGAGGGTATCACGGGTTCCGACTAATACACACTAGCCAGACTTTAAAAGCAGATCATTCATAGTAGAGGTTTACCTTGTTACCGGTATTGCTTTGTGAAGAGCTGGTTCCCATATTTGGGAGATAGAAGTTATAGCAATCAGTGAAAATTGCCGCTTCTAAATGAGGTGATTGCAAGAATTTGCAATGAAGAAATGCTGCAAGTAATATTAACTTCTCAATGTGTTCGAAAGTCGTGCATATCCGGCTAAGGTCTTCCATCATATCAGTATCACTGGCCACATTATACGCTGCAACAGAGATCAGCAACTGTGTTGGTAAATGTTAAAAGCAGTGTCTAAAGTCTATAATGAGATACACAAAGTAAAAGGGAATAATCAAAGAGAAGACTACATTGCAAGCATTTTAGCACAGATGCCATAGTGATGTATAATTGTCCCGTTTTTGTGGTCATCTGCTTTAATTCACCATACAAAGTCTGATTAATAGTGTCTGCTGCTGCTCTGAATGCAGTACAAACCATTTGTTCCAGCGGTTGTTGAGGTTTCAGCGTTTCCAAATAATGAAGAACCTAAATCAAGTTCATATATTGCAAAAATTAATGACACAGAGCACAATATCCGAAGCAAAAGCAAGAACATGACGTGCATGTATCCTATTAAGATGACAGTCTAGCAACACACAACCAGCAGCAGTGAAAGCCAAAATAACCAGAGGGAAAATGTAAAGCAATTGAATTCATGCAAGATCGACACATGGACTTATTTATTATTCATGTTATACTGTTTAAGTAACATCCAATAGCTCTTTCACAAGTAACTGCATCAAGGGACAAAGTTTCATCAGAAAATTTTCACATAAATCACACGGAAACCCAAAAGTCCAAAAAAGGGAAGAGAACAAGCAAATATATTAATATATATAAAAATATCCAAGAAAAAAGCATGCAGTTAACATGCAGTGAATGCGTGTCGGATATACAAATCCCAACCTTTTTTTTTTTTTTTAAATTTTCACCGTACTTTTTATTAGATAACAGAGAAAGGGGGCCAGACTTATAAAAATGAGCAAAAATGTCCAAAGTTAAGGACCCCAAGATTAAGCATTTTGGTAAAATTATTGAACTGCCGGATGCTTTTGCGGTGGTGGCTGAAGCTGGTGGAGCTGTCTCAGTTAAGTGTTGTTACGCATAGCGGAAATGGGCAAGCAAGTTTCTTGGCTTATTATTGCAAATATTTAAAATAGCCACCATATAGAGAGAAAGATTTTTGCATACAACTTCCGGTAATCTTAGTGTCAAACAGATTGATTCACAAATGCACACTCCACGAGATAGGTTGAATTCCTTATTGCACATATGATTTCATTATTAACCCTACTTCAATTATTAACCATCAACAACTCAGCTTTAATATTTCGATCCAGCAGGTGAATTTTCAAAGTTGCAAAAATGTGTCCGCAGATGAAAAGAGAATAGAGTGAATGTCATAAGAAAGTCAAGACTCACCTTTTCTCCTTCTCTATTTGGATCCAGGAGTGGTTTCTGTTCAGAAGCAGGAACAGGTGGAGCCTCATTCCAGATCTTTCTCCACGAGTTTCCAGAATCAGACATTCTCTCGGAAAGTTTTCCGCGAGGAGGCCACTTAACTTCTGACACTTCCATGGCATTAGTTTGAGAAGCTTCAATTTCCTCACTAACATCATTTTCCCAGTCCTTCGGCGAATGCCATCGAATAAAATCTTCAAAAACAGCATCTGGATTGGCTGCTTTGAACGCTGACATATCTGCATTCAGCAAATAAAAAACTTTATTTCGTAATTGTGAAACTGAGACTAGATTGCTGCAACATGCATCAAATATCATGTAGAGGCAAACAAGTCAAGTACAGTGTTGAAGATCTCAAAAGAAAATTTAATCAGATGCCAAAGTTATATCATTATTCCAGTTCCTCGCGGGAGGTGCTTTCATTGTTTCTTAAAAGAGTCAGAACACTGGTTTTGTACACAAAATCTATTGAGACTGGATATATGAAAAGAAGTGAACTCAGACCAATGCAAGATAAAAATCCCAAGCATAATAGATAAATTTGGTTACCAGATGCCAGAATATCCTTTTCAAGTTGAGCAGAGAAGCTCTGCAAAGAAACACAAAAGCTTTAGTTGATATAAAAAGTTAATCACAAAGAAATAGCTTGGAAGTGACTGCTCAATAATAAGCATTACTAATATCAATAATTTGCAAATGATCTATAAATCAGATAAAACTGGTGGTAGATTTTGATATAAGAGGCTTGACAGAACTCCTACAAAACCCAATACTAGAAGTGCATCGAGTCGATTCCAAAAACTCAAATGACAAGGACCAGCAGAATTTTCAGTACAGACAGGGTTTGCCACTAGGGGACGACATCATGTCTGGACAAGGAAAACATCAATAAGTGCAATAATTAAGCTTACGAATGAATCACCCAAGGCTTGAGCAGCTGTCAGCCGTTCTTCATGCATGTCTTCTGTCATAGGAGGTGGATCCTACAGTTAAAAGAGGATGCAACTTACTCTCTTCACTTTTGCTTGAGTAATGGTAGCGGCTAGTAGACTGACCTGCGTAATCGGAGCATGCATAACCTGGCGCGACTTTAGAAGCATCATTGAACCTACTACACCAGCTGAACCATTCCTGACATATGGAGAGCATTATTAGGAAATGCAGAAAGATAACATCTAGAATCACTAGCTACTGCGCTACTTAATCGAAATACCATTCTAAGATCACAACCATTTAGGACAAATACGGTCAAGTCACGAACCCAAGTATGCACACAGCTTAAGTGTGGTATGCAGCCTCATCCTCATTGTCCATAATTTGATTATCAACTACAATTTATATAAAGATAATTCAATGTTTTTATTAAATTAATTGTTCTTTCATAGAATGAGAGAAGACATACAGCTAAAACCGTACCCCACCCTCTGCTAACCATTTCCTAACAACAGGAATTCTAAAATAATTTTACAGAAAGAAAAGATATATAGTGAGACAATGTTGGGGGATATCTTATCTGAAGCTGAGAAAGAAAGAAACATATCCTAAAAGATAAAGTCCAAGTTTAAGCTAGTCTTACCTGTCAGAAAATTTTTCAGGAATATGAATATCTTCCTGCAGTAAAAAATATACTCCATGTCAGTTGGTGAACAATAATGCGAAACAGGCTTTACGAGGAACAAAAAATCAAAATGAATACTTGCACATGCGTAGTTCCGTACTTTTGTGCCACTATCATGCCCTTTAACCTCTTGATGCTTTGTATTTATGCAGATGGCAAGCTGAAAACAAGAGATAGGATTCACTTAAATGGTGCAGCCAGGATAAACAACCATGTGAGTGTGTGTGTGTGTGAGTGTGAGTGTGAGAGAGAGAGAGAATAACCATGCGAAACAACTGCCTCACAGTAATGTGGCATGGCTAAAATATTGTTCTACCATAGCAAATTCATAACTAGTTTCATCTCCCACAGTCGTGTCTTCTCATGTCTCAATCTGACCCACTTTTATAGTAGTCATAGATTTAAGATCATAAAGCAAGACTTACAGACAGTTATCTGTCTAAATCTTCTTTTAGGGCCCCAGAGATCACACCAGAACAAATTTTCCCAGGACTACCACCACATTCAAGAAAACAGGATTCTTGAGTTAACAATACCCAATGACAGAGAGAAGAGAGAGACACAGAGAGAGAGAGAGAGAGAGAAAGAGAGAGAGAGAGAGAGAAAGAGAGAGAGAGAGAGAGAGAGTCTGCAATTTCATATTGTGTACTATCATACTATAGAAAGGTAGATAGATAAATAGATAGAGAGAGAGAGAATCCGCCGTTTCATATTATGTACTGTGTATATGCTCTATATAACCTAAGAAAACCAACCATGTGAAGTTTCTGATTAATCAAGCAGGTGGATAGATCGATTGGGCCACTGGACGGCATTCTTGGTAACGGCTGTGATTCTTCCCAACACCAACGCACTTCTCGTACGAACTCTATCCAGAGTACGGCAATAGCTAATCAAACACAAACAAAATGAGTAGTAGTAAGGAAAGTGCATATAACAGTCAAAGAAACATATATATAGGATTATAGGTGCCCTAATTGCTAATAAAACTACTAGGAAGAATCACCATACTAGTAGGTCATCAATAGAATACCCCGTATACTGCAATTGCCAAACCAAAGAGCATGTAAACAAAACTGTGCAAAGAGTGATCCAAGTGGAGCGCCTTTAATAGATCGAGAATTTTTATGCTCGCGGAGAGAGGAATCCAGTTGGGCCTCTGTAACTGCAAGAGAAAGAGAGAAATAGAAACTGAAACTAGCAATTAACACCCTGTGGATATTCAACGAAAAAGCACAACAAAATCCAATTAGCAATTACTAGTATCTCTATAATCATCAGTGATGGATTTTATTTGAAATTTAATACAAGACTAGTAATTCCTGCACACCCTCTGTGTGTGCAAATAATAAAATTATTATTATTTAAATATACATTAAATTAAAAATTTTATATTAATATTAGTTTTTAATTATTTTTAATACCATAAAAAACTTAAAAGATAATATAAAATAGAAATTAGAAGTATGTGGAAAGAAAAGAAATATATAATAAAGAAAATGAGACTAAAATGAAAGGAAAGAAAAAAGAAGTTAAGAAATAAATTAGAAATAAGACATTGAGACAAAATAGAAAAAATAAACATTTTAGAATCCAAGAGACGCGGTTACTCTTTAAAATATAAATAAAAAGTGATATTAAAAAATGCAAGTGATAAGAAAGAACATAAAAATTAAGAAGATAAGTGATAAAAGAAATTAACAGAACGTAGAAAAGATAAAATCCGAGAAAATCAATCAATAAATAAATTAAAAAAAGTATTTCTAAAGTCCAAAAGATCAAATTTGGGTCTCTCGCTTAATAAATAGTATAGATATGGATATTATATAAATATACAACCTTCACAACCAAACCCATCCCCTCCCCCAAGCTCAATGCAGAACTATCCCCCACCATCTCCTTCCCCAAGGATGTCGCCTGCCTCAGCCCCACCCCACCATTCTCTTCCTTCCCCACCCAACACCACACAACCGTCGTTCTCCTCCCTGATCTACTGCCGCCGCTCCCCTTCTCCTTCCCCGATCTGACATTGTCGGCGCCCCCTTCTCCTTCCTAAATCTACCGCCACCGCTGCCCCACCACTCTTCTCCTTCACCGATCCACGACCGCCGCGCCCCCTACTGTTTTCCTTCCCAGACCAACGGCCATCACCGCCCCGTACTCCTAACCCGATTCACCGCCGCCACTGCCCCTCACTCTTCTCCTTTTCTGGCCATCAGCTGCCTCCAACACCCTTCTCCTTTCTCGACCAATAGAACCCCCCCCCCCAATATATATATATAAGGGCATTATAGACATCTCATAAAAAAATTCATTTCTACACGCAGTCAATGTGCGTGT
This sequence comes from Lippia alba, assembly GCA_037834125.1. NCBI lineage: Eukaryota > Viridiplantae > Streptophyta > Magnoliopsida > Lamiales > Verbenaceae > Lippia > Lippia alba. Next base: position 20,996,068 of record JBBMKE010000009.1, on the reverse strand, counting down.
AGGACAAACAATGTGCAGCCGTGCAGGGTTTTTTTGGCGAAATT
>JBBMKE010000009.1:20977925-20990534 GCA_037834125.1 Lippia alba | reverse complement strand
TCATACATCCCAAATAATAAAAAAGATTCGAATTTGAATCTTTACCTTCGAAAAAGAACACTCAGACCACTTGGTCAAGCTCCATGACAATCGAATTTAATTTTTAACAATTTTGTAGAATTTGTGGCAATTAAAAAAGATAAATAATACTCCATAATTTTGTAACTTGTACAAAAATACTTAGTATACAAGATTTGTCTAAATCCTAAGGCCCTCACAATAGGTAATAAGAAAATAGTAAAATTGATATATCAATTAAATCAATTTAGTATTTTAGTGTCTTTGATATGTTTTATTTTTTAATAATAAAATAGAACCATACATTTTAATATTTATAAAATTAATATACTTTTTTAAAAACCTAGTTTTGCCAGTCGAAAATGAGATTCGATAGTGATAGTGCCAAAAAAATAAGCTAAGGGACTCGTTCCCTCTTTGGCGCAGAACATCATGTTCCCCTTTCGTGATTCTCATTTCGCGTTCTCTCTTGTGTGCACTTTCAAATATTCAAGTATTGAGTTCCCCTTTGGAGACAAATATCGCGCTCCCCTTTTTTGTACTCAAGCATTACGCGAGCTCCGTTCATGCGAGGCTCTGACTCGCACTACGCGAGGTCCGCATTACGCGAAGTCCCTCTAATACTGCCAAATATTCTAAGTCTCGCGCTCCACCTTTGCGCTCAACCTTAGCGCCCAACCTAAGCGCTCGGCCTTAGCGATCAACCTTCGCGCACAACCTACGCGCTCAACCTAAGCACTCAGCTTACGCGCTCAGCCTAAGCGCTCAGCCCTAACACTCAACCTGAGCATCAGCTTACGCGCTCAACCCAAGCTCTCAACCTTAGCGTTCAGCTTAAGCGCTCAACCCTCGCGCTCCGCCTTAGCGCTCCACCCTCGCGCTCAATCTATGCGCTCAGCCTTAGTGCTCAACCCTCGCGCTCAGCTTCGGGCTCCACCCTCGCGCTCAACCTAAGCGATCCACCCTCGCGCTCAACCCTCGAGTTCAGCCTAGGCGCTCAACCTAAACGATCAATCTGAAGTGCACTCCACCCCAAGCGTGGCAGTTACCCACGTTCGCACATCTCTCAACTACTAACACACGAACCCGCGAGAATCACGCATTAACTTAATTCGAATGGTATATCAACTCTTTTTCTTATCAGAATCAGGTACGCATACTTTTCTATACCGAACCGTTGCCCAAATTCTCCGGTCATCTTTCCCACCTAAGACAATCTCACAGTCTTGAGTGTCGGAGTGCCAACGCGGGAAACACCCCTCGCCTGGTATTCTCACGTTGTTGTTCATCTTAGTAGGTCAAAGAACCCACCTTTTGGTTGATTTGTTGGAGATTTGGAGCCGATCCCAATTAAGTTCCTGCGAACCAATTTCCGGCATCATCACATACAACTCTATTTTATCACAAAAAATAAAATACAGAATAAATTTGCAATTTCCCCATAGATATACACGGATGCAATATATCTGCATAATTGATTTAGACGTAAGGCTAGAGTCCCATACAATAATATGATTGACTATATAAGCTGCTGCTGCAACAGATTTATTAAGACTGAGTACAAAACCACCAAATTTCATACACATTGACAAGAGTATCTCAGCAACAAAATACAGACCGTAGCTCTCCACAGGCACAAAATGGAAAAGAAAAATATGACCAGTTTTTGCAAACAACTCAAGACAATATACTCCACAACACAGGGTGAACACTCGGTTGAAAGAGGACTTGGCTAAAAGACGAGCTCAGTTCTTTACGGTAGTGACGTGCCTCAAAAGCATGGACACAATATCGGGAGAAATTCTCGCAGCCTCTTTCTTGAGGTGATTGATCTTTTCCTCAGTTTCTTGTTCAAGCCGCTTGACATTAGCACCCGAGTCTCCACTAGTCTGTGAAACAAACATTTTCAAGATTACTCATCTCATTCTTTTGACAAGAAAATGCAATTCATAAACATACTCAAAATGGGATCCACACTAAATTAAATGGATAATTACAGCAAACCCCCTTAGGGTAGGACTATGCATAGATAGTACCCCTTAGCCTAATAATTGGGAAAACCTTAGGCATAATTTAACATCAGGAGTGTAGATGTAATAATTGTATAATTTTCCAGAATCTATCTTAATTGTAGTAATATATCGTCAGGGTGTACTGGCTGTACATGGGCATAACTTCAGGATTGTAGCTGTTAACATCCCTTTATTACATATCAACATTCTCACCTGAGCCACCTTTTTCTGAAATTCGGCTTCCATTTGAGCACGGAATTCAGCAATTTCCTTCTCAGCCTCTTCTTTGGCCTGTTTCAGCCTGGCTTGTTTTGCTGCAAAAGAAGAGCAAGTTAAATAAAAACCAGTTTTTGCAACAATTCAAGGCAAATAGTGATTTACCAGTTCTAGCAGCATTGACTATGTGCTGGGCTTCTTGTTCTGCAGCTAATAACATTTGAATCCCATTTTGGCTACTGGACGCCATCTCAACAGATATTCAACTTGGGCTGACACCAATAAAGAACAAAATGTTAAATTAAATGAAACAAGCAGCACAGGTGGAAGCAACAGAACTAGAAATCAAAATCCAATTTGATTCCGTTACAGCATTAAGAGAATATGGAAAAAGGAGTAAGTATAAACATCAAACAGAGCTTAATTTTTACATTAGTTGTAATTTTTTATCAGTGTAGGGTAACACTCGAATTAATTTTAACCTAGGACGAAACGTGAGGCCAATAACTCTAGCAGTTAAAAGTACAAAACTGGATCCTATGAAGTGTTGTAGGTAAACTGATACAAGTTCGAATTAAGATGAAGAGGATTAGATGGAAGTTTGGTGGCCTTAGATCTAACCCTAGTTTAATAAAAGAACCACAAAACTCATTCCTGCACACAACACTGATACTGATTCAAGCCATTATCATATCAAAGGTGTGCAAGTAAAATTCCTCGATCGAATCTGCTAAACAGAAGTGTTGAATATGTAATTTAAGAAAACACCAACCAATGAATCTGCCCCCTTCTAACTCTCACAAGCAAATTCCTGAATATATTTCAGAAACAACCAAGCAAGTAACATCAAATCCCAAACCAAACTTCCCCAACATGTAATCCAACAACTAAAAGAACACAGTTCATCAGAACACCACACAATGACCTTTCAACACCAAAATTCAAATCTCACAACCAAAATTGCGCAAAAAAAAAATCACCACGCAATGATTTGCACATCAAATCAACCAAAAACCCCCTTTCTGCGCTTCCCCAAATTGAAAATCGTCTAGCATAATGAGATCTAAGAACTCAGCAGGAAACAGAGATCGAAATACTCGCAATGAACTCATCCAATCGAGTATTACCATCAAATTCAACAGAAAAAAAAAGTGTGCTACAAGAAATAATCGAGAAGATAGAATCTTTACCTATGGATTGCAGATTGAAAACAGTATAACAGAGAGAGAAATCGCAGCGAGATGGAAAGAACTGGAGTAGACAATTATTTGACTTGGTGGGTTACAATATAACAGACGTGAGAGCTTCACCTTATTTAGGAAATATATATAATTAAGGACACAATTTGGGGAATATTATAATTTCAGTCCCATATGATAAGACTCTTCTCAAAATTTTCCCGATATTTTTAGATTGTACTAAAATTTTCCCGTTATTTATTTTTTGCATTGGTTGTTAAATGGACTTCATTTAGGTAAAAATTATTTTTTAGCATTTTTTATGAATTAGGAATTATGCAATTGTTTGTGGGCATGATATAAGTTATAACTTGTTATTATATTTCCGCAAATATTATTTTCTTTTAGTAATATTTGTGATGAAATATGATTTTGTCCGTAAAATATAATTGTGTTTATCACTTTATCCGTAGTAAATGTGAACAAGAAAAGTTGCGAACTCAATAAAAGGTTGTATTTTTCAAAGTTTGTCAAAACACTATTCCTACTTTCTTCAATCTTGTATATTTCTTTATTATTTAACATAATTTTGACTTGAATCTTTATTTTTTGCTTTTAACATCCTATTAGTAGCGAAGTCAGGACTCAAAATCATTAGTTCATTTCTTGATAATCTTAGATTTATGATATTTTTGTTATTCGTATTGTCCGTATAGAGTTTACTTTAAAATTAGGTGAGTCATCAACTCTCTTAACTTATATGTGGCTCCATCACTAACGTCAAATATCTAATTTTGAGCTTTTATGCGGCTCTTATACTAATTTTAATTTTCATAAATATATGAACTTTTTGGTCTCATCTAATACTACACATATAAAGGTAATTCTAAAATAAGAATAACCTCCTAACTTATACTGCTAATGTCAAATAATAATAACATAATTGTTACAATAGCAGGTAACAGCTTCTAATTATTGAACAAGTACCACAAACATAGACGAACACGATTACACGAACATATCAGTGTGATTCAAACCACAATCACCTCATCTTCAGGGCCTTAACTTCATCACTAGAGCAGGAGTGCTGGACCCCATTGGCAGCAACTTAACAAACTGAATAACAACATTAGCAACATTTGAAGCAGCAAGAGACCCAAAGAGATAGACAGAGTTTTCCCCTTCCTGCGCTCCGGCCAGGTCCGATAAACCTCGAAAGACGAGCACCGGAAACCCGTTCGATAAACTTGTCTGCAATTAGTACAAGATTTGATCTTAGTTAGATTAGAACTGTAGTAGCTTACTTTCAAAACAAAATCAGAAATTACATGTGGTTCCCCCTTAACTTTAGTATATTACATATAGACCCCTTGTAATATCAGAAATTACTTGCCATGACTACAGCACTGCTCTCCATATCAGCTGAAGAAACCCCGAAAGTCTTGAAAAGAAAATCTCTATAAGCTGCATTGTCAACAAAAGTGTTGGATGTGGAGCCTTTAAGCCCAACGACAACTTTCGGCTTTTTCTCGAGGCACAAGCTAGAGTTTACACATTGTTCGAGTTCCATTCCCTGAAGTTCACAAAACATGATTCAAGAAACGATACATCATATATTGATATTTAACTTTATACGTATTTCTCATTGATTTCTCGAGGAACAGTATGATTGTAGTGGCCTATAATCTTGTAAAAATCCAATATTGGCTTTTGTTATAAGGTATTATCGAAGTAAACCACGCACCTCGAGGTTTGTAGCTAGTAGAAGCCAATTTTGGCTTACTTGAAACCAAAGCCTTTCCTCAAAGTTATTTGGTTCTCTTTCCTCCGAGTAGAACTGCTCCGTGGTGAATCCGACTCGCCCTAACAAATTATATCCTTCTTTTGGCATGTTATAGTTTTCGAAATCGAGTTGAGCAATGTCATTTGACGGGATCGTTGCATTAGTTTTCTGTTGAAAGATGGCAAAAGAAAATGAATCAAGAAAGTAAAACATAGTATTTTTATATTCAAACCAGTTGAAGAACTTGATCATTCATACCAGCCAATCCCACAAGCCAGTATTGACAAACTCTTTAGGGATTGTCACGTCTCCAATTGACAACGAGCTATTTGTATTTCCGGAAATACCAAAATGAATCAATCCCTTTACGTAGAATCTGTCCAGCATTTGTTGTGTGACAGCAGCAGCATTCGCCTAATCAGATAATTTTAAGAATAATAATTACATTAACCTCCCCTATGCTTTTACGTAAACACAAATTAGTCTTCGAGATTTGAGAACAATAGAAACTTTACATAAACCCCACCGTAGGTTTATGGAAACATGCAGAAGAAATCGTAAATCAATAGTTAGTTTTTGTGGAGAAGAGCAAGTTTCACACTGCTGATATTTTCAAAATTACAGAAACCTCCCCTGTGAATCTTGTATCATGTATACTACGTTCTCTTCACATTTTACATTGCATTTTGTAATATTAATACATAAGAATATGAACCAAAAAGAAAACAAACAAATCTTGAATCTTACCAATCCAGTTCCACATCTCACATAGATGACATTCTTCCCTTCGATCGTCCCAACCCGAAATCGCCTGCCTGCAAAGTTCAACCTGGTAAGAAAAATATACATAACTGTATGTATATACACATGTATATGTATGTGTGAGGACTTGCCAGATAAGTCCACATATGGGTAATTTGAGGCATTCTTGAAGGCACCAGTAGCAAAGAAGGCATTTTCTTCTGGGGGATAAACTGTAATTAGACCAATATAAGGGCCTTTTTTGTTAATCTCCCTAATTATGGCTGAAGTTTTCCCTCTTTGTAATGGGAATACCAACACCGGAAACACAAAAAAGATTGCAAAAGCCAATAGTAATTGAAGTCTGATCTTTCCTGCTGCCATTTCCTTATTGCTCTAGAAGTGCTTACTTTTTTCTTTTTCTGTTTTTCAGTAGTGCCATATCGGGTAAGGCATTATTACACATGGACCCCCTTATTTTATAAAATTACGCTTTCATCCCTTGTATTTTGTTAATGGATTACAATATCTTGCAAATGGATTACAAACACAACCATCTTTCAGGATTTCGGTATGTAGTATTAAAACTTATCAAAATGGTTTATATAGAATCAACAATACTATTTAGAACTTCTCAATCCGATAGTTATGGAACAATCGGTGCCAGCATAACTTTTCAAAATAATCATTTATCAACCTATCTAAATTGTCAAATTTTATCAAAATTAGTATGAAGTAAACGCCATCGATGTAAGGTACGGAATTCACGACACTAATGGTTTAAGATGACTTAGGTTTTACACCATCATAATGGAAAATGTTTCAAAACTAAGAGGAGTTTATACGTAAATACATCAAATCACAAGGGGTCTAGATGTAAGTTACCCTAAAATAAGACGCTAAATATCTGTATAGCAAATCATGGACCAGATATCTTGACTACCAGTCATTATTGGTTGATTTCTCATAACTGGGCTGGAGGGAAGACTTTTCCAAATATCGTATGGCCCTTTGGTAGGTAGATTCTAATTTCGTTTTTGTTTATATAGTCGGATTGAATCACTAATATGTAAATCGTACACCTAGCTACTGAAATTAAGTGAGTTTTCGAAGATTCAAATAAAAAATATATGGTTAAACTATATATATATATATATCATTTCACTTTCAACTCCTATTAACATAAGGTCATAAATCATAATCCAGAGAACAAAAGGACACATTAATATAGCAATCAAAAACATAAAACACCAATAACCAGACAAGAAGGCATCAATTATATGATAAATAATTTGGAAATAAAATGATTCTAACAGGGGCAATATGGTACTTTAACAGCAACGATACATCGGTGTGTGTCACGAGTTTTTCCACAAGTTTTTTCTTCTCTTTAATCCCTCCAACTATCAAATACAGTGATGAAAGTAAACACAACAATCACTGCTACAAATAAATAAAACGGCACGCATCTGATTCGACACAATATCGCTTTATTTCCTGATATAATACCGTGAAGAAGCCCTCTTAAATTGCAACGTGGGATGCTTACACAAACTTATCATGAGGTTCGAAAATTACAGAAACTTCCCCCGACACACTCTCTAAGGTTTGGCCGAACATATACTATTATAGTGATGAATTTTAAGTCCAATACTGCCCGGTACGTAATAATTAGAGATGACATAGTCAAAGTCCATTGTTCGACGCGTGATGTAAATTATTTCACTCGGGAAGTTTTTGTAATTTCTCAAACCGTAGGGTAAGTTTGTGTAATTAAGCCAAAAGTTAGGTATCTCTATGTAATTTTCTCAAATAAAAAACAGAATGAAAATGCTACTAATGGAGTAATAAACACAGACAACGTACACAGGCACTAAACATGACATGCAGCGACATGGAAAGAAGTGGAGTAAACAAATGTTTGATTGTTGTTTAAAAGTAAATATTAATTCTTGCATGCTCATTGCGTGTGTAATTAAGATATTATCATTTAAATATATTTAAATTATTTTTTATATTACTATGTACTTTATAATTATTTTTAATTATTTTTTAAATTATTATCAATAAATAGCATTTAAGAATGCCATTCTAATAAAAAAAATTAAAATATGAGAGAAAAATATAAAAGACGTATAAAAAAGATAAGAAAAGGAATAGAAGTTAGATAATAATAAAAAAGGTTAAGAAAACTTGTGTTCGAGTGATGAAAATAAATTAAAAAAAGATGCAATAGCATAAAATAGATAAAAAGAAAAATAAATTAAAAAGAAAAAGAGGAGATCAGGAGACGAGAGCCACTAATATAATAATATAAAGGACAAATTACACTCAAGTACCCTGAGATTTGCCTTAATTACAAATCAATCCCTCTTGTTTTGAAAATTACATATGAACCCCTAAAAATATTGTTTCAATTACATATGGACCCCTAAAAAGGGACTGATTTGTAATTGAAACAGTGTTTTTAGGGGTTCATATGTAATTTTCGAAACAAGAGGGATCGAGTTGTAATTAGGGCAAACCTCAGGGTACCTGAGTGTAATTCGCCCTAATACTAAACTAAATAATATAAATTACAAGAATAGAGATAAAGTTCCGAACAGTAAATGTGCAAATTATTGCAGGCACTCGATTTGATGAAACCAATTATAAAAAAATTCAAAGTTAAAATCAATTGATTAAAGATCAAAATGAAAGTTTAAATCGACAATAATGTTTCATTATGGAGGGTCAATTTCCCCTGGCAATCATTATATTTTAGGACAAAAATGTTTCATTATTAATATTACTACTTCTTTATGGTTCTCATTATGACGAAGGCGTGGAAACAGGTGGGGATTTCCTGAATCCATCAATATATCCACCAAACTGTTGGCACCTAAACAATATTCCAAGAATTGTTGACAACTAAAACGTATATTAAGTGCATAAACTTCTCCTTTTATGGCAAGGTTCAAATGACATGAACGTTACATATATTCAAGATTCTTCATTTTAGATCATCAGTCTTTATGAAGATGATATTTGGGTTTTTTTCCAAATGCTGCAGTTGATAACACACAAGACTCTAATTTTTTGTTTTTTGATTTTATATAAGCAGCTTTTATTCAACCATTGAGTAGAGTGAATACATCGTCTATTCATGACAAATTTGCCACTCTTAATAAATAACTGAAACCTAACATGGATTACCGAGGCCAAAGTGCAGAGCCACAAAAAGGGAAAAGTGCCATGAGTGTGTAAGTGTAACATTATAATAAGATAGGGGGTGTGTGTGTAAGAGACAAAAGGAGGTGGCCCAAATGCACTCATCGAGATTAAGGACCGGAAAAAGAAGAAGAAACTTTGATCCCATAAAAATAATGCACCATCATAAATGCGAAATGAATCAATCAATCCACCACTCATGAGCCGTTGGCTGCTTATGTCTTCTAAATTAGATAAAATATATTTATTTCCTCCTTTTTTTTTTTGATAATTCTATTTTTCTTTAGTTTATTTTATAATTTTTTTTTACAAATTTATATGAATGCTAATATCAGTTAGATGTTTTTCAAAATTTTGACTTCTTCATTTAACTTGTACAATAAGTAAAACATAATAAGATCGACATATACATACCTTCTTGTTCTTGTGAAAGAACCTCATTTGCAAATGAAAAATGTGGTCTTCGGGTGACATTGTTATTGATGAGATCTGTTAATGAAAAACAAATTAGTAAATAAAAATGTAATATGATCAAGACATTCATACATGTTCTTGTGAAAGAACCTCAAAATAGTTATATAATTATATGAGATAAAAAGTAACAAGAATAGATATTTAGACATACATAAAATTAATAGGTATTGTAGTATATTTGTATTATTTTCACATACCATTTGGCTCCTCTATAATAATACGACATTCAGAAGAAAACCTTGAGATAATTGATGCATTATTATCCTCTTGCACTAAAAAATTAAACGTAAGAATATCAATAAATTATATGTATTAAATATTATAAAAAATTTAATGTAAATAATTTGGTGTAATAGAATGTACCTTGCTCTACTTCATTGGTGATTATGGTCGGTTGAATTTCCTTAGTAGGTAATTTTTTAATATTTTGATGCCATCCGCTCTCTCCTTTTGGAAAAAGTAATGGACATTGCAAAGGGTCATAACATCCATAATAATGTTTTATTCGGTGTCTTTGTCCGGAGTGTGCATGAACTATAATATCTCGTTCATAAGGTACATTAACATTATTCCCTTCATCCCATATGGCAACAACTTGACCGGCTGTTGGACAATTATAAACTCTTTGATCTAATCCAACATCTTTTGAGACATGAAGTTGAACATCTTTCATGGAAGGATAATCTTTTAATCTTCGAAAGACGTTTGCATAGGGATTTACCTCTAAAATTTTGTTAGTTTTTTACCCGTACCTTGAGATAAACTTGAATCCTTCAATACTTTCATTATGTTCTCAACCTCATTTTCAGTCTCAACAAAGTAGTTGAAAAGGGTCAGGACCTCTTTCACTGAAAATTAATCCTGGAAGCTCATGGTACACCATTCTTTGTGCTCGAAAAGTATATACGCCTTGTCGTGCTGATGCAAGCGCTTTATCTAATTTCACTCCAAAAGTGGTAAAAGAAAATATACAATTGAATAAACGAATATTTACCCGAAATTCTACTGCTTCTTCTGATTGTGAAGTTAATAACTCGTATAAATCATTTGGAATTTCGATATTCGCTAGTTTAATTTTTTCGTTGTCACAACAAAATGTAGGAGGCTCGTACTCAATCTTACAGCTCTACAATTCATACAATTTGACTTTTTTTTTTAGTTCATGTATCACAGATGATGCATCATCATTATATATTGAACCTGGAAGAGAAATATAAGTAATTTTTTCGATTAAAACATAAAATCATAATTGATTATTATATTTAGTTAAATATAATGAACCACTAACTTTCATATTTGTCCATAACTGTGATAACAAGTATTTGAATTTTGTATTCTTTTTTGTTTCATAACTTTATGTTTGTATTCTTGTTTATCAGATTCACTTAAATTGGAATATTTCCTTTTCATTGAATCAAGACGTCTATGTCGATATATCTCTGCTAGTGAAAAATAAAAAGTATAAACGAATTAATAATATGTCATTATTCAATTCTAATACATCTTAAAATATTATTAAATTTATATTATTGATACTTGATAATGATGTTGAATACTATCCACGTAACATTTTTTCACCTTAATAGATAAATCTTCAAAAAATTTCTCAAGCCAAAGACCTCATCGGAAAGCTTGTTGTGATTAATTATATATTATTGTGAAATAATGGATATCTGATTCACAATATGAAACCATAATAATACTAGACTAAATAATATGAATTGTAAGAATAGAGATAAAGTTTTGGAGCAGAATAATTAAATTTTGTATGATCTTCTTATTAATACATTATGAGTATCTTGAAATAATTATATAATCATTTTAAATAGTTGACCCACCAATTAAATGCTTGTGAATTACAATTAATTTAAATTTATAAAAATTATATATTTGAGTATTAATTTATAATGAAGGATACGGATATAGAAGCATCATTTTATTTCTTTAATTTCCTATGTAAGAATTATCTAATGCAATATCACACTCCACAATTTAGGTAAATACGCTTTGGATAGAAGATAGGTAATTTAAGAATTTACCTAAGAATATGATGAGTATCCCTTTTGTTCGATTGCAGCGTAAGTGCTCAAATCTCGTGTTGATAGAAAAGCAAAATGCGGTATAGGATATTCGATTGAACCAAAAACTCAAATATCTTGTTGATAGAAAAACAAAATTTTTTGTTATAAATTTTAAATATTAGTTTAGTATTTATTAATATTAAAAGAGATTTGTTGAAATTTGATTAGAATTAGAATTATTATTAGTGTAGACTCTTCAGTAGAATAAGGCTATAATGTTTTGTAATTATTGAAAACCTTATCGAATTATATTTCTAATATACATAAATTTTATTATAATTAGAAGAATTAGCCATAGTTACACTTGAATATGTGTATCATAACTTATATCTAAGTAAGGTTTGTTTATTGTTGTCATCATCGTTTGGTACTTAACAACATTTAAATGGTCAAAATGATGTAATAGGGGAAAGAAAGTCATCGATAATTCATATGAAAATCATCTGTGAGATGAATTAAATGATACAATTAAAACTAAGTATTAAGTAAAATAAAACAAAATTAATAAACACTTGCATTCTTTTTCATGTGAAAAAACTTCATTTGCAGATGAAAATTTTAATAACTGATGACATCGTTATTAAATCTACCTGAGTGTCGAGCTTCATCATTATTTTTATAACAATAATAATTTTTTTGTGTTTTATTTATTTTATTAATTTAAATGCGGGAATCCAATTCCAAACTCGTATAGAATAGACTTTTTGTTATTGTTTGATGGGTGATATAATTCATAAGGTATTCCCTGGGGAATATTTCGACATACATAAAGTGATAGCGTAAACTCTACCATAAATTATACTGATAAAACATCAATTATGTAGCTATAAGATAATTAAACACTATATAAAGTTGTCAATATAGGGTTGTCACTAATATGACATGTAAAATATCAT
>JBBMKE010000009.1:20948180-20959030 GCA_037834125.1 Lippia alba | reverse complement strand
GATAAGGCCGTTTGAGCCTGTGTGGTGGGTTGTCTGAATGAGAAAAAAAAAAAACCAGACATAGTAGTTATAATTAAGAAAATTATTTTCTAAGCTCTTAAAGTTTGACACCCCAAATTAGTGTGAGATTAATTTCCAAAAAGTATTAAATACGCTTTTCACGTGTCTCCCACGTGGAGAGAAAATTATTAATAATTACAACGTATATTGCCAAGAATAAAACAATATTATTAATTAATATTTAGGGATAATTACGAACGACCCCCTAAAGTATGACGATATTACATATTATCTCCTGAAGTTTGAGAAATTACGAACATCCCCTGAGATTTACATTCTCTATCACAGATTCTCCCAATTGTTATTAACAGCGTTAAGTTTTGATGATATCAACAATATTATTTTTAAAAATTCCAATCCTATCATTGGGGCGTATATTGTAATAATATTGAAACTTTGGAGGTTATTTTGTATTACTATTGAAATTTTGGGGGTATTTTGTAATACTATTAAAATTGTAAGGTATATTTGTAATGTTGGTTAAATTTGTATTTTTTAATTTGAAAATTTGTTAGTCTATTTAAACTTTGTTTGTTTAAAATTATAAAATTTTTCGATGGAAAAATTATTTTAAACGCTGGTGATTTCTAATACATATAATTTAAATACGAAATACATGTCAATATAAACATAAATTATTGGTGATTTCAATATGAATAACGTTGGTGATTTCTAATTGTTTTTTTTTTCAAAAAAATATTTGGTATCCATAAACTTTAGGAATGAAATAGATGCATTATTAAAACGTCAAAATATCATTAAGTAGCAATTTTTGCTAAACCAAAAAAGAGAAAAGAAAAAAAAAGCTAAATAAACACAGAATTGAAGTACTTAGAAGGCGTTTGGTACATTTGTAAAGTTAATTTCGTTTAATATTGTTTGGGCTTATTAGATAAAATTAGGTGAATATAAGAAAACTTAATTTTATGTTTGGTAACATTACTATTTCCAAAATAGGAATTAGTATTGGTTAATATTGCGTTTGATATATACACCCAAAAGTAGTATAATTTTTTGAATTCTTAAATTACCCTTCCTAATTTATTGAATTACCTAAATTATCCTTCATTTATATTGAAAGGATTACTAAGAAAAGGGGTAAAGAAAGGAAAATAAAAAATGGTACAGTGTTGCAGAAAAGTGGGGAAAGCTGAAGCAGACTTAATTTCTCATGAAATGAGATATGAAATTGGAGGCTTAATATGCAAACAGTGGCGGGCCTGACCGGGCTTGATATTAAGTGGAGAGGGCCCATTTGAGTTAGTATTTGATACCAAACAGAAAACTAAGCTTTGTACCTAATATCTATGAACCTTAATATCACTACCAAACGAGTTCTTACATCAAAACCCTTACAAATTTCAATACTTACATTAATCTCATTATTTTTGGACTTTCATTAGATATACCCCCTGAGTTTTAGAATATAAGGGATAAAATGATAAATTATATATTCTGTTAATTTTAATAGAGGAGATAACATGTATGGGGCGAATCCCTAATTTTTCAAACCTCACGGGAGACTCCGTATTTTCGCCAGTGTCGTTCGCAATTATCCCTAATATTTAATAGCCATATACGTGAACACAAAAAAGAAAAAAAAACACGCTATAAAACTCCCTCCATAGTCCATATTTTTCACTTTCAGCTTCCATTTACAAATTACAACATATCTCCACCAACTTAGTGCAGCGTCGTCGCCGGCGGGAATGGGCGGAGGAGGAGCGCCGGCGAAGGGGAAAGTGACTTGTGCAATGTGGATTAGGCGGCCGGAAAACGAGCATTTGGTGGTCGTCGGAAAATCGCAGCCGTCTTCTCTGGAGGTTTTCTCCTTCAATTCTAAGTCCATTTCTATCTCCCCCTGTCCGAAGGTTAGGTTAATTTGTTAATCAGTGTATTTTTGGTTTCATTGAGTTGAAATTTGCGGGTTTTTAAGTTTTATCAGTTGATGGATACTTGTTGGAGGCAATTGCTTTCTGATTTTGAGTAAGGAATTTTTTTTTTAATCGAAATTGTGTTTTTGGGGAAGTTGTTGAGTTTTTCAGGAGTGGTCGAGGTGGTGTTTGGTTCGTGTGAAGTTAATTGATTCTTGTATGGTTTGAGTGAATACTGTGTACATGTATGTAGGGGAAGTTTGCGTTTGAAGAAGGGGTAGAACCAGTAATAGTTGCTGCTAGTCCAAGTGGAGACAGCTTAGTTTGTTCCACCAGCACTGGTGACTGCAAGTTAGTTTTTTTTTTCTTCTGATTTTTGGCGGTTCTTCGCCCTTTATGCGTTTAATTTAATGATACTGTTGTAGATTAGTTCTCTCTCTCTGGAAAGTCGGTTGTAGATTGAATTCTTTTTACTTATGATTGCCTGAAGTAGCTTTTGTTCCTGCTAATCGGCTGTTTTTTTAATTGCAATTGAGTTTTGACATTTACGTTTATGTAATAGTTTTTCAAGACTGTGTATATCACATGACTTGCAGATTGTTCGAGTTGTATCGGCGAGAGGACAATATAAAACTTAAGGTGAAAGAACTACTTCCACTGCGAGGAGTTGGCCTGCAAAAATGCTTAGCGTTTAGTGTTGATGGAACAAGATTTGCTACTGGTGGCATAGTAAGCTATCTCCTCTAGATTATCATTGTGTATAAGCTTCTATTTTGCGAACTTCTGAAAACTATACTTGAGTCACTCATTACATGCATGTTTCTCAACTTGAAGGATGGACACCTTAGAATATTTGAGTGGCCAAACATGCGAATCATTTTAGATGAACCAAGAGCTCACAAGTCACTTCAAGACATGGATTTTAGGTAGAATGAGCTTAGCTAATTATTCCATTGTTCTGCTTATGTGCCAAAAAGGTGTTACTTTTTCTAATCGGCCAAGATATCAGTTTTCACATAGAATGCTAGATTAATAGGTCTCACTAAAGACGGGATTTTGAGCCTATTCAACCTTGACACGTTGCTATGTTAAATTCTACTTTGCACGTTGCAGGGATGAATACCAAATACTGAAAAATTGTGTATGACTGACCCATTCAAAGCTGTCATCATCTCTTTTGTTTGAGGTTAGGCCGGCCCACCTGATGGAGTCATTTCAAATGATATTTCTGCTCCAAATGTCTTAGGTATGTCCAACCTTCCAAGAAATCTTAATGGCCAGCTATTATTATTATTTTAAGTCAGACCAATTAGATGCTCACACATATATTGGAAAAGTTCAACCTAGGTTACTTAGTCTCACTACACAAATGCAACAAACTACCTAGACAATACACAATATATACACAGACAATCTGACACAATATATGTGTGTGAGAGAGAGAGAGAGAGACTGTCAGAGTCTATCCCATGGATTCAGGCACAAAACCTCTCAAAATCTTGATGTTCCCATGGCTAGCTCATGGACACATATCTCCATTCCTAGAACTGGCCAAGAGACTCTCAGACAGAAACTTCCACTCCTACATATGTTCAACACCAGCCAACCTTAACTCCATCAGAAACAGCAAAATCCCCAAAAGGTATGCGCTCCACATCCATCTCGTCGAACTTAATCTCCCCTCCTCCCCCGACCTCCCCCCTCGCTGCCATACAACTAATGGCCTCCCACCCAATCTCCACTCCACCCTCAGAAAAGCCCTCAAAATGGCGAAACCCGCTATCTCGAAACTCCTAGAAACTCTCCGGCCGGACTTGCTAATGCACGACATTCTCCAGCGATGGGCGGGAGAGTTAGCAGCATTCCACAACATCCCTTCAGTTTCATTTTTCACTTCTGGTGCAGCTATGTTTTCGTACTTCTGTCATTTGGGAAAGCATCCTGGAATAGAATTCCCTTTTCAAGAAGCCCGTTTGTCAGCCTTTGAGCTATCGAGGGCTCTTAATGCCCTGGAGTCTGCAAAAAATGAAGAGAAAGATTTTGATGATGAGTCATCTAGGAGAATTGGTGGGATCATATTCATCAACACTTCTAGAGAAATGGAGGGGAAATATATAGATTACCTTTCTGAATTGATCAAAGTGGAGATCATACCTATTGGTGCATTGGCCCCGGAACCAGGAGGTTATACTGATGATGATCAAGATCTTATGGATTGGCTAGAGAAGAAAGACCAGTTTTCTAGTGTTTTTGTATCATTTGGAAGTGAATACTTTCTAAAAAAAGAAAACTTTGAGGAGATAGCTTACGGTTTGGAGCTCAGCACTGCAAACTTCATTTGGATCATTCGTTTCGCAAAGGGAGACGAGACGAAGATCGAAGATGTCCTTCCAGAAGGTTTCCTCGAAAGAGTTGGAGAGAGGGGGAGGATCATCGAGAAGTGGGCCCCACAAGCCGAGATCCTGAGGCATTCGAGCATGGCCGGTTTCGTGAGCCATTGTGGTTGGAATTCACTGAAGGAGAGTATATATTTCGGGGTTCCCATCATTGCCATGCCGATGCATCTTGATCAGCCGATGAATGCCAAACTGGTGGTTGAGCTCGGAGTCGGCGTGGAGGTCAAGAGAGACGGTAAAGGGAGGTTCCAACGGGACAAGCTATCGAAAGCGTTTAAAGACGTCGTGTTTGGTGAAGATGGGGGGAGGTTGAGGAGACAAGTTGGAGAACAAAGGGAGAAAATTAGATTGACAAGCAGAGAAGAGATTGAAGGAGCTGCTCTGAAGCTGGAACAGCTTTGTGGGAAGAATGCAGGTGGGGAAGACAAGGGCAATGCAGTTCTTGAGGAGGACGGTACACTACTATTCTGGCACTAAGAATAGCATAAATGTTCCATGTGTTCATCTTTGGAGTTCTAAGTAAAAGGCAACATGACCTTTCTGCGTTGACACAGAGCAACACTTAATGAAGTACAAAAACATGCTTTGCAAATACACTGAGAAAGTTTCTTTGTGGGTCTTGGATAACCATAGATGTTTGAAAATGGTGGAAGACATCATTAGGAATTCTAATTTCGACCAAACATTCCCTTAATTTCATCGGACAACGAATTAAGCGGGTGCAGTTTTAAATTCATAGTGACATGGCATATTCGGGTCATGTCGCATGCCTGTAGAGGAGCCATGTGGACCTGACAAACATGTATGAAGATATGTGTATGCCAAATCAGCACCACTTGGCCAAATATGACCCAAGTGGATTTGCAAGTTGTGGACTTGGTCTCGCTTAAACTAACAAAGAGGTCGATAACGTTGTATAGATCAATTTTTAGCAGCTCAATAGGTGCGATCGAATTGGTTTAGACCAGAGACTGATACTCAAAGAGTCTCAGCCGATCTCAACCCACATACGGACAGAGTGGTTGTACATCATGAATCAGCAGACAAATCTGTAATCTAAAGCACTTTTATCAGGGCACTATAACTATCTTACTCCCTAGGATAATTGTACGAGGAGAGGAGATCGTTACTGCACCTTAATACCTAAATTTATCTAAAAGGAAAAAAGAGTACAAGCGTAGAATCTTGAATAGGTCGAAAATACCAAAGAGTCAGGTCGATTATGGTGCCATTAATGTTGCACCATAGTGTGTATTTAATGAGTTATTGGTCCAAAACTATAAATACCCCCTCAACAAATAGAGGTTGATAAATGCATTTAATTGCATTTAAGACATTCTAACTACATAAATTATCTCTCTAAAAAAATCATATTGACTTAAGTGTCGAATGGACGCTGTCGGTTAAAAATCAAATAGTTTTAGGTTTTATTAATTTTGCTACTTGAGAAGAGTCCACTCATATAAACTTTTGATAGAGATTAAGTTAATTAGTTGATCAATTTTTAGCACAATCACATAAATTGGGAGACAATACGTAAAATTTTTAAAAGATTAAGTTTCTGTTGTTAGCCCTAAAAATAATATAGATGTTCTGTTTAGAATGAGAATGGTGTTTAAAAGATTAAGTTTCTGTTTAGGAAGTCGCATGACAATTAATAGTTAAGAAATTAAGAAATCTATTATGGAATTTGAATAAAACGTTGCAAAAATTCCTCGGTAAATCAAAACATTATTTGGGGACTTACGTAAGTTTTCCGTCATACATATCGCAATCATCCCAAACTAATATGCTTTGCTTTTATTGAAACTAATAACTCTGCACAATTGAAATTCGATTTCATGATATCATCATCTACATCCAAAAAGTCGTATGTTTTGGAAGAAACTTGTACAGTTTGAGAAGGGGTTCTGATTAATCAAAAAGAGGAATCTACTTCAATCGATATGCCCTTAGCTACAGTCATACATAACATAGAAACCACACTTGAAAAACGTGGATAATTAGTTCGAGCAGCGGGATGTGAATCAGAAACATGTCTGAATTGAGATACGTGTACAGATAAAAAATAATATCATAAACAAATAAAAATTAAGATTTAATATTTTATATGTTTCACTTAACTTGTTCCTTTTACTTAATATAATAGCACACTATACATTAAATACATGGCTGATAAATAAGTGATAATTTAATCACTAGACCCATTGCTACAAAAATAATGACCAACTATTACGGATAATTAATAATTGAAATGTCAGTCTATTGTGATAATTAAACTATGGCGTTGGACACTAATAGCCGCTTAATTATTACCACAAGCTTTTTGAAAGCAATATTATACACAGATCCAGTTGTTTCTTGAAACTTCCCTCGTTTTATATTTGCTATGGTCATATTATACGTGGGAGGATTCGGAAGTGGATGACTTTTAATGTTTTTCATTTTTTTTATTTAAGTTTTTTCATATTTAAGTTTTTTCACTTCAACCGTGTTGTACAACTAGTCATGATCTTATGTGTTTTTCTTGCAAGTCTCGTACTTGAGGTATTTGGCCTTTTAAATTATCTTTTCACTATGTTAAATTCTACTTTACACGTTGCAGGGATGAATACCAACTACCAAGTAGTATTGAAAATTTGTGTATGATTTGACTCATTCAAATCTTTCTGTTCAAAGTGTGTTGGGTATGTCGAACCTTCCAAAGAAATATCCAACTACTATTATTATTATTTATTACTTACATCGAGTCGAAAATTAATTCTTTCAAATCGGTGAGATCTAATACGTGTTATTAAACAAAAAATTAACTAAAATTAAGTAGATTAAATGAGCGTAATTTTATATATCAAACGTTCTCTTATTTATTACTTCAACTGCCAACTATTCTTATTATTTAGAGAAAAATATTATTTTTCATTCTCTAGAGATGCCCTTGTTTGATTTTGGTTCTAATATTTTAACATTTATTACAATGCATCATTTATGTTTCAAAAAATTTCAATTTTAGTTATTTTACTAACGAACATTAGAAAATTCAAGAAAAACTGCGCACACCACTCACGCACCACTCACATTTATTCAGGGCGCGCGTCTTTTTCCTTTAAAAAATTAACGTCCATCAACTAAAATACTGAAATGAAATTTTTTTAAAAACATAAAAAATGTAATGTAAAAAAATTGAAAAATTCGGGATCAAAAGTGAAAAAGGTCCTCCGCCGCAGCAACAGCATAGAAGGAAAAAAAATATTTTCCCTATTATTTATTACTTCAACTAGCTGAGCAATTAGATGCTCACAAGCCACAACTCACTCTCACCACACAAATGGAACAAACTACCTACGCAATATATGCACTGCATAGCTCAACCACCAACACAGACGATCTGCTAAAATATATCCCATGGATTCAGGCACAAAACCTCTCAAAATCTTGATGTTCCCATGGCTGGCTCATGGTCACATATCTCCATTCCTAGAACTGGCCAAGAAAATCTCAGACAGAAACTTGCACTCCTACATATGTTCAACGCCAGCCAACCTTAACTCCATCAGCAAAATCCCCGAAAAGTATACCCTCCACATCCATCTCGTCGAACTTAATCTCCCTTCGTCACCCGACCTCCCCCCTCACTACCACACCACCAACGGCCTCCCTCTCGATCTCCACTCCGCCCTCAGAAAGGCCCTCAAAACGGCGAAACCCGCGATCTCGAAACTCCTAGAATCTCTCCGGCCAAACTTGCTGATGCACGACATTCAGCTGCAATGAGCGGGAGAGTTGGCGTCACTCCACAACATCCCTGCAGTTTCGTTTTTCACTTCCGGTGCGGCCATGTTTTCGTACTTCTGTCATTTGGGAACGTATCCCGGAGTAGAATTCCCTTTTCGAGAAGCCCGTCTGTCGGAGTTCGAGGTGTCGAGGGCGCTTGATACATTGGAGTCCGTGAAAAATAAGGAGCAGGATTTTGATGATGAGGAGCCGTCGTCTGGGAGAATTGGTGGGATCATATTCATCAACACTTCCAGAGAAATGGAGGGGAAATATATAGATTACCTTTCCGAATTGATCAAAATGGAAACCATACCGATCGGCGCACTGGGCCCGGAACCACCAGGAGGTTATACTGCTGATGATAGAGAGCTCATGGATTGGCTCGGGAAGAAAGATCGATTTTCGAGTGTTTTTGTATCATTCGGGAGCGAGTACTTTCTCAAAAAGGAAGACATCGAGGAGATAGCCTATGGTTTGGAGCTGAGCAACACGAACTTCATTTGGATCATTCGTTTCCCAAAGGGAGACGCGACGAAGATGGAAAATGTGCTTCCAGAAGGTTTTTTCGAAAGAGTTGGAGAGAGGGGGAGGATCATCGAGAAGTGGGCTCCGCAGGCTGAGATCCTGAGGCATTCGAGCACTGCCGGTTTCGTGAGCCATTGTGGTTGGAATTCACTGAAGGAGGGTATATATTTCGGGGTTCCCATCATTGCCATGCCGATGCATCTTGATCAGCCGATGAATGCCAAACTGGTGGTTGAGCTCGGAGTCGGCGTGGAGGTCAAGAGAGACGGTGAAGGGAGGTTCCTATGGGACGAGATATCGAAAGCGGTTAGAGACGTCGTGTTTGGTGAAGATGGGGAGAGGTTGAGGAGACAAGTTGGAGAACAGAGGGAGAAAATCAGATTGAGAAGCAGAGAAGAGATTGAAGGAGCTGCTCTGAAGCTGGAACAGCTTTGTGGGAAGTAGGGCTGTCAACAAGCGTATCTTAATTCGAATCTGATCCGATTTTAGTGTATTCGATCGATAAAGAACTTTGATGGATCATATTCGATATTCGAAATAAATAGAGCGTATATGGAATCAAATGATTCAGTACGTTAAGGATTGAAATCTGATTTATTATAATATATTATTAAATTAATTATATTTATGTATGTCTCACATTTTTGGGATCGGGATCTAAAATGCGATCCGAATTTCCCAATTGGGCTGCCCGATTCCCTGACCCATTTTCTAAAAAAGATAATCATGCTATTGCATACTGTATTCCGAGTAGTTGAACATCATTGTCCACTTATGATATTTTAATTCCACTTACATTGATATTTCCCTTTGCATATTTTAAAATGATTCTGGGACTCCATTGCATAATATTTACTGTAATAATATTTTCCAAACTAAATAAAGCCATTATGCCACAATCCAGTAAACTAATAAATAATAATGTAAATAGAAAACTAATATAATAAACTAATTGTCCAATTAATAATCTAATAAATTAATAACAAATTGTTAATTACAAGTGAATAGCCCAAATGAGTTATTGGCCGCCCATCTTGTTGATTACAATAATACAAGCCCGACAATAATGTATTTGAAAAAACAGAAAAATAAGTCGGGGTTCCCCGACCCCGTCCCGAATTCCCTGATTAGTCGGGTATCCGATATTTTTGGGTCGGGCTTGGGTATCCAATTTTGAACCCCGATCCCGAACTCTTCCGTCCGGTTCCTACCCCTACATAAATTATCTCTCTGAGAATAACCATATTAATTTAAGTGTCGAAGGAACGTCGGTTAAAATCCAAATTATTTTAGATTTTATTAATTTTACTAATGGAGAAGAGTCCACTGGTATAAAATTTTGACAAAGATTAAGTTAATCAATTTGAGCACAATCACATAGAATGGGAGACAATACGTACAATTTTGAAAGATTGAAGTTCCACTTTTAGCCCTAAAAATAATATAGATGTTTTGTTTAGAATGATGATGGTGGTGAGTGACGAAATCCCATAACAATTAAAAGTTGAGAAATTAAGAAAAATATTACGTAATTCGAATAAAAGGTTACAAAAATTCCTTGATAGATCATAAATAATACATTTTTATGTTGATATCATGTTTATTTCTGCCCTTTTGTGTGATTTGAATATTATTCTGCTGACCCCCGTGTCTCTAGTATATGGCTTTAGCATATGTAAATGAGCAGGGGAGATTTAATGATATTAAGAGAATGGTGTTATGCCTGAAGATCTGGGACTCTATTATATACAGGTCCATTTCACCTTCTGAGCTCTTGAATTTACACAATTCGATAAATACAATAGAGTAATATAAATTAAATACATGGCCGATAAATAAGTGATAATTGAATCACTAGACTCATTACTACAAAAATAATTACCAACTATTATGGATAATTAATAATTGAAGAGAGTCTATTGTTACAATTAAATTACACCCTTGCACACTACAACCCACTCCTTGACTATTAAAAACATGGAAAAAAAGCGCGTAAATCTATAAGAGAAAGCGCGTTTCCATAACAGTGCGTTAAAATACACTTCTCACAAATCTCTTCGTTTCATCTTCTTCCTTCTTCATCAAATCAGTTTCACATCACAGTATCCAACGCTGATTCTCTCTCTACACAGGAGGAGTATCATCACCCAGAACCCATTGACCTCACACTCCTTCGTGAGATTCGTAATCAATGGGTCGCAACTCAGTTTCCCCGCCGGAT
>JBBMKE010000009.1:20880951-20890983 GCA_037834125.1 Lippia alba | reverse complement strand
TTCCTTAGAGCCATTTCTCTTCGAAACAACAGCTTCTACGGACCAATCCCACAAGAAATTGGTCGCCTAAGACGACTTATAAATATCGAATTTAACAACAATTCTTTTGATGGTGTGATACCAAGAAACCTGTCGAATTGTCGAAATCTTGTTAGTCTTAACTTGATCGACAACAATCTCAAAGGAATCGTACCGTTTGAGATTAGTTCTCTCTCAAAGCTAGAAAGGTTAGGATTAGCACTGAATAATTTTTCTGGATCAACTATCCCGCCATTTCTGGGAAACCTCACATCTTTGACCCAACTTTCATTGGGGATATGTCACTTCGGGGGACGAATTCCAGCATCATTAGGTCTTCTTAAGAATTTGAGATATCTTATGTTAGCTTTTAACGAATTAACTGGGGAAGTTCCTTCCTTCCTTTTCAATATGTCAACCTTGCGTACGCTTGACATTTCACATAATCAACTTCAAGGAAACATTCCATCTGATATTGGTCTCGCACTTCCGAATCTGAGACAGCTTGGATTGGGAACAAACAATTTCACAGGAAATTTTCCTGTTTCTTTGTCAAATGCATCATTTCTTGAAATTATATCCTTTGGATCCAATGGTTTTACGGGGCCCATGCCCAAAAATCTGAACATGCTTTCCAACCTTCAGATTCTGGCGATATTTAAAACAAATGTTAAAGATGATATCAATTTTGTTTCAACTTTGACAAACTGTACCAGGCTCAAAAATGTTGATATCTCCAATAATCTTTTAACGGGTTCATTGCCACTCTCGGTAGCCAATCTCAGCACACAAATATGGTTTCTGTCCGTGGCAAATAATCAGTTACACGGAATCATTCCTTCAGGTATTGGAAACCTTATAGGCCTTGAGATGCTGTTACTTGAGCTCAATCATTTTAGTGGGATAATTCCTTCGGCCATCGGGAAACTCAATAAATTGCAACATATAGAGTTGGATAATAATAGATTCACAGATGAGCTACCATATTCATTTGGTAACTTGACTTTGTTGAGATATTTATTCCTGAACAAAAATAATCTTTCGGGAAGTATACCTCCAAGTTTTGGAAGTTGTTCTAAATTGTTATATTTAGATCTATCTGTCAACAATCTTAGTGGTCCGATCCCTGGTGAAATACTGAGTCTGACTTCTTCTGTTTCTCTTGATCTATCCTACAATGGTTTGTCGGGACGTATCCCATCTGAAGTTGGTTCATTGAGAAATCTAGGTACATTGGATTTCTCTAACAATAGGTTATTTGGAACTGTTCCACGTGCCATAAGTAGCTGCATAAGCTTGGAGTACCTTTACTTGCAGAACAATTTGTTCGATGGTGAAATACCTCAAGATTTAAAACTTTTAAGAGGCCTGCAACATTTAGACCTTTCAAGAAATAACTTTTCAGGGCAAATCCCAAGTTTTTTGGGAGAGCTTCAACTGTCAAAGTTAAACATTTCTTTCAATAAACTTGAGGGAGCTGTTCCAATAAAGGGAGTTTTTCAAAACAGAAGCGCGATTTCAATTGAAGGGAATCATGCGTTATGTGGAGGTATCCCGGAGTTGAAGCTGCCTTCTTGCCCACCAATAAACCGCAGAAGCAAACACTCTAACATTCTGATTGTGTTGATTTCCGTTGGAGGTTCTAGTGTTATATTCCTTGCTACTTTAGCAAGCTTGTGCAGACTAATTCGAAGGAAAATAAAATCAAGGATGAATTTACGCGCCTCATCATCATTCGAGAGCCAGTTCCCGAGGCTTTCTTACGGGGATCTTCTGAGAGCCACGGGTGGATTCTCAGAAGCGAACAAGATATGATCCGGGAGATTTGGGTCCGTTTACAAAGGAATTCTCAATGAAGGGAGCACAGTGGTGGCGATAAAAGTGATAAATCTGCAAGTCAGGGGAGCATCGAAAAGTTTCCAAAGAGAATGCAATGCACTGAGAGGCGCGAGGCATAGAAACCTGTTGAAGCTACTAAGTATCTCTGTGAGCATAGACTTTCAAGGCAATGATTTCACCGCATTGATTTACGAGTTTAAGACCAAAGGAAGCTTGGAGGAATGGCTTCACCAGAGTACTGAGGTAGAGAGCCGCGGAGAAGGTGAGAACAACATATATCTCACATTGATGCAGAGGTTGAATATTGCTATTGATATTGCATCTGCACTTGAGTATTTGCATAACAGTACCGGTTCGACTATAGTCCATGGCGATCTAAAGCCGAGTAACATACTTTTGGATGAAGATATGAGCGCACATGTCGGTGATTTTGGATTGGCCAGAATAATATCCAACATCTCAGGCAGATTTCCAACAAATGAAAGCCATTCGATTGCAATAAGCGGGACAATAGGCTACATTGCACCAGGTTAATATGTTATATAACCCTTGCCTTTTTTAGCTTTTACTTAGCAACCAATAGTACTTTCCAATTTACCTATTAATTATCTTCTCAGAATATGGCATGGCCGGCACAGTTTCAACACAAGGGGATGTCTATAGTTATGGCATAGTCTTATTGGAGTTGTTCACAAGCATAAGACCAACAAGTGACGCATTTGGTGCGCATGCAAATCTTCACAATTTTGTGGCAAATAGCTTACCTGATCATGTAATGGATATGGTGGATCCACGAATCGTGCAAAATGAAGTTCAGACGATCAACAATAATCTTGCAGATTGTATGGCGTCCATATTAGGAATTGGAGTGGCATGTTCCAAGGAATTATTCCAAGATCGAATGTCAATGACAGATGTGGTTATCGAACTACAACGAACAAGAATGGCGTGTCTCGCACAAAGGTTGAACTAGTTTATGTGTATCTTTAAACTTTATTGTTATAGTGCTTCAATTATTTTTTCTTTTTTCTTTATAGTGTTTCAAGTTAGAGAAGTACTGTTAATACCAGCGAGGCTCTGACTCCAAATTTCTTGCATTGTTTCATTGTGTTTAATTTTACTTTTTAATTGATGTTACACATTTAAGTTTTATGATTTTTAATTTTCTTCCTCGTTGAGCAAATTAGAATGATAGATTTCTCAAAAACTATATCAATATTTAAGTTACTGAATGCCTTTAAAAAAATCATTTTTCTTGATTGGTTCATTATTTTCGCCTGCTCTATTGCTATCTATACACCCATTTTTAGTTTTTCATCATCATTTGTCAGTTTCGGAGATTCTCCCTATATGCGTGGATTCCCCGGCATGAGAGGAATGAGAATTTGATTTTTAATCTCCGTCGAGTTGCGTGATAATGATGGAATAAGAATTGGACTTTGGCACATTGTTTCCTTTGGTTTCCGGATTCCATTGCCTTTTCGATGATGATTCCCCCATAGAGAATTTGATTTACGAAGTTAGATGTCTCAGCAACCTTTTTGTCTTTTGTGAGTTTGGCTTTGTTAGTCGAAAGAGTAACTGTGTCATTCATTCCTTTGCTAGGCACGCAGCTTAGGCTTGTGTCACTCATTCCTTGTTTACTAGTTGTTGTTTTCAGTTTGATTCAGTCAAAGTCGGTTGTTTGATCTATGGCACTTGTTTGCCTAAAAAATGAATTAGACTTGGAACACTCTACGTCTCCTTGCAGCATGAAATATGTTAAGAGTTAGAAAGAAAAAATTATAGTTTTATAAAATGTCATGTGTCATGTTTTTAGACAAAATCACCAAAAAAAATATATATTACAAATACAAAAATTGAACGGCGGTGTGTAACGAATTTTTGTTGGGATAATAAATTAAATTATAAAAAGACGTAAAGTTTGGATGGTGAAAAAAATATTCTCAAAAATATATTAAGCGTTAGTTATGCTATATTATTTCGTGGGAGTTAACTTTTTAATGGGTTTAAGGGGGGGGGGGTGTTTAATCTTTATTGGGCTTATGAGTTTACGTTGTGTTATATATAAACATTTAATAGATAAACATTTACTTGAATTTATAAAACAGAAAAGTTATAATATTGTGTTTAATACTTGAATTTATAAAACAGAGAAGTTATAATTAATATTTTTTTTAAAGGAAAAACAGCCAGGCCTATTTATTCAATCTCAGCCAGAACAACGTTAGAAACACATAATTGGGGAAGTCTTTGGAACCAAAGCATGGGCAAAACTACGTTTCTAAATAATTTGTGAGCTACCCAATTAACATCACTTCTAATAAATGAAAACGGACAGACTCGGAAATAGAACAAATATGAAAATAATCAGAAACATATTCCTTCCTTATCGCATTGAAGTTGATTTATTATGTTGATACTTGATACTATAGATGATTTTCTTCCAAAATGAGTTATAATTAATATTATGTTAAATATGTTAGATTTTATGAATTATAGTTAATATTATATTAACTATATGTTAAATTACATTTTATCTTGAATGAATCATAATTTTATCTAATTATAATCTCACTTAATCCATACACAATATTTTTCTTGAAAAACCGTTGAATAGTACCTCTGAAATCTATTACTAAAATAACATGAATAGTCCATCATCGGTACTCTTTTTTTTTTTTTTTTTTTTGGGAAAGATAAGGCATAAAAACTAAGCTCAACCAACTCGGTTTGATACCAGCTCTCAATATCAATGGCAATATTGTGCCCTATTCTAGCTAGTCTATCCGCACAACCATTACCCTCACGACGTTTCCAAGCGATCCTAAGGCCTTCTTGTAGACCCTCGAGCTCCGCGAGAGTAATCGACACACTTCGCAAGTTCATGGAAAACCCCACGATCCATCCTCCATATTCATCTCTTATGAGACCGCTCTACAACATTCTTTGTCTCTCCATAGAAACTTCCGTCCGTATTGAGTTTTGCCCAACCTCCCTCCGACCGTTTCCATCGAATGAGCTCAACTGACCTCTTGGCCAAAGACTTGTTGATGTACCTTATCTTGCCAAAATCCAGCACTTGCTTTGATCTTTCTAATGGTGACTTTGTAGTGCTTTGTTTTTCCTTCAAAAACTTGAAGATTTCTTGCCTTCCACACATTCATATACCAGCCAACACAATGCCATGCCAATTAGCCTGTGGCAAAAAACTCTTCATTAGCTAAAACTCTGTCCAGACGGCAAAAAATAGTATGGAGGTCCGGTCTTCTGTCCGACCAAGGGAAAGGAGGTCCAGAGAAACCAAGATCATTTAGACCAGCAGACTGGATAAGCATCAAGTAATCTGAATATGGTAAGAATGTAATAATTACCTTTTCACACTAAACTAGAGATAATTAGGTCCCAAGGGATGCCCAAGTCTTTTGTTAGGGAGATAACCCTCAATTTCTTTTTTCTTTATTTTTATATGTGTTATATGGCATGAATTTATTTAATTTCTTTTTCTATTTTTTATTTTATCTCGAGAAACGTCGATATTAGATCTAGACCTAATTCCCTCCTCATTCTTCTTCTCTCCTTCTCTCTCCCTCTTCTCTCTTTTCTCTCAAGGCGATTTGTCTTCTCTCTCGCCGTCGGCCTCCTCTCTCCTTCTCACTTTCTCTCGCCTCCGACCTCCATTGCCTCCGATGATTTGTCTTCTCTCCGTCTCACCTTCTCTCGCAGTCCGCCTCTATCGCCTCCGATTCGTTCTCTTCATCGTCGCCGATTTGTTCGTTCTTTGCAATCATCGTCGCCGATTTGTTTCCTACAACTAGTTCTGACTGTATATTCGTCATCTACAACTAGTTTTGACTGCATATTCGTCATCTACAATCGGTTCTACAATCGTATTTGAAGATCAAGAAAGAAATCTTATTCACTTCTTCTATTCTTCTGTTTTTTTTCTTCGTTGAGTATGAAAAACTAGATATTTTGAAGATTTTGCAGCTTTACAGCGATCTAGTGCTAGATTGTAGCGATAGATTGCTGCGATCTAGCACTAGATGGCTGCAATCTAGCATTAGATGACTGCAATCTAGTGCTCGATTGCGCCATCTAGTGCTAGACTGCAGCGATAGATTGCTGCGATCTAGCATAGATGGCTGCAATCTAGCATTAGATGACGGCAATCTAGTGCTCGATTGCGCCATCTAGTGCTAGATAGCATAATCTAGTGCTCGATTGAGCAATCTATTGCTAGATTGTAGCATTCTAGTGCTAGATCGCTGCAATCTAGTACTAGATGGCTTCAATCCAGCACTAGATCCTTGTAAGAAATTCGAATATTCAAAAGATAAAAGAAAATAAATAAAAAAGAAAAAAAATAGACAAAAATAAAATACGTGAAGATATGAATAAAAATAATATAAAAAAATAAAGAAAAAAATAATATCCATCTAGTGCAAGATTGCACTGATCTAGTGCTAGATTTGCACACGTGAAAAATAATTATATTTAATATTTATTTTATTAGACATAATTGAAAAAAGGGTTATAAGCCCAATTCTTTTGAAACTAAGAGTTACATAACTAAAAAAACTCTTTCGAGAGTCATATAGTCCACTCTCCCGTTGTGTTTTCAGGGCCTGGTTGCTCATCATTGGAGCAGGGGCATTCAGTGAGCATGGACCCTTCAGACCAAGTGGGAATGTTTTGGTTAGAAATAACTACAGCTGGAATAAAGGTAGAATGTGACAGTCTTTTACTTCATTTACAACTTAGATTTACTTTGACTTTTCCTAATTTATGGAAAACAAAACTTGCATTTCTTGCAGTTGCTAATATGCTGTACTTGGAGTCACCTGCTGGAGTTGGTTTCTCATATTCTGCCGATAAATCTTTTTATGATTCCGTCGACGACGAAAAAACAGGTCTGAGATTATGATCCATGCTTTATAAGATGATGAACATTTGTTTGGTAGTAATGTAGTATGATGGAACTATCGAAAATGACAGCTAGAAGTAATTGTTCTTGCCTATTGTTTTTGCTGTTTTTAGCTAGAGACAACCTTGCTTTCCTTGAAAACTGGTTCAAAAAATTCCCAGAATTCAAGAACAGGGAGTTTTACATCACAGGGGAAAGTTATGGTGGTATGTTTTCTCCAAGTATCAATAACTTTTGGAAAGATTAGTCAGATTTATTAGCTTGTAATTTGGAGCGATATATGAGACTGACTCTTTTATTTAACAGGGCATTATGTTCCCCAGCTAGCCAATCTCATTATTAAATCCAAAGCAAAGTTCAATCTCGAAGGAATTGCAGTGAGTAACGAATTAAATTAATCATCTCACGTTTTAATTGGGAAAAATGATATTGTTCAAAATTTAATCCTGAATTTGTGATGATTATCAGATTGGAAATCCTCTTCTTGAGTTCAACACAGATTTCAACTCTAGGGCTGAGTATTTGTGGTTTCATGGGCTGATTTCTGATGCAACATATAATGCATTTACATTCACGTGCAATTACTCTCAAATAAGAAGGGAAGCCGCAAGGGGAGCCCTCTCACCTGTCTGCTCTCGTGTTGCAAAGCTCGTTTCGTCGGAAATCAGCAGATTCATAGATACCTATGACATTACTCTCGATGTTTGTTTGTCATCTGTTTCGCTGCAAGCTGAGGTTTTAAACCAATTGGTAAGTGAAATTATAATGGAGATATATGTAATTTCCGAACCAAGAGGGAGGGAGATATGAAAAAACGTAAAGGGGAGGTTTCTGTAATTACCAAAACCAAGATGGGAAGATATGTGTAAGGGTGAAAATAATTTTAAAACCAAGAGGGAGATATGTGTAATTCTCTAAAACCAAGAGGGGAAGGAGAATGAAATATGTTTGATATCACTAGTTCACTACATATGTAAGGGGGGAGGGCACTGTAATTATTTCTTTCATTTATCTTACTTTTGGGTGGCTTAACCTCATTCCTTTTCTTCTTTTAGCAAAATGAGCCGAAAATAGATGTTTGCTTGGAGGACGAAACAAACGTGTATTTAAATAGAAAAGATGTGCAGAAGGCTTTCCATGCTCGTCTCGTTGGAGTTAAAGACTGGAGCATCTGCAGCAAGTAATATATGCCATCCTCAACTTTAACTGCAAGAACCATACATAAAAACTTTACCTTTGATTTGCTTAACACATACTAATTCTTGTGATGCATTACATGTGTTCTAATTACAGCGTTCTACATTACTACATGGAGCACTTAGAGATACCAACTATTGGCATTCTTGGTTCACTCTTGAAATCCGGCGTTCGTGTACTAGTTTACAGGTAAGCTTTCACGGTGGAGTTATATAATCTTGATCATTTGAAACTTTACAATTTCAACATATATATATACATGTATATACATATTCAGAGAAGTTAAGGTTTGAAATCATGTTTACAGTGGTGATCAAGATTCAGTTCTGCCACTTACCGCAACTCGGAAACTGGTTAATGGTCTGGCTAAAGACATGGGATTGAACACAACTGTGCCGTACAGTGCTTGGTTCGAGGACAGACAGGTTAGAAATTCATATCCATGCAAGTTTAAATGCTTAAAGCAACAATTTGTTGTCAAGAATGCATATTTTCACACATTATTATGTTATAAAGTTGTATTGAGTTTGTCTTTTAGATATGCAAGAAATAGAAAAAAATGCAGTCATATCCTTAAATTATCTGTAAAATAACATTACCAGTGGCGGAGCCAGAAATTTCGGTTAGGGGGGTCGACCAAAGCATAATAGTAACCAAAGAATATCACAAATGTTCACATAGCTACCCATAATAATTATATTGACCCTCACTAGTTTTAAATTTAACTTTGGTGAGGGGGGTCATTAACGAAAAATTTCATAAAATTACATATACATGAACATTACTATATAAAACCGTGACTTAATTTGAACTGTGATGGACCCGACAGGGAACCGAGCACTAACGTAGAAATTTAATCACCTGACAAAAAATTTCAATTCCGGCCAGAAACAAACCCAGATAAATGAGATAGAGAACGAGAAAAAAAAAAGTTATAATTATTTGAATGAAACGATGGCAAAATGTGTAAAGGTCATAATTTGAATGATAATTATATTGTAATTAGTAATCTTCAATATAATGAAATATATTGTATTTTGTAGGTTGGTGGATGGACACAAGTATACGGAGATTTTCTATCATTTGCAGCAATAAGAGGAGCTTCTCATGAAGCACCATTTTCTCAGCCTGAGAGATCTTTAGTTCTCTTCACTTCATTTGTTGAAGGAAAGCAACTTCCTAAATTCAATGGAGTAGTAACAGGGGCCAACAAAAACCAGCTCATTAGACTATACATTTAAACCAATGATTTCATGTTTTTATTTCAATAAATTGGTTTATGTAGACAAGAAACATGATTCTTTTAATAAGAAATGCTTTCTTTGGGACAAGATTATTTCAAAGAAAAACAATGACATAAGGACACTTTTAAAAATATAATTTTATCGTATTGTACATCTGTCACTTGATAAATTTAATAAAAGAATTTGTATTATATCCGTATTGTGTTTGCATAAGTGTCCAACTATCATAGCTTCAAGTTCACAACATGGTTTAAGAGAATGCAAAGAAAATTATCTAAGAAAACAAGTGTTCTAGCTCATAATATGGTTCAAGAGAATGCAAAGAAAATTATCGAAGAAAACAAGTACTCATAATTATCTTGCCCCACCACAAGTTTAGCTTTCTTTTTGGTAGCAATACATATGTATAACCACACTAATATTCTTACATACATAATGTGGGATGGTTGCCATACTAAAAATCATTCTAAAATATTATTTAGGGAAAATATCATTTTTCGTCCTCTACATATGACGTTTTTTGGTTTTGATCCTGAACTTTTCACTTTTCTCACATTGTATCCTCTATATTTTAAAAAATCTCAATTTTAATCCTTTAGTTAACGGACGTTAAATATTGGACGGAAAAAGGCGCATGTCACTCATACGCCACTCATATTCATTCGGGACGCGTGAGTGAGACCGCCTTTTTCTGTTAAAAAATTAATGTTCGTTAGTTTTTGAAACATAGAGGATGCAATTTGATAAAAGTGAAAAGTTCAGAACTAAAAATGAAAAACGTCATATGTAGAGGACGAGAAATGATAT
>JBBMKE010000009.1:20794764-20807106 GCA_037834125.1 Lippia alba | reverse complement strand
AGCTTCACCACTTTCCTTCCTTGTGAATTTCTCAGCTTCGTCGCACATTCAAGTATGCCCTCAGGATCCATGTTCTTAACACAGACAACCCTCTCATTTTTGTTTTCTGCAAAACAGTAAAACAACGCTCTCAGGATCCATGTTCTCGATTCATTTAGGAAGTGATCAGCAAGCTAAAATTTCAAGGTTAACAGTTCTTGACCATAGTTAATTCATAAGACGGAGATATACATGATTCTAAATACATGTATGTAACATATAATGCATGTACCAAAAACAACAAACATATACAAATAGCTCTTACTGTATAATCCCTTTAAAAGTGGATGATAACCGCGGTTCAGCTCGGTGACCACCTCAAGCTGGGGATTCTTCTCTCTAAAAGCTGGCAGATGAGATTCCATAAACGCCCTAAACCAAATACACAAACTTATTACTCCTCTTTATCACAAAATTACTATTATTATCATTTTTTCACTCAAGAAAGTCAATACGTAGACTCGGCTTTTTCCTGAAAAAGTCATTCTTATTCGATGCGTGCATACCTAAACTACGAGACTCTGTCTGCAATGTTAGTTTAACATTTCCAATTAAACTAAACAAGATTACCAGCCATGCCTATACTTGTATTGGTGAATACAAACATTAACCCTTTTTAATCAAGAATCACTAATTCCACCACAAATCAAGCTTGAATCTTCTTAATAAATAGTGTGAGCCATAATTATGCTTCTATAATCTGATGTGAACACTAAGAGTAAGCACAGTGAAAATCTCCATGCTTTCCTAAACTTCATACATCAATCACAACCCCCAAGCACAATACACAGAGTGTAAGCACCAAAATCAAAGGAATATTCGCGAACGAGTAAGAGCGATGAAATGAGGCAGAATCCCTCGATATTTTGCAGGAATGTAACCTCTCTCGATCGAATTAGATGCAAAAATCAGTACTTTTCATGAACACAGTGACAATTCCATGTCAAAATTCAAAACCCCTCTTCTATTCCTCAAAGAAAATGCAATTTCGCCATTAAAAATCAACAAAGATAAAAATCAAGCAAAACTCAATTTAGGGCGAAACGAAGAGAATAATCGGTCACCTGATGCCTCTGCTACTGCCGCCCCAATCGCAGAAACTGACAACGAGCTTTTGCAGTTGCCATACACCTCTCAAAGACATCTGATTTCTCGCACTAAAAAGTTTGATCTTTTTCCAGTAACGAAATTCAATAACAGCTGAGGGAATCGATTGGGAGAAGATTTGAGGGAAAGGGAGGAAGAAGGTGTTTCAGTTTTCACAATAGTCGAATGCCGAATTAGGGAAACTAAAAACTGAAAGGGTTGGGGATTTGAGCCGGATCCGGTTCGGATCAAACCGCACCCGGTCATCTCAATAATCCTCTTCAAATTTCACTCACATTTATTTATTTAATGCTTATTTATGAATTGATTTCTTTCATAAGTCCTAAACTTCTATTAATCATACAATTCTTCTTACTTCGGACCAATCGAATATTCTACAATATTTTCATATTAATCATACAATTCTTCTTACTTCGGACAAATTGAATTTCCTATTATATTTTTCTATTGCATCTCTTATTTCATCTATCATAATTCACATACGTCAAGTATTTGTGAACAGTTGAAATAAAAAGAAAAATGATTTTAATATAATTTTTATAATAATAGAATTATTTATATCTCCTTATCTCAAGTACCATTCACTGATCATAGGAAATATGAACCACGGTTGGGAAAATAATCGATAACAAGAAATTAGTGTTTAACATTTGCTTTGATAATTGGTTGAATTTGATTGAAGTAAATTTGAGTTAGAATTTTCTAATTTCATCATAAATTTTCTCTATTTCTAAAAAAAAATTGTGCAAAAATGTTAGAACAAGATAAATATAGGAAATTGGAGTACATACGATCTACTTCATATAGCAATCTATTAAATTTCCCATTAATGAAAATGTCTTGTCATTCAACTTCGTCATTGATTAGTATATAATAATAATAAATAAAATAAATAAATAGTTGAATAGCGTAAATAAGAAACTATTTCACAGTAGAGTTGTTAAAGAAAATACGATATTATTATGAACTAAGAATAACTATATCTTTTCTTTCAGAAAATAAAAATTGTAAAAATTGTTAATGTTTCCTTTTGTGTGAAGTTGCATTCACTCTACCTGCATACAATTCTTGCACCCTAATAATTAAAGAAATATACACATGACCTAGCTATCCTTTCCACCATACACCCATATAAATATTTGCGGCATTTACGGAATACAATTTAATTTTTTATTTTAAATTTGTATTTCATGTTGTTGTGTTTCATTCATGCACAACATTGATAAATAAATGTCTCAAAGTAGGAGAGATGTTTTCCAATTTTTTCTTTTTTCATATGGCAGATATTTTTTTTTAAAATTTGAATTGTATATATGATTTGCGTACATATACAAATGAAATAAAAGATGAAATATAAACTTAAAAGTGCGCGCATTTACGGTCTCCACCCCAGGCCCACCAACCCTACCTCGTAGCTATTAATACGATCAGCTATTCTTAATAAAAAGTAAAAACCCTAGCTCACAAGTCATAAACGTTTCCATATCACATACACATAGGAAAATCTCATTCAACAACACTCATACCCATCCAAAACAACGAAAAATGCAGATCCCTTCAATTTTCATGAAGATTAAACGAAAGAAGCAGCCATGGAAGCAGTGTTGGCCACGACCATGCCACGACCAAGACCATGTTTTCGTGAAGTATCACGATCACGATCATGGCGAGGATTATATGCAATCATCATTTGATCGGACAGCTGCAACGATAACCGGAGCAAGATTGTCTGATAGGCCGTTTTTCGAGGCAAATGAAACTAGCTCGATTTTGCGGGAGAAGGAATTAAGCAATACTATTGATGGAGTAAGATCGTTTGATAGGCTGTTTTTCGAGGCAAATGAAACGAGCTTGATTTTGCGTGAGAAGGGATTGAGAAATGTTGATGGAATACTCCGGTGGCCGTTTAGGGGAGGCGTGGCATGGGAATTGGAGTCTGAAAACCCTTATTTGGAATTCAAGGAATCCACGCAGGAAATGGTGGAGAGCCAATTAGGGTTGGTGATCTTGAAGGATGATAGTCTTAATTGGGAGTGTTTGGAGGCGTTGTTGGGGTGGTATATATTTGAGGATGAATTTGAAGATTAATCATGGTTTTATTGTCCAAGCATGGGTGGATGTGATCGGTGGTTTGGCTTCTAATTAACTAGGTGTTATTATACGTTTTTTAGTATCATGTTCTATTTCACTTATACGTACAAGCCAAGTTTATTATTATAGGAGAAAATATTTAAATTTTATTTATCAATTATTTTTCTCTCTTAATCTAAACTGTGTATCACTGTACATATCATGATATATTTGTATAAATAAAACAGGAAATCCAAAATCGGTATTACACATTCTTGGCTAGCTTTATGTTCATCTTATTGATTTTTTAATTTTTTATAACACTAATGTATATATGATGGTTCGAAGTAGAAAATATGTGCAGGCACTCTACCAACATACACAAAACACTAACATAGACATATGATGATACAGACACGAGGATATGAGTTGTGTTTTTGTTTTTTTTAAGTTTGCCACTTGTATATATACGTATTCAATATAAATATTCAACACTGATACAACACGCAAACATATAATACTATTAAAATTGTTTGTTTATCATAATTACCAAACAAACTTGTCTTTTGAATCCTACATAAATAGGCAAATATGATCGATCCATTTAATCTCCATCTAAATATACATGTGGTCCAAAAATATAGGTGAAATTAACATAATGAGATCACCTATGATCTTATTGATCAATACAAATTGCGAACATCTAATCAAGAACAAACATCTGAAGTTAACGTGGATACAACTCAGTAAATGAGGCCTCATTCTCTGAAATTTCAGGAGACTGATTTATCTCTCCAGGAATCTCCACAACATGTCCAACACCTCCATGCACGAAGAATGCAGGTTTTGAGGGCATTGCCAGGGTCAGCGAAGAACTATTGAGCATGAGAACAACCGACGCCATCGTTGGCCTGTCGGCTGCATTCTCTTGAACGCATAAGAGACCGATATGTATGCATCGCAATATGTCACCTGGAAAACCAGGACTCGTCCTCAGAAGTGGATCTATCATGTTTTCTGCTCTTCCCTCCAGCCATATTCTCCAGGCATAACTTAAAAGGTGCTCGAAATTTTGCTCCGAATTTCGAAAATGATTGTTTTTCTGTCCGCTCACGACTTCTAATAGTATCACGCCGAAGCTGAAGACATCTGACTTGATCGAGAAATGTCCCTGGAAAGCGTATTCCGGCGGCATGTATCCACTGTATAATTAGTTGAAAGAAAGAATTATACTTACAATCTCGGATGTTAGGTGAATATACAAATTAATAATCCATTTGATATTATAACGAACATTTTGTATATATGAACTTAGAGGAATTTTGGTATATTAACTCCCTCTAATTCGCAATTTTGGTGTAAAAGATTTTTCGATGAAAAAACTAGTTCATAACACTAAAAATTTTGCAGATATGATCCACCAGAAAACAGACCTGGATCTCCATGTGCCCGTTGGAGAATTTGCCACGAAGCAGGTTTAGCATGCTTCGGGTGAGTTTTCTGCCGGGTGATATCTATTTAGGTCAAATTGTGCATAAAATTGCGAACTTTTAGAATTATGGACTAGTCTTTTCACCGGAATTTTTGTTGTTGTGAATTAAGATGAGTTGGTATACTAAAATTGCAATTTCCTCAATGGACTTACTAGGTTCCCACGATCCTCCTCGTACTTTCATGAGTTTGATCATCCTGTGCCACAAGTCTGGCCAAGCCAAAGTCTGCAATTTTAGGGTTCATTTCGCCATCTAAAAGCACGTTAGCAGTTTTAAGATCACGGTGTATGATCCTCAAACGGGAATCTTCATGAAGATAAAGGATTCCCTTCGCGATGCCCGTGATGATCTTGTAACGAGTATCCCAATCCAAACTTTCCCTCCTTGTTGGATCTGCATTATAAATTTCCACATGTTAATACATGAATATCTATATAAAACTCGATTAGTTGCAAACGTGATACGAATATCACAAAAAGATTACCAGATATGAAATTATCCAGGCTTGCGTTCTTAACGAATTCATACACGAGAAGCCTCTCAGATTCTTTCAGACAGAATCCCAAAAGCTTGACTAGATTCCTATGCTGAAGCCTGGCCACTAAATAGACCTCGTTCTTGAACTCCACGTCGCCTTGCTCCGAGCCCTTTGACAGTCTCTTCACCGCTATTTCTTGATCGTCTGCAAGTTTCCCCTAAGATTAAGCAGAGACAATTAAGTAAATAACAATCATCAGGGTTATATGGAGCCATTAACTCAAATAAGGGGTGTAACTGTAATTTGTAAATGAGCTGAAGAAGTGTTTAGAATACCTTGTAAACAGGTCCAAATCCACCTTGTCCTAGCAAGTTGTATTCAGAGAAGTTATCAGTCGCATCCCTGATTTTGTTGAAGTCGTATTGCAGAGATGCAAGGGCACGGCACTCGTGGTCTTTCAGATGCTTCTGCTTTATTCTCTTTCGTAGGAAAATAACAATTCCGGCAACTAACGTGAGCATCACAAGGCCCACGACTGGAAGAACGAACACGATGACGTTTTGGGTTGAGTTATCATCACTCTTTCCTACAAAACCTCGGATTATTGTCAAAAAGTTTTTATGCATGGATATGAAAGTTGAAAATCTAAAACTCATAATCATAGAGAGAGTGATGAAGGGAAATCTAGCTTTTACCATGTTGCAAAACTTGTTTCCGTAAGTAAAATTAAGGTATCTAATGTTTTATTTGTATCCGTATGAATTTGCAACAAAAGATTCTAACTAATGCATGATAACGAAGATACAATGGAACCACGTATAAGTTAGCTAACGGTGCCGGTAACATCCACCTAATACCAAAATTATTTTATATATATGAACCCTAAACCATGGACATCAAAGGTGCTCGACTATTCGTCAATTCTAGCTAGTTCAAAATTTCCCCAAGAATATTATATGTTCAACCTTTTCTGACTTTTAGTTTTTCACTCCGTCATTTCAAATGAATTCTCAACAAATTCATACTACATAGAGACTTAAAGAATTAACAATAAAAATATTCTAAATTACCAGCAGGCGGTGGCGACAGGGAGGGCGACGGCGACGGCGACGGTGCTTCTTGAAACATAGTCTGATTATAAAACGGCACAGTATCGTAACGAACATTGCAACTTGGCCTGAAAATTCCGCCACCTCTTCTCCAATCACAACAACTTGGGAGATCATCCGCAGCACCACTGAGGCAGGTGCTGCATTCCAGGGCGGTGATGTCAGGGGTGCACTGCACCAGGGCATAAATGACCTGAAAATCAGGGCCTGTTTTAATCCCCGCCGCCACCTTCTTCCAAGACCCGCCGGAAGCCGCCATGATCCGGAGGCTGTCCAATAATTCCCTGACGTCCGACTTGAACTCTTCGACGCTGGTGGCGTTCTCCCAGTTCCAACCCCAGAACGACGGATAGTTCGCCAGGGTCCCGAATATAGACTCGTTTGAGTACCGCAACATGCATTCTTCCCGCCATAAGTGTGCCTGTTTGCAAAATATCAAAAATGAAGGGAGCAAAGTTTCTAATTAGGGGCGAGAGCCACCGAATGCCCTTTTGTCAAAGTGTAAGGACCAAAGTAGAAATTATTATAGTTAGGGGACCTAATTGTGTATAAAAAATTTATTTTGGGATGGTGAAAGTTTGAACTTTAGAAGAGCACAAACAAAAGGACGTAGTTTCATATAAGTTCCGAGCTCAACTTGATTCTACCTGCTTATAAAACGGACAGAACTCCAGCAAGTCGACGGTAGTATTACGGACGCAGCCCCGGCACCTATTGAGCAAGACGTCGCCTCTACACAGGGCAATGGCGTTAACTACGTTGCCCGATCCCTGCCCGATGGACAAGTTGACGAACCCGTTATCGCGGATGGCGGCGGGGAGGGAGGAGAGGAGGGTGTTGAGGTTGGTCATGTACGTACTATTGCTCGTGTAGTTGCCAATGTTTGAGCAATGGTATTGACATGTGATGGTAGGTACGAGGTTTGTGAGTATGATGATTAAGAGAAGAATGTAAGGGATTCTCTTCTGGGAAATCATTGATTTTAGTATATCTGAAACAATAATTGGTGGAATTAATGAAATGGTGGAGTGCTTTGCAAGGTTGGGAAGTAGCATTGAACGTTGGTGTTTGGAAATGGGGCACAATGAGTTATTATATAGCAATTGCCCACCAATTATGGACACGAATAATATACTATTAATTATTATTTTATGTTTTTGAAGCAACGAATAATAATATATTGGTGATGGGTTTAGGTGTAAATTGGTATTTTACAATGAAGCTTTATTAATTTGGGAAATTTTGGTTATTTTTTATAGGGTTATTATAATTTTTGAGAATAGGTCTACACGTTATTAGCTTGAATTTAGTGATTAAGAATTGGTTTTCATATGATTGCAGATTATTTTGTAGGGGATCTGTCACAATATATATCAATTCGACTGAGACATATATGGATGGCGTCTCAGCCTGCTTGGGGCTTAATTAGTTGTCTTGCATTAAAGATGAAAAACGGAAGGTTAACGGAACCAACGAAGGTTAGTTGTTAATTAACGATGATCTCACCTAGATATCTAAATAAAAAAATAAAGAATTTATGCTGTTATTATTTTTGCTATATTTCAATTATATATTCGAGTTGTATCAGACTTTTCTAATGATAGATTATGTGGTTTTATGGATATAAATATGAGATGTCTAATTAAAATAGAATAGTCTCGAGCCAATAAACTATATAACTTGGTCCAATGACTTACACTATTACATGTACTTTTTTTTTTTGCGTGTGTGTAGTCTCACGTAGGAATCAACACTAATTCATTCGATCAATCTCTTCACCCATGGAAGGACCGTTCCACACGGCCAAATTCTCTTCAATAGAATGTATCATTCTTGCTAGTTTACGTGGACTTTTATTATGTGTCCTCGAAATATGATTGAGTTTCACATCTCATGACCTTCTAAGAAGCTCTCGACAATCCATAACAAGGTTTTTCAAACGATGTTCTTCCATATCTTCCCTTGTTGATGAGATTCACAACCATCTCTGAGTTAATCTTAACCTCAATTTTATGATATTTTCTATCCTAGACAAGTCTTAGCCCCTCTCGCAACCCCAAAAGTTCCACATTGTTATCGTTTCTTCACCAAAATTCAAGGCATAACCAAATATAAACTTACCTTATACAATAAAATAAATTCTAATGATACGGTTGGAAATATTCTTATAAAAAACCATGAGATATTTTTTAAAATAAAACAAATTACTACAATCTCATTGGAGATACTCCAATAGAATTCCAACGGTAAACCAACACAAATTTTAATTAGAAAAAACTAAAATAACTAAATATAGTCGGAATTCCTTTAGTAATCATACGAACTAAATTCAATTTTAATCCGTAAATTAAAATAACAAAACTAATTGTCTGTCTGATTTCTGGTAAAAGTTTTTTCTGAAAAATCTAAATTCCTCTATTTATTCTAAAACCAGCAGAATTTCTGAATTTTCTTTGGTTGGTTTTCAACTACTTTGTTGCGGTGAAATGTTTACAATTTAAATCTTTCGAAAGAGAGAGTTTAATTAGTATATATAGTTTCATCCCCCTAAGTTGGAAAACCTTCCCAATCTATAAGTAATACGTCACATGATTATAGTATTATTATTCACCTTAATGCAGCGTTTAGCCGTGTGAATGTATGAATAATTCATTATA
Source organism: Lippia alba (assembly GCA_037834125.1). Classification (NCBI taxonomy): domain Eukaryota; kingdom Viridiplantae; phylum Streptophyta; class Magnoliopsida; order Lamiales; family Verbenaceae; genus Lippia; species Lippia alba. The sequence goes on along the minus strand of JBBMKE010000009.1, from coordinate 20,798,153 downwards.
AACTTATAATTAGTGTGAATTGTATGAATTATAACTAGGTTTGAATTATATGAGGACCACAAGTTGAATTGAATCAATATATATAATAAATTACATAGATGCATGAATGTGTTTATCAAACTTTGGTCTTCCTAAATTAAATTATCCAATTAATTTACGTAATTCTTCATCTTAGATTATTAATACAGATTATGTTTGATTCTCTTGTCGCTGTTGCTAGTCGATAATCTGATTGTTTAAGTTTATAATTAATTATCATTGTTTTACTAATTAATTGCGAAACTAGACCATTGACGGCGCTTACAAAAATGAAACTAACAACATCTGACAATCTATTTCTCCTAAACTCCACGTTTGAATATATACTAAAGTTCAAAGTAAAGAATAAATGGAGAAACATAACTTTATAGTAAGTACATGTACCTCTAAATATATATATCACGGTTTTAGTCTCCTTGGCGATAATTAAAGAATCTGCAATAATCCTTTTTAAAAAAAATAAAAAAAATGAATATGTATTCTTATTCTAAAAATAAATATCTTGAAAAAATTCTCAATTTGATTAAATCTTGATTGTTAATTAATTATTTATATTATAAAGAAAATTATAATTCCAAACAATTGAAGGAAAAATGTCACTATAACAAAACAGTCCATCATGACGGATATTAATTTCCTTGGGAATAAATATATATATGTTGTGATCATTGATGACGGCAGCGATCATTTTAATTTAAAATAATTAGGATTTAAGGTATAATTAAATGAAAGCATCTTGTAGGGAATATTTAATACATCACAGATTAGCACGTCATTATGATGAGCTTGTGATGTAACCCTTGCAAATTTAAAGAAGTTAAAAAGTATAATTAGTGAAAATATTTCCTAGTATCCTTAAAAATCAAAATTACCGTTGCAGCAAAGAATAACTCACTTTTTTTTCATTAGTATTTTTGCATAGTCGCGTGTACTTTAAACAGATGAATTAGATTTAAAGTTCCATCAGTAGCAATGAATCTATGAATTCAAATACGAGATTCATTGTTTAATTTAACGATCCGATACAATACTAAAATATCTTATTTTTTGTACCAAAAGAAAGAAAAAGGTATCTTAATATAACATTGAATCGTTAACTAGACCATTCGTTGGTATAATTTATTTATTACATTATTAGAAAAAGTTACTAAACTCAATTTGAGTAAAAATTTCTTGATATGTTCTCGGATAAGATGTATGAACACTTTTAAAAATATTATTTTATCATATCATGACGTGTCTGACATTTTTACGTGAAATTGTTTTTAAAAAATTCATATGATGTCGTTCTAGGCGTATATATTGCCGTATCCATGCATCATAAACTCACAATCTCGTCTACATAAAAGGAAATTGTGGACCACAAGAATAAAACCCTTTTTGCCATCTTCATCTACAACATCATGAAACCAGTGGCTGTGGACAAACACTGATAATCTCATTCATGGCAGTAGCAGCCATGTCATGGATGTCTCTGAAGGTACAACCAGCATCAGCGGATTGTACAAGGAGGAGAGCTACAGGACCGAAATTGCAAAATACACCTCGTAAGGGAGGAGGAAGAAGAGAGCTTCTACTGCTTTCAACAGCTACAGCAACTACCCTCGTCATTGCTGACTCCAAAACTGATCTTCTTAATAGTATGTTTCCCTTTTTATATATATATATATATATATACCGCGGAATTTATTTATTTTTTGTTTATAAACCTTAGAAATTGATTTAATTTGTCAGAATATCTCAAGAAATCACAGGAAAATAAGGCCAAAAATGACAAGGAGGTAAAGATTTTCGATATTCTACTCTATATATGTATGCATTAGTAGGTTAGTATTATTCTACATATCATACTTAAATAATGTATACAATGCAGTTTCGATGCAGATATCATTAGTAGATGAAAAATTTACGTCTTAGTTTTTTGAATTGGGCCGAATCTGCATTGGAGATATAGAACTAAAACAACTATTTATTTCAGTAGTACTAGCTAAAATTTCGTTTTTGCTTGTAATTTGGCTTTTATGCAGAGATTGGATAGCTATTACAAGCGAAACTACCAAGATTACTTCGGGGTGCTAGAAGGTGATCTGCAGCAAAAGAAAGACTTGTCTGAATCAGAAAAGGGCATTCTTGAATGGCTTGAGAAAAATAAATAGAATTATTTCTCATTTTGGTTTAATAATCTTAATTTTTTTTAATAATAGGTACATTTTGCGTAAATTTTGTTGGAAATTATGATTTATATTCCAATTGTAATGATACATTTGATGTCTCTCTTTTATGACATTAACTTTGTATGTACGTAGATTCATGTGTTAGTATACTTACATATGTCCTTAATTTTTTTGGGTGGGATTATATATGTCCTTAATATTTTTTTTGGTAGCAACCGAGACGGCTAAAAGTTGCCAAGCCCTGCGCCTAAACAGCAATACCTTGTGGCATCTGATCCCGCATTAACCTATCTTCAGCCATATCCTGGCCCTTCCGTGCCAAAGAGTCGGCAAGATCGTTTTCTTCGCGCATGATATGTTTCAGCCTGCACTCCCAAGGTAGTCGGATCATTCTCCGGCGTTCTTCGGTTATATGTCCGTAAGGGTAGAGGGTGTTGTCCGCCTCATTAATCCACTTGATCACCGTCAAAGAATCACATTCTACTTCGACTCTCGGATACCTTATTTCCCAAGCAATGGCTAACCCCTCCCGGAGTCCCATCAGTTCTGCCAAATTAATCTGCACATCTCCCAACTTAATTGCAAAACCAAGTAGCCACTCTCCCCATTCATCTCTTATAACCCCGCTAGCAGTTGCTGTTTTTCGATGGCCAACATAGCTTCCGTTGGTATTCAATTTCACCCACCCCGGAGTGGGTGTGTGCCATTTTAGCTGAGTTCTTTCTCTCTTGCTGCTCTGCGTTTGGCCTAAGATTGAATATCCATAGCCAACTTCTTCAAATTGCCAATCGCAACCGTACAGGTTCCCTTTGGTGTTGGTATACCCACCTATTCCTCATCTTCCAAATTGTCCACAAACTCGCCACATAGACATGTTTCCAGTCACACTTTGGCGCCAGTTGGTTCATAAAATCCCGACGCCACGCGTTTCCCAGCCATCCAACATCTCCCAACCCAATAAAACTATTCCATGTAGGGAAAATTCCTAATCCGAAACAAACATGTCGAAATTATCGAGAACATACAAGCGGAAGCGTACCTTGATCCATAGTAAACGGTGGTTGAGTCGGATATCCAAGGTTGTGATCTTCTAATCCTTGATACGCCGTCAATTCTATTCTTTCTAGGATGGGGCAGAAAAGAAGACAAAGAACGTATCTGACTTAGGGACCACAA
>JBBMKE010000009.1:20784477-20794664 GCA_037834125.1 Lippia alba | reverse complement strand
TACATTGACAGAATAACACTAACCTTGGACTCACTTGGATCCTTGCAAATTGATTTCTGCAAATACAATTTGAAACACGGACAACAGTTAGCCAAACAATTCAAATGTCAACCACCACCAACAACTTATTCAATCACGAGCCAGTTTGAGGTCATAATGATTAAAATCGCAATCTCATAACTGGACTAAATAGATAAGACCTTGGATAAGCTATCATAAGAGAATAATAAACAGGGATGAAAGAGCAAAAATTAGAAGGTCAACCAGGCAAGTCTATCTGAAAAGAACTGCCCGACATCACGCATCAAATGATATATGTACTGGTGACTCAGATACTCAGGATAATCTAAAACAACGAAAAACTCCCTAAAGTACACTTGGAATGCCATTACAAGAATTGTAAGCAGGTGCTTAAGTTCTCTCCGTTCTCTTTTACTTTTTTTCTTTTTTCAAATGAAACAAACTTATATTGGATATACTGATTTTCAAGTAGCAAACTTCAATTTGACTGATGATCCATAGGACCATGGCGTCCCCTTCAGTATAGATGTCGAAGCTATGCTTTACATACTACTAAACTCACAAGATGAATGAAAAAATAACTTATAAGATTCATAGACAACTTTATTCAATAGTATGAACAATGATAACTTACTTGTTTTGTAAGTAAACCTAGCATCTAACAGACAAGAGTATGAACAATGATAGGAAAAACCGAAATTGATCATCTCAAGCATGTGAATGTACTGAACAATGAAATACCGAAACACAATATACTCGTAGAGAAAGAAACACGAAAAACGTACCAAACTTGACTTTAGTTTCTCGACGAACTCACTGTTCTTAATCCCCTCCAGAATCTCACTGGAGCTCTTTTGCTCCAATTCCCTCAGCCTCGACTTTAACGTCTTCATCGGCTCCCAGAATTCCGCAAATTGCCCTTCCTCTCTCTCCCTCTCCGTAAACCTCACCCTCCTCCATCTCCTGAGCCTCTCCCTCTCATCATCATCCTCCTCCCGCACCCCCGAGACAATCGCATTCTTAATCGCGGACAAATCAATCTTAATCTGAGGCCGCGGGTAAAACTTGAAATCCGGAGAAGAATACACTCTTCTGATTTCCGACAGCTTCGGCTGCAGCTTCTTGACAAATTCAATTTCCGCCGGCGGCGCAGGGTTGAGCGTGGCAGACGCGGTAATTGTGGGAACGCTGAAGGGCGATTTGGAAGCGGAGTTGAGGAAATTCTCAAATTCGCTATTGGCTAGGTTCTTGAAGGTGTTAGCGCGGTTTTTGAGCAGCTGGAGATCCGCATCAGCTGAAGAACGGACCTCGCGCCAGCCTTTGGATATGAAGGATAAAGCCTTCTCCGCCGTCACGATCGAGCTGCTCGAAGCAGACGACGTCGCCGTCGCAGTGGCCGCGCGCGGCTCCACCGGCTTGAAATTCATCGTCGTTCACTTTCCGGCAGCCTTGAGCTGATTTTCTAGGTCTGCTGAAATTTCCGATGAATGAAAGGAGCGGATGAAAGCTTGTTTTCACGGCTAAGATTTTGGGTTGGGTTTTTCCCCTTTTCTTCTTTTTTAATACAGCTAATATCTAAACGATGAAGTGATGAGTTAAATAACTCCAAAATTAAAAAACAAGAATAATAAATAAAATATTTTTAGGGTGTTAATTTCGAGGAAGGGAAGAAGACACGTGGAGTGCCACGTATGATCAATCCGCGTTGATTGGATTCTGTAGTGGTGAGCTGGAGGTGGAATTGTCTCGACACGAGCCGATGCACGTGACATGATAACGTTTTGGGGGCCCTTGAAAAGCATTTGCGTGGAAATTGGAATGGACTTGGTTACAAAAGTGTAATATTTTCTTTCAAGTTGTAAAAAAAATTTTTTTTTGCTTTTATACATACTTCTAGACTTATGAGTCATGAGGAGATAGATCAAATGAAAGGTTATTCACAGGTTCTTTTTTTTTTATTATTATTAAATAGAAAATATTTATATAAAGTCATAATATCAAGTATGTACATATTTACTAGAAAATGAATCAATTTTATTTTTATTCTAAACTAGGGTTCTTGCCATTTTCTTTTTACTTATTTATTCTACTTAATCAAGATATTCATAGTCAAATGTATTCTAACTTTTCAAAATTTTGAGATTTTCTAGAAGATATTATAGTATACTATTAAGGATAATTTGTATAATATTGTGTTCTTATTCTTCAATCAAAGGTATAGGTTTGTAAGTTTCCCATCAATCAAACGATTGGATCAGAGATTTGATTTGCTCGAACTAGACTGTTGTTAATTGAGAATTGGTCGAGGGAAATTCAGAATATACTTGGATTCAAATCCTCTAATAAAAAAAAGACAAGTCAGTGTAAGAGTAGTAGAGCCAAGAGGTTGTGGTTTAGAGGGTTGTTCTTCGAATGCAAGATTCCGAGTTCAAATTTCTCTAACCACTCGAGATATTTGTATTTAAAAAAAAAAACCTATATATATAGTACTAGTAGAGCATATAAACATAATAAATTATATAATTGTGTATCGATCAGTTGACTTTTAAAATATATTGCTATTAAATACATTCAAATTTTTCAAAATTTTGAGAAATTAGATAGGAAGAACAAGTTGGTGAATTTCACACCAACCTTGTGTGGGAACGATGTCGCAGCATGCATATTAGGGAGTGGATAATGCGGTAGTATGCTAATAGGACCATAATGAATTAGAGTTCATGTTGGCGAAATTGACAATGAAACCCACTTGATGAATAGTACACCATGTTTGTTTGTATGTTTCCGTCTTGTGACAGTTGATTGACTTAGGTGGTGCATATTTTATGCCACTGACAGATGGCCGACGATTATTGGCTACTCGAACAGCGTTGCAGAATATTCTGGAGCAGCGAATATCCGTTTCCTTTGCCCTCTTGGAAACCACGTAATTTTCTGACCGCATAATTAATTAATTACCACCTGATTCCAGATCTTTCCTCCCCTTTCTCGGCCAATGTCCAAGCCGCGCGGATCTTCCATTTATTTTGCCTAAAATTTTCATACAACTTGTAGGGGTGTGCATATTTCGGCAAAACCAACTCAACCGACCGAAATTGAAAATTGGGTTAGATATTCAATTTTTTTTTAATTTTAGTATTCGGTTCGATTTTAGTATTTCGATACGGTATATCGAACCGTACCAAATACTGAAATTATATATATATCCTAAAAAAATTATATATAATATATGTTATATTTATGCACATGAGAGACAGATTATTATCAATATGTAATATATATAATACTTTTTAATATATATTATAATATATATGATATAATATATATTTTTTCTTTTTTTATCAATTTTTTTTTACATGAAATTTCGGTAAAACGAATTTTTACCGAATTAAACCGAAATAATTTCGGTATTTACCGAATCGAACAGTGAAATTCGGTTTGGTATTCGATTTTTCAAAATGACGTACCGAAATTTCGGTTGGATTCGGTTCGGTATTACCCAATAAACACCCCTGACAACTTGTGCCTACTTCAACTAAATATGAGAAATTTTGTATTAAATTTATTATTTGGATCCTTGTCCTCTTAAAATGCACATTAATTGTAATACTAGTATCGCAATAAGAAATATTTTTCCATGCATTTTTTTCTTATTGAGTCGAGTAAATTTTGTTAAGTCAAATTTGAATTCTTCAAAGAAAATAATTTTGAGCATTTTTAGGCTGATAGGGTGGGTGGATCACCAAGTTAACACGACTAACTAATTTCCAGAAAATGGATAATAAGAGTACAGGATTGATAATATGTACGCCGCCTTATTAAGTGTTAAAGATGAATTTCTCAAGCACTTTTTTTAAATTTCCTTTTATGTCATTTCTTTTTGAATTGGAATTGTGTCATGCCAATACAAATTTTCATATCATAAATACTAAATACAATATCTCATATGGTAAAATAATATTTTTAAAAATATTTATACATTAAAATTTTAAAAGCACCGTTATCCAGGAACGTAATTTGACTAAGATATTTAACAAAGTTTAGATGGTCTTATCCAATTCATCGACCTAAGAGTATTTTAGTCGTTTGGATTATAGGCATTTATTAATTAGTTGTCACTGTTTAAGTGACATAAGTGTGACATTTTGGCACAATTGATGGAATAGGCAATAAATTTTGTGTGCAGTAGCAACTAGCATGGATAACAGGATTAAAAATGGTGTCACTTTCTTAACCACTATAATTTAAAGTTAATGTTCTGCAGGTTTCAAAGCATGTGTTCCATTCTTAACATGTTCTGTTAAGACAGGAAGTGAAAGTCGACCATATAAGAGTGCAACTATTATTGGTTAAAAATTAATAATTCATAATTGAAATTTATCACTTATGTTGACTATAATCAGCAGAGTTGTTAACTTTAGTATGAGTAGATTTCAGATTAAATTGGAGGAGCATAATATTGTGTAAGACACGATCATTTAACGGTATTTCCAACTCAAAATTAGTCATACAAAAAATTAACAATAATTAAGAAAATCTTTTAATATGTTAACTTATGACATATTATTTTTTAAGATCTGACTGTTAGCTCAAGAGTTGAGAATCAAATTCAATTGTAGAAATGAAATTGATATTATTCTTCCACTCTTTTGGATTTTTTGACTGACATTATTTAATTTATTATGTCAATATGTTTTTCGATTCAATTATTTATTTGTAATATGATAATTTGAACTATGTACCATGTAGTTTATCTAGATGATCATCTACAATCTTAATAACTAAACATATTTATTCAATTTTCTAAAGATTAAATCACCAAGAAACAGGACCCAAATTCTAACAATGTGGAAGTTGTGGGCCGAAATCGCACACAAGTCGCATCCTCAAAAGTGGGAACAAATGTCTCGTTCTTTTCACTGTCTTTTTTTATTTTTTAATTTATACTTCTTCAATTTACCGATATATTTGGGATTCTTGAAAACAACGTGTCGGAATTGGGAAATTAAAAAATACAGAAAATTATGAAATTTATGTCACTAGATGAAATTTCAAGGAAGAAGGCTATTGGTGCTTGTTATGTGAGACTTGTAAATTAAATGTTTTTGTGGAACACCTAAAGTGTGAACCCACATTGTATTGTCTAAAGTTTTGGGGCTATATCTATGGTGTTCACTACTCTCTATATTCAGTCAACCACACCATACACATTCTTCTTCCTATTCCGCTCTTTTACATGTTTTATTTTTCTTTTCTTTTTTTTATAATTATATATCTTATAATTAGGGTCGGCTATATTTAAACATTGACAAGCGCACCCCGAGGAATGGATATCATATATGTGGGGGTTTAAAACCATAAATACCAATATTTCTACTTGGACAAGATTTTTGAGAATTATCAGGCTTCAAGTGCAACTGTGCAAGCCTACATCATTAAGGGGACGGCAACTTTGGACCATTTACCAAGCCCAGCCCAACAAGCCAACAAATATTGTTCGGATAAAATTGCCGTATAAGATAGTTGGAAACTTTTTAATTTCCCGAAAAACATAACAGAAAGCACCTAATTACTACATGCCTTACAGATGATTAAAGAGTAAAGACTCCGCATCTCGTAGAGAAAGTATGATTCATTTTCACTATACAGTCGGCGCAATAATTAAAGTGCTTCAAAATATGTTTAACTTTAATTTTTCATAGTTTATAAAAAAAAAATCATAAATATCAAAAATAATATTACTTAAAGATTATGTGTTAGTATTCGTCTCATTGATAAGCAATGATCTTTGAATCACCTTTGAACTCAAGTTGTAAAATTCTCATATGTCATACTAATTCCAATTCTGAACGAAAGTTTAAAAGTGCGGCCACCGTGATTGAGACATCTCTCAATTTAACTGCAAAACTCATAATTCATTCACTGTACTCATCTCTTATCAATCTTCCCGATACTGTCGACCCATTTTCAGTTAACACACTCCCGTGACAGTTGAGTTTCAATTATCCCGACCGAAGCGAGATAAGCGGTTTGGGAATCGGCTCATTGCAGTGAAGATCAAGTATAAGCTAGTTGGATGGCATTACCGTAATAATGGAGGAAAAGTAGATGGCAGTAAGGCTCAACTCTTGGTGGAGGTGGTAAATATGCAAAATGGGTTATTACTTATTAGCCGAAACCTTCTCAGCGGTCATTTTCCGAATTTTAAAAGTATCAGATTCAGCCCTTTAATTATCAAGCTATTTCTTATTATGTTGTCACTAAGCTAACTATTTTCAGTAAATATGTACAATATTATATCAAGTTCATCTTCAAACATAAAATGTGTGGTGCATCAACACTTAAGTTTTAATATGAAAATATGATAGCGTTCAATTTTTCCGGTCAAATGAGCCAACTTAATACGTATCATAGGAAAATTAAAAGATAAATAATAAGTGACCCGATCAAAAAAAAAAGGTGAACTAACAAATTTATTATATAGATAACTAGTAAGAGTTTAAAAGTTAGTATATGATATAAAAATTAGAAGTAATATGACCTCTAATGCACCGACACTTCTAAAAATATCATTTTGCCGTGTCGTGTCATGTCCGACACCGTGTCCGACACTTCTCACGTGGAAAATTCACAAAAAAAATCGTGTCGCCGTATCCGTGTCGTGTCGTGTCCGTGTCGCCATGTCAGTACAACATAGACTACGACTCAAATAGAAAGAAACCCTATTAACATACTATTTTAAAAAAGAATTTGATTATACTTATACATTTCAATTAAGAGACTAAGAATATCAATTAAATCGCAGGTTTGAGGTAGGAGACTAAGAACGAAATAAAGTTGGGGTAATTTCAAATCCCTCCCCTCTACTGTTCACATTTTTATTTTACTCCCCAGAAAATTATACTACATTAGAGGATATAGATACTACATTATGCCATATTGATACTACATTCTATGAAAATTATACTACATATTTGGAGAGTTAGAATATATTCATAACACTTGTGGATATACTATATTGTTAAAATTATACGACATTATAGGATATAAATACTATATTATACCATATTTATATTAAATTATGTGAAAATTATATTTGAGGAGTAAAGTAAAAATATGATGCTTAATTAAGGAGTTAAATAAAAATATGATGTCCAATTGAGAATTTTTCTGATATTACCCGAATAGGTAATATTTACAGCACGTCATCTATTTTAAAAATAGAAAAAGTAATTATGTTGCGCATTGGTGAGATGGAAAGAGTGGTCTACGGTGGTCGCCACCACTCGCCGCCACAGACTCAAATCTATTCTCTTCCCGGCCCCCACCATTAACGCACACCTTTACTAACACCAATGATGCTAAAACATCTTCAATTCTCAGGAGCCAAAGAGAAATTGTACACTTCAAAACAATTCCGAACAAATTCAACAAATTCCTCCAAGTTTGATAAACCCTGCTCTGTTTCTATGGCCAAGAACGCATCTTTAGCAGTTTCTTCGTTGAAATGCGCCGGCGGAGTTGGAGAAGAAACGCAGACCCGAAAATCCATTTTTGATCCTCACAATTTGGACCCCAATTTGGTCCAGAAAATGGGGTATGATGCTTTGGTTTGGAGTTCACTTCATGGGCTTGTTGTTGGGGACAAAGCTTCACTGGTTGGTGTCGATCGGATTATTTGAAATTTTGATTCTTTTAATTTGATTTTATTTATGTGAATTTTGTTTCCTGATTTCCTTTGCTTTAAGTGCTGTAATAAAGGAGGATCCTTTTTATCGTTTTCATAAGTTTATTTAATTCGTATGTTTTTGGTGAGAATTGCAATCAGATGAATTAGACTGAACTTTAGTCTTAGTTGGTGAATGTGCAGATTAGTTTGATTTCCAAAGTTTTAATGAGTGCATTTGTTTTTAGTTGAGAGTAGTGATCAATTTCTAGCTATACCGTACAAGACATCTGTTAGAAAAATCCTTAACATGAAGATGGGAAGGAAATATCTTTTATTTCTGAATTACTTTTTTTGTTCAGTTCTTTAATTTTATGAATGATGCAGAAATCTGGCACAGTGCCCGGTGTGGGAGTAGTTCATGCTCCAATCTCCTTGTTGCCGATGCCATTTCCCGAAAGTCAATTTAAACAAGCTTGTGAAGTAGCTCCCATATTCAATGAATTAGTGGATAGGATTAGCTTGGATGCTGAATTCTTACAAGAATCACTTTCCAGGTTAAACCACTTGAATTTCGGTTAAAATCTTAGATAGTGTTAAATGTGCTAGTTTTTCCTATATGTTTATGCATTATGGAAAGTATTTTGAACTGAATTATCTCGGTTTCCTACATTTGCATTTTGCAGAACCAAAAAGGCGGATGCCTTTACCTCTAGACTCCTAGATATACATGCACAGATGTTGGATATGAACAAGAAAGAGGTATTCATTTGCCTAGGCGTAAACATTAGAACTCAATTGATGGTTATGCTCTTGCACTTTGTATTGGCAAGAAATCTGATATTTTACGTACTTCTAATTCAGGAAATACGCTTAGGATTACATCGGTCAGATTATATGCTGGATGAACAAACTAACTTGCTTCTCCAAATTGAGCTCAATACAATTTCGTGTTCGTTTCCTGGACTGTCTGGCCTTGTTACCAAGCTTCACAGGTTACTTCAGATTACATCCTATGTCATCCTCCCACCCCACTTCAAGAAAAATAAAATAACTGAAATATCGAAATTCCTTTCTTGAGGCACCCATAAGGAGCTCTAATGCACCTACACTTCTAAAAATATTATGTTGCCGTGTCGTGTAGTGTCGGACACCGTGTCCGACACTTCTCACGTGGAAAATCCCAAAAAAAATCCGTGTCGCCGTATCCGTGTCGTGTCGTGTCCGTATCCGTGCAACATAGATAAGGAGTTAAGATTTGAATTTTCAGGAGCGTGGTTCATCAATATAAGGACCAGCTTGCTTTAGATCCAGAAAGGATTCCGCAAAACAATACTGTTGATCAGTTCGCGGAAGCACTTTATAAAGCCTGGGCTGAATATAATAACCCTAGGTTTGTCTTTTTAATTATCTTTATTTCCAAGATTCTTGATGTCTTATAGTTTAATAAGTAGCTCATTAATTCAAACATGCTATGCAGGGCTGTAGTTATGGTAGTGGTTCAACCTGAAGAGAGGAATATGTATGATCAACATTGGCTTTTTACAGTACTGAGAGAAAGATATCCCTCTTCGTCCCGTAATTGTTATTTAAATGTGTTATGTAAAGATATTTTATTTAAAATTTTCTTAACTGAAATATACATATCAAGTTAGAAGTATTAGGAAGACCTTGGCAGAGATTGATGCACAAGGGGAGATTCTGAAGGATGGAACACTTGTAGTGTAAGTATTTCAGTGATTCCATTTACTTGATTACAAGCTTATCCGTCTTCGTGTTTCCATTTTTCTAAAATTACTTTATGATTGCAGAGATAATGAAGCAGTTTCTGTGGTTTACTTTAGAGCTGGTTATGCACCGACAGATTATCCTACAGAATCAGTAATTTCAAACTCTTAATATGTGTTCAATCGATTTTTCCTATTATATTTTACAAATTCTTGCTATTTTTTTTTTGGTAGGAATGGAGTGCTCGGCTAATGATTGAAAAATCTTCTGCAATCAAAAGCCCCTCGATTTCATATCATTTAGTTGGCACCAAGAAGATTCAACAAGAGCTAGCAAAACCCAATATACTTGAAAGGTAAGTTCTTGTAAGTGAAAGAACGAGTAATTTATACAAACATAACAAAAGTAATGAAAACATCGAAATTTACCACGATTGCCCTCTTGGACTTTTCTTGATTTCATGAATACAGGTTTCTCGAAAACAAAGATGATATTGCTAAAATACGTAAATGCTTTGCTGGGCTATGGAGTTTGGATGAGTCGAGCATTGTGAAGGATGCAATTGAGAAGCCCGGATTCTATGTCATGAAACCCCAAAGAGAAGGAGGAGGTATGATATCTTAATTACTAAATTTCTTAATACTCACATAACTGTGGATAATGTGGGAAATTACTTTTTAGGGAACAATATTTATGGTGATGATGTGAGACTTGCTCTTCAAAGAATGGAGAAAGAAGGCATAGATGAAAATGCAGCCTACATTCTCATGCA
>JBBMKE010000009.1:20678056-20690714 GCA_037834125.1 Lippia alba | reverse complement strand
ATAGAGGTTAGTTGGTGTCTATGTAACATACATCCTTCACTACATCAATAAGATTATCAGTTTTCTCCTCTCAACAAATGTATAGAAGCTCATTTATATTTCAGGTCCCCTGGAAAAAAAAAAACTCGATAGAGAAGCATAGCCCAGTATTTGAAGCATGCAATGGATATTTTAGTCTAATTTAAAAATCAGAAGTTTATCCATCTTTCTAATTTGCTGTAGAAGCATCCTAAGTTATTTGTTAATATCTTTTGGGTTTGTTTTTCATGCTTAGATTCTAAATGATTGGTTTGTGACTTCTCAGATGCGAGCTTCAAAACTTTCGACACAGATCGAGTCTACGTTCAAGCAGATGGACACTGCAGGAACAGAACTGGAGTGCTTCATAGCTTTACAGAAGCAAGAACAGCTAGCAGCCACCCATAGGATCAGCAATCTATGGGAAGAGGTTCAGAAACAGAAGGACCTTGAGCGTGTTTTGCAGAAGAAATATGGCGACTTATTACCAGACCTAGAAAGGCTGCAGAATTTGATCAGTGCATATAGATTGCAAGCCAACAGAGAAGAAGAAAACGCTGCAAAGACAAATAGCCCTCTACCAGCTGAGGCTGAGGCTGCGTTAGATCAATCTGCTTCGGCTGATATAGTGATGACTGAACCTGAAGGAAACACGGACGAAGCAAAATCTATGGAAGAGGTAAAAACTGATGAAACGAAAAGCCAAGAGTTGGATGCTACTGAAATAAGTGCTGAATTGAAATCAGAAGATGGACCACAAGAGAATGCAGATTGAATTTATGAAAGAAAATTTTGGAACAGTCAAGTCGGTATGTTATTACGGCCTTTGTTTGACAACATAATAAGAGGGCATGCCTTTGATCAAGAATATATATGAGAGTTTCAATTGTTTGAGAGTAGAGCAGCAAAAAAACTTCTAGGGGCATTTGTTGTTTCAATATCTGTTGTTAAGAGCGAAAAGGTGGTTATTTCATATCATGGACTTTTCAAGTCGAACAGGTACCTTATTGCTTCAATGTTTTGAAGACTTAGGGCGGAAATCTGTTGTTATAAATGTATTTATTTTTAGTAGGTTATTTTAAAGAGCTTTAGACTATCATTTTTTAATTGCTCTGAGTTTTGCATAGTTGCAGATGAAATCATCTACTTATGTTATTCTTTATAGAAGTACAATATGGTTTACTTCATTTTGTGGGGTGCAATCTGTTCGAAGCATCTGCTAGGAACTTCGTCTGCAACCATAATCAATGCAGGTAGAGATGAATTATTATATTACTCTCATATCCTATTTTGAAAAATAGATTTTTCTGATTAGAATTCGAATGTCTTTGGTCATTTGGGTTGGTGGAGGGGGTATATTTAAAAAAAAAGTTCGATTCACTAATCCCTTAAGCTTCACGGATCATTTTTCACATTTAATTGCTTAGACCTTCACGACAATAATTATACCTCAAATTCCTTTCAATAATCCTTTCATGAAAACCATCGTACCTAATTTCCATAACAATTCGCAAACAGTCAATAGTCGAGACTAATAGTCACATCCAAGATAAAGAATGAGATGATATTTCTTTAATATAGCAAAAAATGTGGGATTGTTGGTCCAAAATATCCCTCCAATCTAACTACAAAAAGGAAATTGGGAGAATACAATCCCTCCTATAAAATGTGGTCTGCATTTACAAAGTCAGAAGTCAATCTTGGAAATCTATGTTGAGCGCTTCTGAATCTCTTCATTAAGAATGCAAGTCAACAATCCGCGCTCTTCAGTTAAATTCTTGTTATCTAAAAGACTGTAAATTGTGTTAAGTTCCTCTGGACTTGCCTTCTTGAAAAGTCCACTTAGTATTCTCTCAGTTGCAGGATGATCAGTCAAGAGCTCGGACTTCAAATTACCGTTAGTACTGCTACTGTCTACAGACTGAGATTGTCGAGGAACCTGTACTGGCCATGATTTCCAGTATTCTGTACAAATTTGATTCTGGTCCATATATTGGATTACCTGCAAAAATTAAGATAAGATGTTAGAGGACAAGGGGTGAGCTCGAATTTTCACACAATACTAAAAATATTTCATCCTTTTGGTGCGGGTTGGGGGCAAATTTTCGAAGAAGAACAAGTGAAATATCCTTTTGCATGGTGGATTGGAGGTGGTGTGGCGGGAACGACACCTTTTACCACCCTGTCACCACCACCTCCCGGGCTGTCTCCGATAAGAGTGCACTAATACAAAATCGCCTAGGAGCAAATAGTTTTACATCAGAAAAGTTTAAATATATTTACTAATTCTCCCAGAAATGCTATCTGCCACGGCATAATCAATTCGAGTCAACAGAGAAAAACTTAATTTCAAAGGCACATATTTTCTTTGGAGGGTACTAGTTTAAAGGACTTGCCTGCATGATTGCAGGTGAAGAAAAGCCAAACATTTCCATCCCATCGACACTTCCAGGAGGCTGCAAAGGAGGAAGCTTTTGCCTTCCTAACTTGTGTTGTTTGGCAATCTCATGATTTACTCTCTCCCGAACCATCTCCCAGCATCTACCAGCCGAGAGATGAATAAATACTTCATTGGGACTGTGCTCCACATACACCTGAAAATATGCAATGATACATCAGCACTACCGTAATTGGACAAGTAAAGAGATCTGTCTAACCATGGTTGGAGAAAATGCTTGTTAGTTCAAGCAAATAGGCTAGGTTAAACTGAAAGCAGGATGGAGAAAAAGAAAAGGACCACAAAAAGCAAGTGGAAAGAGAGTTAAAACAAGGGAAACCAAAAGCATTTTGATCAGGTGATTTCATAGTAATTAAAGTGTAATTACCATAAACAAAGGTCGATCTCGTCCTGCGTCTAGAATTTCGGAAACGTAATAGCACATATTAGTTGGATCAACAACATCTATGTACTTCACTCGACTCCTAAATCCTGCATTTAACAAAAGGAAGAGACTCATTTCTATTCAATCCAGTAAAAACTGCAATGAAGCTACAAGCCCCTTGGATGATCACTACGCATCATACCCTTTGGGTAGATAGCCCGACTATCACACCAAAACTCTCCAGCATGAACGGACCCAAATGCCAAAGGTTCCACATTGCAATTAATTCTCCTCACTACTTTCGCAAGACGAGGTCCCTTTTGGCGATAGTATCTGTCCAAATTGTTCTGATGGTTGGATGGGTTTGGGCCCGTTATTCTGTCTTCCATGGGCCTCAGCTCTGTATCCAAATCCAACTTTTTATGACCATCTTCACCTGTAGACCTTTTATTAACAGTTTGTTGTGGTCTGGGCCCACAATCTCCATTTGCTTCATTAAACTGATGAGATTCGTTATTTTTTGGGACATCTTCACTGAAATCTGCATCAGTTGTAGAAAGTGGATTGGCTCCAGTGCACCTTTCAGCCACAGCATGGTCTTCAACTTTTGCACACACCGTAACTGGACCATTATTGTTAATTCCAAGCATTGCAGAAGAATCATTGGCTGTCGAGGCGGGATTTTTAGTGCAAACTGGCTTCAGGATGCTACTTGCATGCTTTTTAGAAGCCCCCTTAATAATGGAAAGCTCTTTAGTGGATTCATCTCCTTCATCATCAGAGAGGAGTATGACTCCTTTGTTTTCGGGAAATGATGATTGCTTCGCCTGACATCTTTCTGAAGCTAAATTCTCCGAGGATGTTGCCACTGGAATATTGACTTGAGAAACCTGACATGATGGTGTTTTATATCTAGTAGCTGGTTGTGAAGAGTTCTCTTTACTGAATGGAAGAAAGTTTTTGGCTGATTCAACTTTCTGGGGACGGAAGTGTGATGATGCCTTCACACTTTCCAAAGCCAATACCACCACAGGCGGCTTCACTGTTTGAGACAAGTGATTGCTGTCGATATGCTCCGTCAAATTCGCCTCTTTTGAAGAAATTACATTGGGTTCTGAACTCATCTCTTTTGTGGCTGAACCTTGAGATGTATTAGATAATTGATTTTTAGGCTCAGGAACCTGTGTGTTACCTTTCGAAACATAAGAACTTAGAGCAAGGCCTAAATCAAATCTTGCCCATCGATACACTGCACTTAATTTCCCCTCCAAAGCTTCAACCAATATGTTCAATTCACAGATATCATAACGAAAGAGGAAAAACTTAGCCCCCCACGAACATGAACACAACTGTTTTGCATGGTTCAAGCATGCATATTTATTTGGTGAACAGTGGCGGCAACCAACAGCAGATAGATGCAGATCGAATCGGCAAACACTGCATTCTCTCTCACTAGTGGCGTCGAATGAGTTCTCCATCTTCAATGCCTGATGAGATGATATGGAAAGGGATTCTCTCCTCATGCGCTCCATCTCAACACGAGCCTAGCCATAGTACAATACAGATACATCATATAGGTTATAAGTATAGATATACTAATAAGAGGTGTATAGAGATTAAATGATTATTACGCCTGGCAATAATTTGAACAAGAAAAAATAGCATCTTTCAAGATCCATTAAACATTAAGGGTTTTATAGATACCTTGAATGTTTTTGATAAGATCCCATTCTTTCCACAAACTTCCTTCCATCTCAAATTATTTGAATTATATCTTCTGACTAAATTATATTCCCAGTTTGCTTTTACAGCTTCTCTAGCTGCACCAAGCAACAGTTTATCATGTGAAATGGAAGTTTGTCTGCCTTGCTCACGGTAGAGCTCAATAGCAGTCAGTCCATGCGGCAACCAGTCAACAGGAGCAACATTAACTGCTTCCGCACAATTAAAACCACAATTGAATCCAGCATGATATGCTCTAGGGAAGGTCAGCACAAACTCTCCAGGATTCTGAACACACCGATAGACAGGCACTCCCTCAGCTTTTAGTATTGAAG
Source organism: Lippia alba (assembly GCA_037834125.1). Lineage (NCBI taxonomy): Eukaryota > Viridiplantae > Streptophyta > Magnoliopsida > Lamiales > Verbenaceae > Lippia > Lippia alba. The sequence goes on along the minus strand of JBBMKE010000009.1, from coordinate 20,685,817 downwards.
GAGAAAGCTGGGTGACCTGCATAGAATACAAACCGATATTGTACTCCACTTCTAAATTCTTAAACTTGCTTCTTTTTTTGGAAATCAATAATAGTATTACCAGCTTATGGAGCAAGTCAGGCTGTTCTTCAAAGAGGTCAGGCAGATGTTTCCTCATAGCAGCCTCCAGTTTCAGGGCATCTGATCCAGGAACGCCATACCAGATTTTCGGAGCTCCCAAATGCATGAAATTCAAGGAATACAAGAAGTGATCCTCAACATGCTGTTACCAAATTAACAATAAATGAGAACTGAAAATGGAGATTTTTAGAACACCAGAAACAGTAATAATCATCACCTATTACAGTAACAATAATCAGCTAAAATGCAATAACCAGCAAAAATTATGATAAGCCACTTCCTCTCTGATGCTTACAACTTCTCAATATTTTTTTTGCTTTACTTCTATACAAGGCGTTAAAATCAAGAATCTCAAAAAAGCATAAGTATTCAGTACACCACGTATCCTAAATAAGAGTTTTTCTAATTTCAGTACCTATTTTATGACATATACATGCAAATGACGAAGACTCTTTGCTTACCCAACAAAATGAAGAAAAACACATTCCTATATACAGCCACGGAACCACAACACCCGATATATCGCTGCTTTCAAATGAAAGAACAGAACCAGGAAGCCGTGGGTAGTTATTCAAGTTCCAGCCAGAGTTAATGTACTTCATGTCAGAAGCGGAAGCAACTTCCTGAGAATTTTTAGGAAACCCACTGCCAAATGCTCCAGTTTCCACATCAGCCCCATAAAGCACCTTCAGAGAAAGAAAATCATCAAATCTGGAAACAACAGCTAAGGCCACAATTACATAATCAATTAAACACAAAACTCCATATGAGATCAGTATTGAAACCTTACCTCAATTTCTTCAGTTGGTTTCTCCACCATCCGCCAATATTCTCCCTCAATGTCCTCTACAGAAGGCGGCCACTGCTCCTCAAGCATAGTTCTATCAACTCCTGAATTCAAACTATCATTGTTTTTCCTAAAATACTGGGCCTTGAAATCATCAGCATATCTCTGAAACGCGTCCATATTAAAATCTGGACCAGGTTCAAAGCCAAAGCTCTCGGCCTCACAATATTCTGCCTCACCGGACGGTTTGATTTTGCTAACGTTATCCTCATGATCAACTCCGCTTTTCAGGCATCTTCTTTTTTTCCTCCTCCTGCTATGATTGACTTGCAATTTCTTTCTCATTGAATCTCGATTCTGAAGTTTATCAATCCGTTGAATGCGTGTGCTGAACTCAGCCCTATCCCATTTACTCTTTTCCTTCAGCGGACAAGGCGGTTTCCATGATGGAGGCGGCACTATGCGACAGATTCCATATTTTTCTGCTTCTGAGCGTATACTTTCCATGTACTTTAAGGTATCTTCAAACTCCTAGAGGTAAAATAAAATAAAAAAACACAAAGGACTTTTCTAAGAAAAAGCAATCAGAAGCAGTTTTAGATGGAGATAAATGGGCAGTGCAAAGGACAACAAGGACCTCTTCAGAAGGATAAAACACAGGAGCATCCTCAAGGTTGGGCCGGCGGGCTTCTTCTGGATTCCATTTTGCTGTAACCTGTTTAGATAAAAAACAATCACAAGTGGGTTAAAACCTATAGCAAATTCTCTCTAATGCTCGAGTTTCTTTAATTCCAAGAATGATAATTTTAGTTATGGAGGACTCGGACCTTTTGGCAGTTTTTACATGCTTCACAGCCACGAATAACCCCTTTAGGGAGACAGTTTCTTGAAAAAACAACCTGAAAATAAAAGGGAAAAAAAAAAGTGAGATAGAAATAGAATGATCACTAATTGCATATGCACAAAAGTGTTCAGAGCACATTTAATATTGAACTAAAATCCATCAACCTGCTCAGAATCAAATTCATCATCAGAACTGCTACAGAGCTCTTTGTACTTTACAGAGCGCCTATTTCGACGAGGCCTAACGGTTTTCAAGTCGCCATTACAGTCATTCTTTGTTTCCAGCTGGATGTTTTGTGCATCAGAACAATTTGCAGACTTTGGGTAACTTCTACTAACTCTATTATCATCCATCCTTTTCAAAGCAAACTCAAATCCAGGAGGAATTGAGGAGATTTCCATTGCAACTGAGAAAACAGAGAAAGTAACATAAATGGGATATACAAACAGACATCGAATTACAAAAATGCACACATTTCTATCACAATGAGTTCCAGATGTTCTAGAGGCAATGAGGACCTCAAAGCAACATCCAGCTTGGAAAAAGTTCAGAAATTATCAATTTTTAACATATCTTACGGCTCAATGTTTAAATCAATCAGAAAAATTACAATCTGGAAAGGTAAAATTCACCAAGCATACTTACAAATTCCGGCTCAATGTTTAAACAAACCCCTCAATATAGCTATTGCCTGATCAGATTGCAATTCCTGCACAGAGTTTCCAGAAAACAACACTTTCAGAAACAAGAAACTTATTCAAAAAGATAATTAGTAAATCATCACATAAACATAATTACAGGTTTTCCCAAGGTAAAATACCAACAGTCAAACGAAGCCAGCAAGTTGAGTCGGTTCGGCCGATCTAACCCTAACCCTAGCTATAACAATAATCCTAATACTGCACAATCTATAATTAGTAAATTCCCAATTCATATAATATCTTAATTTATTTAACCAAGCCTCTACAAAATCAAATCAGACATGGATAAGCCAACATCCAACTGCAGGAATCATTAAATTTAGAAAAAGATTGGAACTTTGCAAATTTACTAGAACAATAACAATCGTAAAAATTGAAAAAGTTGATAAATAAGAAATAATATCGAAAATAACCCAGAAAACAAGCAAACCGCAGAAACCATGGGCAGCCCATCACTTTTTCTGTAGAAACCACCATACCAGATTGAATTCCCTTTAATTAATGGAAACACAAACAAAACACACACTATGTGTGCTCCATGACCAATTCTTCATTAAAACCTAAAACTGTAAAAGCCCTTTTTCCATGCAATTACTTCTGTAATGGTTAATTAAGCTGTGATTACAATTAATAACAATGGTTAATTAGAAATTGAGGGTTGATTGGAAGGAAGGAAACTTGGATTGAATCGGGTCGCCGATCGTACGAGGTAGCGTGAATGTGACGCGTTACGACTTTAGACTTGCGCATGAACTCTGTCTTCATGAGAAATCAGATAAAAAAAAAAAAATTGTTTATACTGGATAATGTTTAAAAACCAAACCGATAAGCAGAGACGGAGCTACAGGGGGCTGGGGTGGCCCTCGCCCCCCTAAATTTTGAAAATTTTCATTTTTCTCTCATACGTTTTGAAAAATTTTCATTTATTATCTAAATTTTTTAGAAAAATTTTATTTTTGCCCCCTCTAAATTTTAAAAAATTTCGTTTACTACTCATATATTTTAGAAAATTTTATAATTCTGTCCCCCTAATTATAGATTTTTTTCCCTTTATTGTAAAATAAATTACGATTTCACTACTAATGAAAAATATTATTTATATTACGAATTTTTCGCCCCCCCTCATTGCAAATCCTAGCTCCGTCCCTACCGATAAGGAAATTAGTGCACTATTATACCAGTAACTCCTGTACACGCAATAAAAAAATATTATTAATTAAATATATAATTAATTTTATATTAATATATATTCTATAATTATTTTTAATATGATTATTAAATTATGATAAATAAATAAGGATCATAAAATATGAAGGTAAGATAAAATTTTTAAAAAAAATGAATTGAAGTGAGATAAGACATAGGAGGAGATTAAGAATATAACAGTAACCCGCAGATTAATTATTATTTATATATATTAAAATTGTTTTTAGATTAAAATATATTTTATAATTATATTTAATATTATTACTAAATTATGATAAATAAATAAATAGTACAACATAGTGTCAATTAGTTAAAAAAATTAATATATAAGGAGAAAGAAATAAAAATTATATAAAAAATTAAAAGAAAAAAATTATCGTGTGGTGAGAGAAAAGAAAAAATCTCTTGAAAGAAAAAAAAGAGAGAAAATAGAAGTTAATAGGAAATTCTTAAAAGGAAAAAAAAGAACATAAGAAAAGAAAAGAATAAAAAAAAGAAAGAAAAAAAAAAGAGTTAAAGACACCACATCTGCCCCTGACGCTTAATAATATAGTAAGATTAGTAACTTCGACACACTCTACGCGTGTGCAAATAATAAAATTATAATTATTTAAATATATATTTAATTAAAAAATTTATGTTCATATTAAATACGGGACAACACATTAAGAGAATGATAAAAAGATAAAAAGAAGAAAATAATTTTAGAGTATAATAGTATAGATACATAAAAAGAAAAGAGAAAATTAAAAAGTCAGGATGAGATAGTATCATATTAATCTATACTATATATTAAGGGAGAGACTCATTTGGTGTCATGAACTCTCTTTTTTTTTTATTTTTTTAATATTTTTTAACATATATTCTAGCCACATATTTTAACAGTTTTCTACTTAAATTTTTGTGTACAGTTTTCTGCTCAAATTTCACAGAATTCGTTCTTTTTTATTTATCTTTATTTTTTCCCTCAATTTGATATTATTTTAAATTGATTCACTATGATTTGGCTAAATCCGAAAGGGTACACGCCACCACTATTTATGATTTGTAATAGGCGAGGAAACCACCAGTGAGGCAAGGCTCCGGCGGGGAAGGCGTATCAAAGTTGAGAGATGTGGTTCTACCAGCTAGGCCAACACATATTGAGGGTACAACAACTCAATAGGCAACCGTATGGAGCAGGTTTTGAAAGGAAATTCTCTGGAGCTAGAGCAACCAAAGTAATGAGTCTATGGTGATCCCGATTCCTTGATGAAGGAGATGATCATGGGTCTATTTAAAGTTCAGGGAGAGGACCCCCTGGTAATTTTACATTTTCTTAGATGCTTCAGAAGTTGCCCTAGACACGTGGCCCAATGAGAGAGGTCTGAAGGAAAGCATTAGTAGACCTGCCATAAAGGTGACTATAAAGCAATCGTGGCAGGTACACTGCCATGTACGGAGTGTCAGAAGCACTACATGGTTGTAACCGAGGGGTTAACGTGCTCGGTGTGAGTAGGCATGAGGCACCTTTAGGATGGAGGACCTCGAGTAGTCCAACTTTATGTAGTCTAATGAGGGCTCGAGGGGAGACTAGAGACCGAGGGGAGACACGAGGGGAAACTCGAGCCCGAGGGCTGACATGAGCTCGAGAGGAGGCTCAGTCCCGAGGGGAGGCACGAGCCCGATGGGAGGCTCAAGCCCGTGGGGTGACTCATAGCTTTCCCAATTGCAAGGCTTTAGCTATTTCCAAGTAGTTATGAGGGTGGTTGAGTTGGCCCAAGGTTACAAGTGGCGAAACCATGAGGGTCCATGTATCATGACGTGGCCTCGTTATTTTGTGCTTCATCACACTATAAAATTATAATTATATTAAAAATAATTATAAATTAAATAACAATAATTTTTTTCCACACACGTTGTATTTGCGGAATTACTAGTAATGATAAATAAACAGGATAACATAATATCATATTAATAACTAAAATTAAAAAATAAAAACATAAGAAGAAAGTGATAAAAATTATATATATAAAAAAAAGAAAAAAGTTGAAGTGATGAGAAAGAAAAAAGAAGTTAGCAAAATATGGGAGTTATGAATTAAAATAAATAAATACATAAAAAAAGAAAAAAAATTAGAGAACATGATACCATAATCGACCCTGACGCTTAATAATATAGTATAGAAGAATATAGTTATTGGAGAGAGTGATGAAAACAAAGAGAAAAAAAAAAGCAAGAGAACAAAACACATGAAATAAATAAATAAATAAATAAATAAATAAGAGTGCAAAAGACCAAAGCGGTATAGGGCTCTTACTTAATACAATAGTATAGATAAACTAGTTCAATGACTTTCGCCTAACATACAAGTTTCACGTTGTAATTCCGTAGAAACAATAAATAAATTGAGAAATAACTTGTAGATATTAGGTAGATGGATGTCCTAACAATCGATGTCATAATTATAATTGTCTATCTGATTGATTCTGAGACAAGCTTGATAAGGGGAAAATTGGGAGCCCCGACGTGGCCACCTATATCCGTGACACGTGGCAATCTGCGTGGCTCAACATCCTTTTCTCGACCCAGAGTCTTTGTGATCGTCGACCCAGCACTTGGCTAGCGAGAAGTTTACCGCTTGTGCTTGCCGTACATAAGGGCCCGACCCAGAGGTTCGAATGACCCAGGAGCTTCGTGGCGTGGCTCTAATGCAACTCACAACGTACAATACAGACATATTAAATGCATATTTCCTCTACCGCAGACCACATTAAATGCGGTCGCACAAAGAACAGTGTCAGGCGTCTCTGTGAGGATAGAACAGTGTTTTAGTCGTAAAAGCACTGTTCCGGCCACGACCTTTGTCCCTCTCAGCATACCATGATCCACACTTTTAGGAATATGTACTTGCATACAATGGGCATATTCCTCGTCTATATAAGTCATCCTCTCTAATGGCTTAAGGTAAACATTCCTTTAGACAGAAAAACTTTTTACTTTGCGCTTTCGACCCAAACCTAATCCCTGACTTTAACGTCGGAGTGGCAAAAAGGGTCTAAACCCCATATTCCCCTTTTTGACCTTTGAGCTCGCATTTGCTCATCATTTTCAGCTAGGAAAGTATCAGAGTCCTTCCACGTATACAAATTCTAAGATGAATCAGAGTCCAAATTTGCAGTCCACGACACAGTTGAATTTTGACACAATCAAAGCTGCTAGATTCGACTCGAGAAATATCACTAATATACCTTTTTAAATTTACTTATTGACAGCCCTATTTGCCATTAACAGCCCTATTTGTGATCCCTTTTTCACAAGATTAGGGCACCAATGTTCAGTCCCCATTTCTCATTTGCCCAGGATATCCGAAATTGTTGCCTCCTCCTTTCCAAAAATTTTACCTCAAGAAAATTACATTTTTAGTCCTATAGAAAATAGGTCGATTTTTTTTTGATTCCGTAGTTTTTAAATCGTCCCACAATTTTACTTTTTCGACAAATATAGTCCTAAAGTGTAAAAAAATTTATTTTTGACAGCAATTCTGTTCATTCATATTTGATTCTATTTTTTTAATACAAATATATAAATTTTTTATAATTATAATATAAATATTATATAATATTATTACAATAATTTTTTATTATGCTATTAAATTTTATTTTTAATTAAATATGATATCTTTAAAATTTATGTTTAATTCTAGTTAAATATGAAATTAATGAACTATTATAATTATAATATAAATATAATTCTACATTATATTATTATACTGTATTAAAGTTTTGATGTTATTTTTCATTTCCCATTAAATATATATGACTACTAATTACTTTTTAATTAATATTATATTATAGAATAAAAAATATATAAATTTTTATTTATTTTTAATTTTAACTAAATCCAACTATTAATTATTTTAAATATTTTTTGGCGAAGTAATTATTTTAAATAAATGCAATCTTTTATATAAATATTGATAGGGCAGAAATTGGGGATCCCGCGTGGTCCACTCAACTCGCGCCGCGTGGTAGCTGACGTGGACACAGGGACGCGCTCACCTTTCGACCCCTGGTCCGTGACCACCATCGACCCGCCCCTTGGAAGAATCCGCTGCACCTTTT
>JBBMKE010000009.1:20621163-20637636 GCA_037834125.1 Lippia alba | reverse complement strand
ATAAGCAAAGCAAAAAACTCATCCTCATAGTCCAAGATTTTATGAATGAATGGTCTTCTTAACGCAAATACCTGCAAGAAATAGGCATGATACTTCAACTTAAATAACACAATTAAATTCTCCAAGAAAAGAGAAAAATCAAGTGCACTACACCATGGAAACATACAGCCGCAGCCAAGGTATGGCTTTAACGAATTTTTCACAATAACATCCAAATGTTTCCAACAAAAGATGCAATGACCAAAGAAAAACCAAAGCAAAGCCACAAATTTGAATCCTTTATGGTACATACACCAACATACCACTATAATCCACAACCTGATGGCATGATACATAACATTTCGAGGTTTTTAGAGTTAAATACTGGGGAACAAAAAGAAGATAAGCGGCTCGAGCAAAAACCGAGCTCTTGACTTCTTCATCATTATACCAAAATAGTAGTAATTGTTCCATACATTTTGCTTACAGAGACATCAAATTTAACAAGACAATTCAACGTAACAATGTATAACAAGTAATTCCCAAAAAATAAAATAAAAACATCTATAACACATAAACAGCGATAACCCCCCGAGTAACATGATCAGAAACCAGCTATTTCATCAAACTTATTTTAACAAATTGTAAAAGCTAACTAGGAAGCTCCTAAATCCTACTTATTGAGATAATTCCGTATTGTATTCTAACCCAATAAGCAAAAAGACCTAAATTATCAAGATTTTATCCTAAAAATCAATCTTCCTGCAGAAAAGGGGGAAAAAGTGAGGAGAAATGGACGGTGGATACATACGCCGAGGGAGTACGCAAGGGCGGCGCGTATACTTGACGGCAGCTGCTGCGCCGCCGCCATCTCGAAAAACGTTGGCCGTACCCCTTGCCCTCCAACCTGAAACAACATATCTCTCTCTCTCTCTCTCTCTCTCTCTCTCTCAATTCTCTCTCTCTCTCTCTCTCTGCGCTTTTCTTCTTCACTTGTTCCTTCTGCGTTTCCCAAGAACTTACAAAACATTACCCTTTAAAAACATGTCTTTTGCAGTAAGGTCCCTGAAGTTCACAAAAAGCCGCCAACAGACCCCCTGAGGGCATAATTGGTATTTGGTACAATGTTATTTAATATTCACTCTTAAATTGTTCGATAATCTTCAAATTAGCTTTTATAACTTCAATTCTCCTGCTGTCAAAAAAAAAAATTTTCAATTCTCCTAATTTGTGATCATCTTTAATTTTTTAATTAAAATAAAAGTTTAAAATTACCATCAACTAATTACTGACATTAAGCTTTTTTAATTTCTAATCAAATTAACACATAGAAACCACAAAATTTATGGTAAAATTTAATTATATTTTAACTAATTATATGTATAATCGAAGAATATAATAATTTCCAGGTTACATGATTAAATTTTAAAACAAAAAATACAAACTTTACTTATAATTTTCTCATTACCCTTTTGTATGTTTGAAAAACCCACCACCATGTGAAATTGAAATATGAAAACCAAGGTTAAAATTGACATGAATGATAGCCAACAGCCAAAGAGACGGCCATATCTGATCATAACTAAATAAACAATTATGTCAATCACAAGAGTTCCAAAACAACTGTGTAAAGTTGGTGTGCAAACTTGTATTTCTATTCACTTCACATTTTCTGTGAAATAAGCTTCATAATCACATGAAAAACAAGACCATCCAGAGAAGAAACACAAACCTATGGTAAAATATTATTTATAAAAGACTAATGTGCATCAGTCCAGCAGAAATTCTCAGTAGAATCAGGGCTAGCAAGAAGGTTGAAAGATTTCCCCATACTGTCTTTTAAGATGGTAATTTGTCCTTCTTTCACCAGTATATCTTCGTCGAGGGCCTCGATTTTCTTTCTCAACATGTTGATTTCGGAGTTTAGTAGCATGTTCTTCTCAGAGTACTGTTTTACCTCCTGCCACATCAGGTCTCTCTCTTCGGATACCTTTGGTAGTATTCCCTTAACTATGGCTAGTTCCTTTTTGCAGTCGTGCAGATCGCCTTGGAGTTGGTTGATCGTCTCGTCCTTCTTTATCATCTGACAAAGGAATAACAAAACGCATTTTTTGCAAGTTATGGTTCAACTTCAAAGAGCTGTATGTGAAGATATTAGTCATGGAAAACCATAAATGCTTCAAGAAACAAAGAAGAATGTGGCAAGAATTATACATTCAGTTATCCAAATAAATCGGTGGATAAAATAAGAGCAACAAAAGGACTTACAATATGCACCTATCAGAAACATTTAAGAAAAATGTGTGCTGAAATACCAAAGAAGAAGTTAGTGTTCTGTCTCAGTACCTGAAGTTCAAATTCTTTCATCTTGTGGTTTACACATGAGAAATTATCCATTGCATTTTGCATTTCACATTTGAGAATATCATTGCTTCTAACAGCTGCAGCAAGCTCTGCTTGCAGTTGCTCCAAGTCAAGTTCCTTCGAGTACAGCTTCTCTCTCAACAAACTGGTCAATAACGTCTCTGCTTTCAACTCTGATCTGATTATATCCTGCCAAATAGACCGAATAAAATACAATAAATTCCCATTAAACATCATAATTCTAATTCATATTTTTTCAAGAAATAATATTACAAAAAAGAAAACCACCAGAATTAACCTACCTCCGGTTTCTGCTCATTCTGTTTGTGTGAATCATCATTCTTCTCGTGCAAAACTGTGGACACAGTCTGCACACCATTTGTTAAGCTTTCAGCAGCTCTTTCTAGACCTTGTATCTTCACTTCACATTCAACAATAACTTGGCTATCTAAACATGCACCCGAAGAAGCTTGTCCCTTTTTCAAAGGAAAACTACCATTACTTTTCACATAATCAAGCAACTTCCTTCCAAGCTGGCTGCTCTCCATAACCAATGGAAGCATTTGCTTCTCCAAGAAGCTAACACGGTTCTGAAGCTCTCGATCCAGCTTAAAAGTTGAAAATTCACCATCATTTCCATTGTTTTTCAAACGGTCAAGTAGATCAATATTCTCACGCCTAAGTGAATCGACTTCAACCCTATATGATTCCACCTCCTTCCTCAGTGCCTGCTCGACACCCGTCAGTCTCACATGCTCCACTTGCACCTTTGTCAACCCAAAATCAAAATTTTCCTTGGAAATTTTCTTCCCAAGTTCCTCACAAATCCCGCGAAGCCCATCGATGGTCTTTTCTTGATCATTGCAAGTTCTCTGGAGTCTAGTGATAGATTGGTGCATATCTTTGCATTCAACGATCTTTTCCTCATAGTTCCTTCTCACACAATCTCGGTCTTCTTCTGCTGATCTAGCTTTTTCTTGCATTTCGGAGAGACTTTTATGCAAATAATGATTCTCTTCGTTAGCTTCCTTAAGTTGAGAAGCAAAATCCTCAAGCTGTTTCTCTGAGTTAGTAATTTTGGCTCGAGTGTCCGTTTCCCTTTCACTGGAAGAAGAGACTTCTCTTTGAAGACAAACGTTCTGCTCTGCTAGCTCACAAACCCTCTCCCTTAGCCTATGTTCTTCCGCCTGTAATTTCTCGAGTTTGTGGGCCCACTCATTCGATCTCCTGTCCAGTTCCTTCTCGAGTGACGACTGCAATTCGTTCTTTTCCTTCTCCAACCTCAGGGATAGTGATTCCGATTCTACCCTTTCCATTTTGAGTTTTTCCCTAAACAGGGCCTTTTCAGCAATCCTATCCTCTAGAAGTGAAGAAACCTCGAGGGCCATGTTTAGCTTCTCGTCTGTCAGGCTTCTGATTATTTGAACCAATGCTGGAACACCCAGCCCTCTAAACTGAAGAAAATTTCCATTTTCGAGCTCTTCTGAGAGAATCGCAGCACGGTCCTCTGCTTCCTTAAATTTTTTAAGTAGGTCCAGGTCAGAATCAGTTAGATTGTTTATATCTTCTCTATCACCCAAAGAAGACTCCTTCTCGGGAATTTCTTCAGTGTCGCTGTTCCAATCCATTGTACAATTTTTGGGAGATACTACTTCATCAGTGTATGCATTGGAATGCCTATTCAAGTTTCTCCCATAGACATCTTCGATGGTGATGGGGTTCTCAGGATCGAATTCTTTGGACCTCATCATCCTAGGGCAAAACTGAGACTGGGAAAGTCTCTCAACCACATGTTTTGCAACTTTTCTTGGAGATTCATTGCAATATCCATTATCAGCAACTCCATTTGAAATTTGTTTTGATGTTCTGATGTCTCTGAAAGATTGAGATTTTGGCTTCTGTTTCCTGGAATCATCCGGAAAGGGTGCAGAGGGCTGAAACCTTGGCGGCCTCTTCACCACCGGATTTCCATTTTCGAATTGATTTTTCATGGAGAAATTGTTTTTTGATTCGCCTCTTTCCATCTGTTGTTCTCCGTCTATGTAACGGTCTAAAACTTTACTTGAGACGTTACTCGAGGAGTAAGAAGAGATCTCTGACAAATCAGAGTGTGCTCTTGAAATAAAGGGATCAAACTTCTCCGTTCTCTGGGCATTTCGAGCCCCAGCTGCATCAACACATTTTCTCCTGGTTTGCCTCTCAGGAGTCAGAGCTCGAGAACTGAAAAACAAAGAGAATTGTTTGTGAGGATCATATCATTGATAGACTACTATCTTTGGCACAAGGATTTTAGTGAGTAAAATCAGAGAAAATGTTTAAAGAAAACTAGAAGTGAAGGAAAATACAATGTCCATGGCCCATGGGGAAAAGTCAGTAAGGAGGAGAGAAAGCCTATGCTGTCTTAAATGTAATCAAACTTGAAATTTCTGTATTATTTTTTTTCCTTTTCCCAGGAGTTTTTCTCATTACTCATAAAAAAACTTAAAACCAAACGAAGCACATAAAAAATATACAAAATGAGCAAAACCAATGCCACAAAAAAAAGACAGGTTTCCCACCTCGAGCGATGTCCCGATTGCTTGTTTGAATGATAACTAGCACTGCATGGAGAGCCCATCTGGTCATCATTGTTCCTTAGTATTTTTCCAGAATCGTAAAGAGATCCAGATGAAAATGAAAGGCTTCTCCTAAGACAAGGAGTCCTAGCAGGAACCTGATCTTCAGAACCATGCTTGTTTTTTGTTGGTTTTTCCCAGTAAACTTGTTTGTCTGTTGAAGGTGGGGATACTTCATTATTGTTACCATTGTTAGATGAATGTGATCTGAAAAAGAATAGCTTCTTCATGTCTGTGACTTCAACTCCAACTATTACTATCTATCATGGAACTTGACAATGAACCTGTGCAAAAAGGAAAGAAAAGAGAGTTGGTTGTGAGCTTGCTGTAGTGGGGAGCAGGAAAACAAGTTTAAGCATGTATCTACACTAAAACGTAATTAAAACAGACTGCAGTCCTAAAGATCCAATAAACGGGACATAATCGAGAAGATTGTATAATCTAAAATCCAGAAGTCATAAGAGTATTAACTGTAGACTAAAGCCAAGAGTGTGAGAGCATCTTAAAATTGCAGACAAACTTATACATTTGAGAAAAGGAAGATGCCAAGTTTAGCACAGATTTTCCAGTCAACAGCAGCAACCAGAAGTACAATCAAACAAATGCAAGATTCTCTTGAGAACATCACTTTCACCAGTCTAATGCCCATAAAAAAGAAAAGGCATTTCTTTACAAGTTCAACATCTAAAAACTAAAGTGCCCAAAACCTGGCTACTTAGAACAACTTTTCCATATCAAAAACATTAATAATAAGCAGAACAACAACCAAAAAAAAAAAAAAATGAAAAGGTACCCATTGAGTTAAACAAAGAGAAACATGTGGATTCACAACATCTGAGTATGCCTGCCACAAAAGAGAGCTCTGAAAACAAAACATTAAAAATAGTACTTATAATAGTCTTTTTCTGTTTATTATATTTCAGGTCTCAGCAAACTCAGTAATGATTCAGCCACCACACCTACACCATCAGCAGGAATCATGGACACCCCCATGCAATTAAAAAAAGGACTCATCAATGTGTTTCTGGCCCATGATTATTAAAGCATTAGTGACTGGAGCTTTCATCAGTGTCAAGCCTTTAAAGACCAATCTGCCCTCACTTCCCCCACTAGCATGTTATGAACATAAAGAAAAAACATCGAGTTTCAGAATAAACACAGAGACCAAATTTTTCTTATTTTTCCCCAGCTGAAAGAAGTGCAATTATCTGCCAACAAAACTTAAGAAGAGAAACACGAAGCTGAAACCCCAGTTCAAGATTCAGATAAAATTTTGAAAATAGATGCTTACTATTGTCAAAGTTGACAAACAAACCCCAGTACCCCACAGTGTATTCTAGGATTCCTTTCCTAGGCAAAAAACAAAAGCGAGAAAACAAAATTGAAGAGAGAAATAGAAAAGAAGAAAACAAGAATTTTCTTTCTTTCCTGTTCTTGAATCAATGGAAATCTGTAACAACAATCATTTTCCTCTCATAAAACGAATTCCATTCAAAAGGACACAAAATCACAAAAAAAGGGGGTAGTTAAAACAAATTAAAGACCCACAAATTGCTTTATTCCCTGTCGCCTTGTGCCAGCCATATTCAATCAATAAAGTTGACCGTTGGCGACACCCTCTATAATCCATACTACTGTTTTCCACTTCAAACTTTAAATTTCAAATTTTGACACAAGAATTAAGCAATCATTATCAAGATTCACACCCAGGACACTACTTACCAAAATTTAACTCCTCTGATTTCAAAAACCCACAAAACCCAGACGAGGTTTAGGCGATTCAAAAACAAACTCCTGACTAACGCACTCCAAAAACACCATAAACCCCGCAGATACAATCCAAAAACCCACACACACCATTAATACAGAAACGGAAAATGTCTACCAAATCATACTAGCATTACAAAACAATTAATTCTCAGGAGAGAGAGAGATTACTCAAATGGGGTTGACAAAAATTGAATTTGGCGGCCGTTTAAGTGCGAAAATCTGAATAAAATGGCTGAAAATCTTTGAAGAGACGAAATATCAAACAGTTGGTGGCTATCAGTGACGGAGAGTGGTTTAGGACTATATATTTTGCTTGCTGGAATTAAGATAAAAGAGAGGGGTAAAATGGTCAAGCGCCGAAAGTTTAAAATTTCAATACGCGCGTAAGGCGGAGCGTTCTTATTTTGGGCTTTTGCTCTTTTGGGTGGGCCCAACTTGTGCCATTGACTTTATCTACTCCCATCATTATTTAATTTCATTGTATATTATATTTATTTTTTTATGTATTTTGAAATAGTATTTTATATTTTTTTCCCAAGGAAATATGTCGAGGAAATTGAACTTTTGATTTGCTATTTGTGTATGATGTCTAAAATGTGTATGAGCATGGTGGAAATCCTTGATTGGATTTATTTAATTTCGGGAAAATATTTTGATGAAATGAAAACATATTACCTTGATTTGCCTACTAAATATATTTCCACTTGCCAAAATCAAAAGTAGTATGGGAAAGTTAAGCCGGATGAAGGGAAGAGTTGTTGGATTGATGTAACTAGGGATGTTTACATTCTGAGTGAAGACAAATTTTTATTTTTTTTAATTTGGGGTTGGATTTAAACTTGTTCAGCCCAATTTGAGTTCAACAAACTCCAAATTTTTGGTTCAAAATTCGATTCTTGATAGTTTGAGTTTGGCTCGAATTTTTCTTCAGTTATAATCCAAATTTGAGTTCAGTTCGACTTCGATTCGAAATTTTCGAATTCGAATGTAAATCTTAGTCAGTTCGATTCAATTTATGGCATCCCTATATGTAACTAGATGCTAGGTGGTTGATGTACTATCAACCGTAAGTTATCTTAAATTTTATGGACAAAATTTAAACTATAATATATATATACATATATGTATAATATGATCTATATAATGTAACCATAATTTATATAGTATATATGTTTATTCCTTGCTCACACTTGATATTATGGGCCTGCTAACAATGTATCCCTATGAATGTCATATTGAGCTGAGGGTACTAATGGGCTCAAGTACAATAATGAGCTCATATTTAAGCATAAGGTCCTATTGATTCATGAAACAAACCTATCCGATTGATTTTTCTAGTGATTTTGTTTGGACTTTGGAAGCATTTGTTATCTCTAACTAATCTTATCTATGTTGGTTGACTAATTTTAAAATTATGTTTGATACGTACCAATAAATATCTCTGGACTCTGAGTAAAAGTGTATTACTTCGATATTTATTTTGTGAGATTTGACACCTACTCAGTTCTACAATTTATAATGAGTGCTATCAAATTAAATGAGTTATCTTTTATATCAAATATAATATGAATTTTTGCCAATAACATTTAATTTCATCTAACCAGCTTGGTCGAATTAAATTTACGAAATTCATTTCTTATACCAAATACTTTGCAATTCTTAATTTAACCGATTGTTAGCATATTATAAAAATAAGCACATGTGAATTATAACTTATAACTACTTTTTTTAAGGAGGGCGTCGCCTCATTTATAAAGATACCGCACCCATACTTATAACCACTTAATATACTTGTGTATTCTTCATATTTTGATAATGAATTAAAATTTACTTTAAACAATCCCGTTGTAATGAAAATATTAATATCTTTTATCATTTCTTAGTTTATTTTTTCCTCGTGGATGGTGTTTAAATTTGGGGTGTTGAGCGAGAGTTGATTCAATAATCAACACTTACAAATTTGAATTACGAGGAAGTGTGTCTCGATTTGAAACATTGTTGAAAGCAATAGTAAACGTGAGTTTAATTACTAAATTAGGAAAAGGAAGGTTGTGCACAATTTTAACTATCCAACCGTCAAAATAGTTAAGTAGTTTGAGAAAAACAATAAATAATACGAGGAAATGTCTAAAACAGCTATAAATAACTTATCTAATTTAAAAAATATTAAGTTATTTATAGCGTAGAACCTTGTGAGTGATCAATATATATAGTCAACGATGTATTTAATGCGTTTGATATGTTTGGTAGCACGCAACATGATATCTCACATCAATTATGTTCGAAAATGTATTAAGGAATTACATGTATTTAATGCCACATAAAACCTAGCAATTGAGAGAACTCTTCATCGATAGTGGTTTGAGGTGCCCAAATAATTGTTGATTGATACTAGTGAAAATTAACGTCTTTAAATTCAAGGATGACCTAATGCATTTTGCCAAATAATTGGGTTCTAGGGAACAATAGCTCGTTTCAAGCCTTCTTACCAGATGGTCTGAACAGGTAGCCCGTCGACCAGCTCGGCAGGGAAATCCACTAAAATGTAGCCCTAACTACTCTCTCTCATTTCAGAAAATGGTTGCATCTGGTAGAAACATGTGGAGGGATTCGGATTTGAAAAGAGACCCATCATCCCCTAAAAGAAGCCTCCAATAACAAAAAATCTCTCAACCGGCTGCTCGCCCAATTGCTACATGCTCCAACTCGCACCTCCCAACTCCTCACTAATATATAAAGACATTCAGCAGCTATATTCTCCAACTTTTCGTATACTATCAGCTCCCATACGTTTTATGACATCCAACATTATACACTGTTTATAGAAGAGTGAAATTTTCAGCAAGCTGCTCTACCACCTACTCAACTAGTCAGTAGCTTTTACATTTGCCATTAGCTCTCATAATTGTTGTTCAATATATTTTTATTTACCTTGTAATCATTTTCATTATTAATACAATTTTTACTTCTTGATTTCTTATTTTAGTGGTGCTAAAATCGATAAGCATCATTAATGATCCACATTTGAAGTTTAGACTCGAGACTAGGGTACGCTTCGAACTATTTTGATGACATGTTGGTTATCGAAAACTCTAGATTGCACTACGTAACGATAATTATCAACTCGAGATACGACCTTCTCAATTATTTTTGTTCTAAATTGTTGGGTTAATTTCTATTATAATATAAATGATTATAACGTTAGATTAAGATTTGATATTAATGAATATAACATGACTAAAAAGGAAAGTAGTGTGTGTGTGTGTGTGTGGTATTTTGGTAAATCAATAATTAAAAAACCGCAAGAAAGAAAATATAACCGAGGAGTGTAAAAGTTCCCAGATATATTCTTCAATCCACTACTTAGCTCAATTCAACCCCAAAAGATGTCTTCTCCAATGGAGATAGATGCACAAACCCCGAACGGCAATCCCGTCGTCGCCGCCGCCGGCGCTCCGCCGTCGAAGTCAGGGAAACTGGCGGAGTGCCTCAAATTGGAGCATCAGTTGCTCCGTGTCCCCTTCGAGCATTACAAGAAGACGATCCGCTCCAATCACCGCACTGTCGAGAAAGAAGTCTCCGCTGTCATTTCCGGCGTGTCTGGCGCCGCCGATTCGGAGATATCTCGAGAAGAAGCCGTTAACCAACTGAATTCTCTCGTCTCCCGATTGCAGGGCCTCAAAAGAAAGGTATACTTCATTTTTTGTTCGAAATTAGTATCTCGTTATGTGGTTGTTGTTTCATTTTCAATCGTTTTGGTTGCTTGTACGACCGTCGTCTGGATTAGAACTGTTCTCGGTTTTGATTTCCGTTAGTGGAGATTCAGGAACAATAATGAGGTGTTATGATTGAGGAATTCAAGATGGTATAACAATAAAAAGGATCAGAATCGTTTTTTAAGGGTTTGGAGATGTGTGCTGTTTTATAAAGGCAAACCTATTAACTTTGTGGAGTTTTTTCATCTTGCTTGTTTGAATTGGCAACATTGACTGAAGGAAACTCAGGATTATTCCAAAAATGTTTGTGATTGGTTTTATTTATTTTTTTTCATACACTTCATTTATCAATAAGCATTGCTGGGGGTGAAGGGTAGCTTGGGTTTCAGATGATCTAGATTCAAAGTTGATGCAGCAATATTGGTATATTCTTTTAGCATAGAGATGCATACATCAATATATTAGAACTTTTGCAATTTAATCATCTAATTCTGTTGGATAATTCCCATTTTGTCGTTATTGTTTGATGAATCAGTTGGAAGAGGGGAGTAAAACAGATCACTTGCAAGCTCAGAGATGTAGAATCAGGCTGGAACATTTAGAATCTGCAGAAGTAGACAATATGTCTGAGTGGAATAGCATCCGCTTGAAACGAATACTTGTTGATTATATGCTGCGCATGTCATATTATGAAACTGCTGCAAAGCTTGCTGAGAGCAGCAATATTCAGGTGAATGACTCATCAAATTTTTTTTTTCTATGTCAGGTGGCTGCCCTATTGATTTAGTGGCTAATTGTTTAATCAAATTTACGGATTTCAATTAGTAACAAACAAACTACAATGTGTGTTGTGTCAAATTTCTTCATTAAATTAGGAAATAACAAACTGAGATGTTTGAGCTTTGTCAAATCCATTCGTGAAGGGCCTCATAGTTTTGATCATACATCTTCATCTTGTTGTTTAATTCAAGTGACAGGCTGGCACCTAGATGACATTTCATCTATTTTGGCAGGATCTTGTCGATATAGAGGTGTTTCTTGAAGCAAAAAAGGTTATTGATGCACTTCAAAAGAAGGATTTGGCCCCTGCTCTAGCCTGGTGCACTGAGAACAAATCCAGGTTGAAGAAGTCAAAGGTAAATTCTGTTTGAACTTTCTTTTCTCGCATTAGCTCAACTCAGATATCTGAGTTAGAAAGTTCTGTCCAACTTCCCTCTATATGAAATCACAATAGTGAAATGTCGTTCTCCTTTTTGATTTTTCTGTAGACTGGGGCACACACAGGTCACAGTCTGGCATCTCGATGCCTCACTTTAACATGGAATTTTCCAATAGTAGTAAGACGCAGCAAGAAATAGTTTTTAAGATTGATGATTGACTTATAAATATGGATGATAACCCAGCCTGAAACAGATTGTTGGGAGGCATATCTCCATCTTACCATACTTTGACAAAAAATCATGTATCCGAGTTAAGTGTTTTTCTGTTTCGCTCATCAGCTGCTTAAAGGAATATTTTGTTAAACTTTTTAGGATTTGTGTGCGAGTAATTTTTCTCCAAGCTTTTTAACTAGTGGTATTTATCTGCATTAAACCTGTTGAATGCTGATTGCTTTTGCAGAGTAAATTTGAGTTCCAGCTGAGACTTCAAGAATTCATTGAGTTGGTAAGATCTGAAAACAATATGCGAGCTATATCATATGCTAGGAAGTATCTGGCTCCTTGGGGAGCTACCCATATGAAAGAATTGCAGCGTGTCATGGCCACCCTTGCTTTCAGAAGTAATACCGAATGTGCAACATACAAGGTGGAAACTGTTTCTTCTCTCTTTCTTTCTTGTGCAACATACAAGGTGGAAACAGTTTCTGTCATGGCCCCCCTGGCTTTCAGAAGTAATACCGAATCTAGTTTTGTTCTTAGTACATAGCCACCAGAACCCGAAACCTTCCTAATAAACGGACAAAACCTGACATTTCAAGATAGCATTACCAACCCCAACCTGTTGGTTTATGTTATATTAACCTTAACGAGTGCTGTGTTCCAGGTCTTGTTTGAAGAAAAACAATGGGATTACTTGGTGGACCAATTTAAACAAGAATTCTGCAGATTGTATGGCATGACTCTCGAACCGTTGTTGAATATATACCTAGAAGCAGGCTTATCTGCACTGAAAACCCCGTATCCACACCCCATGATTAGCCATTGCCATTTTTTGATATTCTGGAGTGAACATATTTCAAAATCATGATGGTATTAATCTTTTGACTGCTATAATGTTTGCCTACTCTCGTAATTTGCCTTGACTTAGTTCATAGATTCTGCTACGAGGATGATTGCACGAAGGAAGATCCTCTATCTCAGGAGGCCTTTCGGAAATTAGCACAACCACTTCCATACTCAAAGCAACATCACTCAAAACTTGTTTGTTACATAACTAAAGAGCTAATGGATACTGAGAATCCCCCTCTCGTCTTGCCTAATGGCTATGTTTACAGCACTAAGGTTTGTCATTCAGTTACACATCATGATGTGTAGGTAAACTTTGATTGCACATTCTAATCTTTGTTCTTTATCTTCAGGCCCTTGAGGATATGGCAAAGCAAAACAATGGTAAAATCACTTGTCCAAGAACAGGATTTGCTTGTGATTATACGGATGTGGTGAAGGCATACATCTCGTGAATTAGCTTCGAATTAGCTTCACAGATTGTTGACTTATGTGTAGTTTGTGGTGTTGTTTCTGTGTGTCGCGCCATTGGTTGATGTTGGATAACTAGTCTTATTAGTTCTATATGCATAAAATTATGTCGAATTGCTTTGGGGTTTAGCACATGTAAATATGCAAAAACAATGGTAATACATTTGTGCCTCTTGCTTGTAGATTGGCTAAATATCATAAATCAAACTTTTCCAGCTTAAAAAACAGAATTCAGGCTTTTGAGTTGGATTTGCAGTAGGGGTTTCTTCTAAATGCAGTGATGCTTAAAGCCCTAAGCCACTATTGACAAAAGTGTTCCGAAGAACCAACGAGTGGTGTAGAAGATCGAATTCCAATAGATTTCTTGGAGGATTGTAATTTAGCGGTTTGATGATATGTTGGTTTATATAGAGGTTTTGTTTTGTATTTTTTGACATGGAATTATAATTGTAATTTATAGCGTTAGTGGTTTGATTCCAAGATTAAGCACCAAAAAGAAAAAAAATGTTAGTAATGAGTTCAAGAGCTTTAAAAATAAGGCATATTTGTCCTTAGCTATGATCTATGAATACAGATAAGACCATACGATTTTTTTAAAAAATTATCTACATGAAAAGTGTGATATGAGTGTCGGTACATTAAAGATACTTGTACAAAATGCATGTACATTAGAAATTATGTAGTGTGTTCGGTAATTATACGCCCTTTAAAAAAAGAAAAATGAATAATTAGGTTTGTAATTTAGTTTGTCTTGAAATCTAATACAATTTTACTTTAGAGTGTCGTGTAGTGTGTTATCTCGCTTTCCAAGCCTAGGTTGAAAAAGGAATGTAAGTAATTATGCTGTAAATATGAATTAAATCATCAAGTTTGCAATTTTGTTCGTTTTCACAATCTAATGTAATTTTACCTTTGAGTGTCGTGTAGTGTGTTCTCTCGCGATGTTTCAAGCTGATGTTGAAAAAGGAATATCTATAATCGTACGACCTTAGAGAAAAAGGAAAAATGAATCATTAAGTTTGCAGTTTTATTTGTCTCCAAGTCTAACATCTTCATTTCTGAATGTTATGAGAGTGGATTTTTAAAAAAATATTTTGTATTTGTCAAATTAAGATTTACATTCTGACAATTTTCATCGTTATTTTTACAAAACAATTTTCAAGTTAATTGCATTTATAAATTTAGAGAAATTATAACTTTGGTCTGAGGATGCCCTATAGCTATAAGGAATGCAAGGAATAAACTACAATTTTATATAAAATTCACTTTTAAAAGCAAACCAAGAATCAAGATGCCCCAACTTTGATAAATCATAAATATAAAGTGCAAAAGAACCAAGATCTCAAATTAATAAAAGGTCCCTTTTTTATTTTTCTGAAGGATTAGAAGACCGAAAATAAAAAATTTGGGGACTCAAATTAGATTTTTTATTTACATATACATATATATATATACACACAACACATTGAATGATATAGTTATTAATTACCATCATCCCCATTATTCAACCTCCTTCCACCGCCGTGAATCCCACGATCGGACAGAGAATCGGATTGAAAGTAGAAACCCTCCTCGCATATATTTGCAATTGCAGGATACATAATCCCCAATTACTGTTGTTTTGCAATTTCTTTTACCAAGTCAACAATATACATACATATCTGGTATCATCGACGCCTATAGACCTGCTTCTGCCCCACATTCCCTTTTGGAACTTGTTTTTTGGTTCCTTTAAATATCTGGGATTTGATTTTTTTTTCTGCTCCAAGAATTAATTTTTGCGAGGTCGGTCGGGATTCGAATTGTGTTTTGAAGGTTCGTGTTGTTTTGGAGCAATTTTGAATTTTGATTAGGGTTTTGTGTTCTGCTCCAGGGAATTTTATCTAGGATGATGGACAAGTGTTGGGATTAATTTTACTGATAAATTGGTATTTTTGTCTGTTGAAGGTGCTCTGCATTTGGTTGTCGATGTGAGCATGGTGAAAGAAGAATCCATGGTGAAAGAAGAACCCACCAACTCTGTTACTTCCGTTGAGGTAATTTCTCTTTTATTTTTTTATGTTAAGTGATGGAGGCTGATTTTGTTTATAAACTATGGGGAATAGGTGTGTTCAGTCATGCGTTTTAGTCTTGTTTAACATGGAATCGTAACATGTAATTTTACGTAGAAATGCCTGTATTATGCTTGTTTGTCTTCGTCTCTTGTGGGAAGAAAGGAAGAATTTTGGCTGTGGTCTTAGTTCTCTGCTGATTTCTCTGATGTGGTACAAACTTGTATTGTTCATGAAGGTCAATAATTAAAAGCCCTCTGTCTAGTGAATTAGTCCCTTCAAACGTGGATGAAATGGACATTTTCTTCCTATCTCTAAAGCTAAACTTCTAACACTGTGCCACTACAAATACTGTTGGCTCTACTGATGTTTAAGTTGTCACATGTAACCTATTTGTGGAGAGTCATGTCATCCCATCGGCCCATCCTAAAAGAACACAATGCAACATCTAGTACATGTAGCTCATATTAACCATTTCTTATCAATTAATGATACCAATATGAGTTTTGGGTTGTAACATTTTCTCTTGCAAGTATTTTGGAGTGTATCTGTTTAATTCGACATGTTTAAGCTGTATGTTGCATTATATTATGCTATTCCCTGGTAGATAATAATGCTCTTTCATGTTTCTGCTGCTATTACCTTGCTACACCTCCACGAGTGAATATTGAGATCCCTTTCTTACTTTTTACCCTTAACATAGTTATGCCTCTCTCCCTGAGTCCCTATTAATCCTCAGCTCCTCGCATTTGTGTGTCTAGATTTGATTCCCAAAGCTTTTTTTGGTTTCTTAGAATGATTAATTTCTTCCTGTCATTTATCAGAATCATCAAAGCTGTGATCCAATCCAAGTCCATACATCTGCTTATTTCCCTCCAAACGGTGCTGTGGCATCTTGGACAGGCATCAAAAAGGAAACTGATTCATCATTTTTAACACAAGGGGAGAATAAGGAGAATGGTGTTCTTTCTAATTCTAGCTACAATCATGATGTGCGAGTGGAGTCAACCTTAAAAAATGTTCAAGATGGAATTAATGTGGTGCCTACTCCCTCTACTTCGAGTGCTGGATCTGCAAATGTTGTACAAGGTTACAGTGGTTATGTTGCTTATCCAAATACTGATCCCCATGGATACAGCAACACAGGCTATGCAGCTTACTACAATCAGTATCAACAACAATCCAATCATTATCCGCAGCAATCTGTTCAGTATCAACAACCAACCAGTCAGTATCAACAGCCATCAAGTCAGTATCAACAACCATCAAGTCAGTATCAGCA
>JBBMKE010000009.1:20505139-20528585 GCA_037834125.1 Lippia alba | reverse complement strand
GCAAGAAGTATGGCGATGAAATTTACCTAAAGACAGATTCTTGAGAGCTGAATCTCAGAGAGAGAGAGAGAGAGAGATTTGCAGATAAGCGACAGCAAGGTATGTATGCTTAAGCGATGATGCTTATTATCTAGGGTTTTTACCCAACGATATCTAGTTATTATGGTTATTTTTCAAAATATCTCCAAAGTACATATTATATTCCTGGAAAATACGCACGTCTTAAGATTTAGCAAATAAATTATAAACAATTTTAATATGAAAAGATTCTAAAAGAAACTTACTATAGAATTGAAATGTACATTCTGTCTTAATTTCTCAAAGTCTTTTTTTTAAATTTATTTTAACAAGCATACGAGTGGTCAGAAGAATTTGAAGTTAGAACTTTATCTTCGAGAAATAACCATTCAACCACCTATACTAACATTTATTGACTTAATTTTTCAAAGTTCATTAATTATATTAGCAATTTTGTATTTAAATATAAATTGTGATTACTAAATGTGACAAAATGACAATTGTAGGAATAGAGATCACATGCGGAGTAATTACATTAGATGACACAAATATCATAAGTGGTCAAACTAATCGACACAACACAATTTAAATTTAAATTAGAAGAATATACTTAGTTCCATCATTAAATACATTTTTTTATAAATACTTATTGTATTACTTTTATCATGAGAAAAAAGATTATACATATCATCTACATATTATAATACGTGTGGAAATATCGCATTACGGATTATACATAATGGTAGTAAGATATTAACGATTCCATGTGATTAGGTATTTTTTCATAAATGATGTTGGAATTATCATAAACCTTAAAATCAAAATCAAAATCAAAATCAATCTCTATTTGCCCTAAATTCTATACCATCCAATCATTGATGAATGAGCTGTTGATTCCTTTTTCCAGAGGAATTTGGCCAACGGTACAATAACAAGTCACAGTTGGTCGAATACTTTTGCTGTAAAAATCATTCATTATTTAAGGGGGTTTTCCGCTATAAGGACCCGGACACAAATACAAACATGATAAACTAATATAAAGAGAATAGAAATATAATTACATATATATATTTTTACTTTTATATGTTATAAGTATTTGATGCAATGACAAAACAATATCACTAAAATATATTAAAAATTATTTTAAGTATATAACTCACTTGAAAATTACTGCTTACCTATATGAAAATTGAATATCCAATATTTAATTGATGATGTATGGATTTATTTCACTCAAAAATAAATTTACATTGTATTATTATTTTTCTTTTCTGAACTCATCCTTGCCCCTTTTGAAGATGATAAAATTAGGGGAAAATATCATTTTTTGTCATGTACTTGTTTGGTTTTGATTCTGATCTTTTAATATTTATCACATTGCATTCTTTATATTTCAAAAAATTTTAATTTTAGTCCTTCTACTAACGAACGCTAAAAAATTAACAGAAAAATACGACGCGTATCACTCACGTTCCACTCACATTTATTCAGGGCGCTTGAGTGACACGCACTTTTTTCCGTTAAAAATTAACGTCGGTTAGTTAAAGGACTGACATTGATATTTTTGAAATACAGAGGATGTAATATGAGAAAAGTAGAAAGTTCGGGACCAAAACAAAAAAAGAGTATCGGTCAAGGACAAAAACTGACATTTTCTCTAAAATTAATTTATACTCGGCAAGTAAGTGAAAAATAAAACCCCCGGGAAGTCCTGGTGTTGTACCCTCTTGTTCCTTTTTGCTAACCAAAAAAAAAGTGAAAAATAAACGTATATATATATATATATATATATATAATTTTAAATAAATAAAAGTAAAAGATAAGAGAGGTGGAAATTATAAATCACAAAACCAACCTCTCTGCCCTAATTCCAGAAGAATGAAAGCTCAAAGCTGCTAGTTATTTCCAGGCATTAGATTCACAAAGCATAGCAATTGATATTCAACTAGCTAGAATTTCACGAAGCCCAATCGGAGAAGCGATGTCGACGTCGGGGCAGACGCAGTTCCGGTACACGCAAACGCCGTCAAAGGTTCTCCACCTCCGTAATCTTCCGTGGGAATGCAGCGAAGACGAGCTTGTCGAGCTCTGCAAACCCTTTGGTAGGATCGTCAACACCAAGTGCAACGTTGGAGCTAATCGCAATCAAGCTTTTGTCGAATTCGTATGCCCCTTTTCCCTCTTTCCTTTTAAATTTTCGATGTTGCTTGTTCATAGATTTACTGAATTGCTACAATTTTGTTATCTCTGTCGTTGAGTCATGAGAATTACCTGAGCAATTGATATACTTTTTAGGTTCAAAGTTTTAAAATGCTGCTCTTTGTATTAACGCTTAGGTCAGCTCCACCATGTTAACACTTCAAAAACTATTCACCTTTGAAGAGAAACTTACTCAATTATTCAGGTGCAGACATGTCGCATCGTAGTGAAGATACTTTCTACTAGTTATCAGTTGTCACATATATTATGTATATACAACTTTGGTATCGAGAAATCCTTGTCTCGAATGAAAAATATCTTCTATGTTTAGCATTTCAGTTTGGGGTAAATAACTCTTAGTACGTCTGATGGTATTTTGATGCACATGAAATAGCCAGCCCGAAGATGATTAAGCGCAACTAACGGGAACTCTTGTCGTTTTATGCCATTCTTGACTAAATGAATTCAAAGGGAGCAAATGGAACGTATAGATTGTTAATTGGATTTCATGCGTCATGCACTCCTTTTTTTGGTTGAGTAGCGAACAGAAGTTTTGTTTTGTGTTGTTGAGGTTTTGTGCTAGCTGGGAGTTTATGTTGATAAAATAGTGAACTTCTTTTGCAGGTGGATCTTAACCAGGCAATTAACATGGTTTCCTATTACGCTTCATCTTCAGAGCCTGCGCAGATTCGTGGGAAAACTGTGTATATACAATACTCAAACAGGCATGAAATTGTTAACAATAAGAGTCCCGGAGATAATCCAGGAAATGTTTTGCTTGTCACAATTGAGGGTGTTGAAGCTGGTGACGTCAGCATTGACGTAATTCATCTGGTATGCTATTTTGCGTTATAAAATGTTTGGAATTGTGAATTTTGACTAGTTCTGCACAGTGAGTGATTTCCTGAGAAGTGGACCCAGATACGTCGAGTTCTACTCAAACTCGAGTAACGTGTTCTTGGACAACTAATATTCAATTCTCTCTTGTTCTCAACGATGGAAAACTTCAATTTCCTTGTTTGGATATGGATCTTCCCTAATTTTTTGTTTCATTCATCTGCCTTGAAAGTTTTCTCTGTTTCCCTAATTTCATTTTTGATATGTTTCTGCTCTTGGCCTCGTGAGCTTTGAGGCACCAAATTGAGCTCTTATAGTCTTGATGTGATCAAGTTTGGTGTCAGTAATTTAGAAACTTTGGTGTTCTATGCTTGCCGTTTTAGATCTAGGGTCAATCAATGAACTTCCGGTCATATTCCATGCTTGAAAACGTTCAAATTTTGTTGGCTAGTTTTATATTCATAAAGTATCATCCATATGCTATAAATTTTGACAAGAGAAAATTAAATCACAGATGGTCCATTTATAGTCTTTTGTTGGAGGCAGTCCAGATATATTGTCATGTGACTGCTTTATAAGGTCTATCTTCTCGGAGTTGTACAGGTGTTTTTCTGCACTTATATCTTTGTCTGTTGCTATTTTAATGTACTCTTGCCATTTTTATTCAAATTTATGTCTTACTTGCTTCATTCCTTGGTGTTTCTAAATATATTTGCTCTTCAATATCTCAAGTTGGACTTTGTGTTTCAGGTATTCTCAGCTTTTGGATTTGTACAAAAGATTGCTACATTTGAAAAGGCTGCTGGTTTCCAGGTCAAATTTTGATCTTGATTTTGAAGTATGTTTTGTTAATTGAATTCTCTAGCTTATATATATTTTTTTCTGTCAAAACTTGACAGGCTTTAATTCAGTATAGTGATGTTCACACTGCTTCAACAGCAAGGGATTCACTAGATGGTAGAAGCATACCGAGGTATCTACTTTGTAGATCTATAATTCCTAAAAGTATTTGGTATAAGGGAGTTCTCAATAACTTGAATTTTCTGCTTTAATTTCAGATACCTTCTCCCAGGTCATGTAAATGAGTGTCATTTGCGCATCTCCTACTCTGCCCACACGGATTTGAATATTAAGTTTCAATCCCATCGGAGCAGGTAATGCCTAACCTGTCTATTCCCGTTGATGTTTAGAACAGTTTTCTTTGTGTGCTTTGTAATTGGAACTTCTAATTTTGTATAAGATATGATCTCCCTAATTGATGGTTTTTGTCATTTAGGGTTTAGTGAAGCTCGGCAGCTATAAACAGATATGTTTTTTCATGGTCTCGTAGTAATATTCTCAATCTTATAGTCTCTCCATATCTTCTTTATCTATTCATACATTTTTCACTCTTCTAAAGATTGAAAATATCAAATAGTATATGCTTTTTTTAGTAGATGTATTGTAATTTTAAGTTTTTCTCGTCTATTTTACAAATATTTATTATTCTAGTTTCAAGCACATTCTTCTATGTTATTGTAAGTTTTTTTTTAAATACTTTATAATTGTTTCTTGATATGAAAGTAATTTATTTATATAGTAAAT
Organism: Lippia alba; assembly: GCA_037834125.1. NCBI lineage: Eukaryota > Viridiplantae > Streptophyta > Magnoliopsida > Lamiales > Verbenaceae > Lippia > Lippia alba. Next base: position 20,523,947 of record JBBMKE010000009.1, on the reverse strand, counting down.
TGAACTAAGTGCTTATTTATTATTTATTGTTAGGCCTAAATAAATATTTTAATTAAGTTGGACAATGGACAATTATGTCAATTACAATGGGAAGAAACATCCTTGAAAATTCATACTTCTATAATAGTATAGATTTGAACTATGCCCCTTCGCACATAGTTTTGACAAGTGATATCATACTTGCTTAATGCTGCAGGGATTATACAAACCCTTACCTTCCTGTTAATCCTACAGCAATGGAGGGTTTCCTTCAGGTGCATTTCTGAACTTCAAATGTTTGGCGGTTCTTTATTTTGGCAATCATTAACTATATGATTTTATCCAGCCTGTTGTTGGTCCTGATGGGAAGAGAAAGGAATTTGAGAGTAATGTGCTGCTTGCTTCAATTGAGAATATGCAGTATGCCATCACAGTGGAAGTTCTTCACACAGTAAGAAATTATATTTCTAATATCACCTTCCTTCCTTTCATATTCTGGAGAAATGTATTCATGCAATAGTTCCTCTTTTGATCAGGTATTCTCCACGTATGGAACTGTCCAGAAGATTGCAATTTTTGAGAAAAATGGTGGAACACAGGCATTGATCCAGTATCCTGGTAAGTTAGTTGCTGATTAAAACCCTCGTTTTACACTATTTAAGTTGAGCGTGGTGCAGTAATTGATCCAGCATTGATTTTATATTTTGTTTGCAGATATTCCAACAGCTGCTGCCGCCAAAGATGCTTTAGAGGGTCACTGCATATATGATGGTGGCTATTGTAAGCTTCATCTATCATACTCTCGTCATACTGATCTCAATGTGAAGGTATATAAAATTTGGATTTTAACTTAAAACGACTTCTGAAAATAAAATTACGAGAGGAAAGATCCAACTTCTTGTTTGCAACCCAAAATTATAGATCAAAAAGTACTCAATCCCCGGTGTATGCTTCCTGAATCACGTTCAATGTTTCAATTTAATGCATCCTCGTCTCCAAACTAATTGTTTATGCATATATCATCTTTCTAGGCATACAGTGACAAAAGCAGAGATTACACCATCCCACTATCACTGGCAATGCAGCAAGCTCCTGGAGCACCTGGAACTGTTCCACGATGGCAAAACCCTCCGAACCCTCAGTCTTCAATTGCACAAGTGACCTCTTGGGGCCCGCCTACTTCTACCTCGTTCCACGTTCAACCATATGGTTCCCCTGCTTATGCTGCGTCGCCCATGGCTCAAACCAACCATGTCGCACCCGGTACTCAGCCTCCGCATCGACCCAATTATTACGGCTCATGAAATGCATCATAACAAGGTTAGAGATCTGTCTCAACTTGTGATGGGATTACTATTCAGTTGTTGGTTTAATCAGAAGAGGACTCAGGTTTCTTGGTTTCTTTGCTTCTCAATGATTTGTTTAATCTGATTACCTGTAATTTCTGAAGTCTATTCTCTAATGTTATGACCTTTTAGTTTTCTTGCATCGTGCCTCTTAATGTTGGTGATTAATTGTACCAGGAGATATCGGTTCTGCTCAATTTGTACAATTTACAGCGATTTTTGTAAATTAGAAAGCAACCTCTTCGTGAAAAATATGAAAATGACTTGAAATGTTGGGCCACACTATTTTCATGTAGAGTAGGGGTGTGTTCTTGACATTTTGCGCTCGCCGCTCTGCATTCATGGTTTAAAACAGAACCCCACAATTCCGCGTTGCAGTCTGGCTTCCAACTTCATTTCAAGAACACGAAAATTGGTTCATTAAATATTGTCGTGGATACCAGACTACTAAATCCTAATATTTTTTCCTAAATTTGTAGTTGAATCGTTTCTATCATTTAATTTTAGCTTCATTTCACCTATTCTCAATTCAAGATAATCATTCTATCTAATTGTTTGGGAAAAGATCGAAATTCAGACGAACCCTCTTGCACGAACATCTCTCCCATGTTCAAGGGTGGACAATATCCTAAATGACCGCTGGATGTGTGTGGTTTGTGTGGTCCTTGGTTAGAAAAATCTGAACTTATGATATGACATTGGTGAATATTGACGAAATAGTAGTATTTCATTCGTTGTTTTTACTGATATTTGTAAGCAAATAGTAGCAGCAGAAATGCAGCTTTATTTTGGGAAAAATTGTTAAATCCATCCTGCATGTATTGGGAAATTGCAATCTAAGGACACAATTTTTTTAATTGGCAAATGTCAGACCCTTAGTTTAAAAAGCATGAAATTACTAGACAGTTGCCGGTCGGAAAACATCATGTGCGTTTCACGTGAGTTTTTTATTGACATGTAGGATTACAGGTCAGCCAATTTTCCAGCTTGGCCCATAGATTTTTATGTTTTTTAATCAATTTCCATGTGTGTAATTTTATAAAATATGTCATGTGTGATTTTATTGCTTACGTGTGAAATTTCGATAGTCTCTGATATCCACGTCAGCTTACCGGTGGATTAAAAGAATATTCCGGTTGTAATTGTCCGGATATTTCATAACTTCAAAACCAAAAGTCTTACATTTACAAATTTATAAAATTATGTCCATAGATTGCAAAATCCCAATACTTGCAGGATGGATTTAACAATTTTTCCTTAGCTGTTATTATTATTATTATTATTATTATTATTATTATATTTTTTTTTTGGTTCTGTTAGAGGCCCACAAGAAGGCCAAAGAGGACGATTACATTCTCATAAAACTAGTTGGGGCACCTCCTATTCAACACAATTAGCTTGGAGCTCGTGTCCCATCTTCGCCAAACTATCGGCGCGTTCATTGTATCATCTGAAAACGTGATTTATCTTGGATTCCCAAGGCATTTGAAGAAGCCTCCGACAATCTTTTATGATATTTTTCAAAGGGTGATCTTTGATTGTCTCTACCATGACCCAATGCAGCACACCTCGGAGTCCACTTTTATCTCAATTCTCGGATATCGCCTTTCCCATGCGATTTGCATCCTTTTTCGGAGACCGATAAGCTCAGCAACATTAATGGAAATTATCCGTTATGTTGCACCTCTTTTATGGCTTAGTTTCCATGTATATGGAAAAACGCTCACAACTATCCATTAGTTTGAATTTTTTTTTATTTTTTTTTATAAATTTATACATATAATAGGTATAAATATAGAACGTTTTAATATTATATTATGTGAAATTTGTACGTGAATCAAATTAAAGAGATAAAGTTTCGAGACACAAAATTCATGAATTTATACTACATAATATAATATAAATACTTTATTATAACATTTTTGTACTATGTTATGTGAAATTTCTCGTGTAGCCAATGAGGGAGTTATTACACATTACCCGAATATAAATTTCAATTATTCTTGGAAATAGAATTCGGACAACTCATTTTACCTTATCATAATCTATACTATATATTAATTGCGATAGGGAAATGTGGTCTCTTGGTTGGTCTCTTTTTTTTTTAATTAATTTATTTTACTAGCATAACCACCAAGACAACGTGTTTTAGTCGGTTACTTAACCTCACTTTTCTTACATCTTAAAATTTTATATTTTTTCATTTTAATTTTTGGAATATAAATCCTAGGCACGGATTCTAGCAGTTTTCTGCTTAATCTCATACAGTCACAAAACTTTCAAATTCTTTATTTATTTATTTTTATCACTTATTTATTTTTATTTTTTTCTCACTTCATTCATTTTTTATTATATTTTTTATTTTCTACTTGATGTCATTATATTCCATCCAAAAATACAATATTATTTTATTTTCATTTATTTATCATAAATTATAATTATATTCAAAATAATTATAAATAAAATATATTATGGGAATTTAATATTTTTTTGACACACGCATCGAGTGTGCAAAAGTGCTAGTTATAATTATCAATCTTAACTAGTTTTTACAAATTATTATATATACAAAATAAAGAAAGGGGGAAAATTATGAATTTTGTATGTCAAACCCTAGACCCACCAGTGCCTTCAATCCTACGACGGAGCCAGAGTAGGAGTTAATTTATTCATCAAATTGGGTTCCCGATTTGTGCAAGTTGTTGATCTGATTGCTGGAATTTTTCGGCTGGAAATTAGTTTCTGTCTGAGTTTCTGATTTGGGAGGAAAATGGGATTCGTATGGACGTTTCTTGAATGTCTGTCGATCTCCGCTTCAGTTTTTCTTCTTGGATTGGTGACCGCAGTGGTTTTCGAGACATTTAGAAGAAAGTACAATCACACGTAGGTTTTGTACCGTAAACATTTATGATTTTCTCTTTCTTTTCTGTTTCAATTTTGATTTTTTCTGTTTCTTTGACATTTTTTTCTAATTTATGAGCAGTCATGTTGATGCGCCTCCAGTCTTCGAGGATCCCAATTCATTGAATCCCGTAGGTGTTCTAATTTCAACTTTGTTATGGATTCGCTTTCTTCCTTTTGCTTTATTTTAAGTGACATGCCTTTGATTCACTGGTTGACTTGTTTGGGTTATATAAGAATGCATAGCCACACTGATATATAACTCAAATCCTGCTTAAAGAATGCAAGGGTTATTGTTCTGAGAAGTAATTTTATATTTACCTGGCAAAGTTTAATTCTTTTTGGTTTTTGAGAAATTCAAGAGTCTTTACATAGTTTTGAAGTGGCCTGATTAGATCTGAATCATGGTCATAAAGGATCTTGTAAGTATTTTCCTGGCTGGGGTTTAACCTGCATAAAAAATTGGTCTGTGGACTTCTCTATTCCAGGTTGCTTGTCCGAATATCCTTGATCGTGCTGAAAAGTACATATCTTTGATAGTTCCAGCATTCAACGAAGAGCATAGGCTTCCAGGAGCTCTTGATGAAACCTTGAAGTAAACACATAGAGCCCTTTTTCTTCTTCCATTTTCCCGAGTTGATTTTGCGCGCAAATGTTGTATGATAACCACATTTAGAATATGATTTGGATCTTCTCTCATCAACTTTTACTCAAATTCCTTAATTGTAGTTTTCTTCAGGAGCGTGCAGCAAAGGACAATACATTTTCATATGAGGTATATTAATAGAAAATGCTCTTCTGTTTCAAAATTTTATAATTGGTATTAAAGCCTTGAAATGGTCCTTGACTGTTTCAACTCGTTATTTTTTTTATGATTCCATTCAATTTTCATACTTTCGATAGAAAAGAATTTTTTGCTGCAACCTTGTTCTGGTTTCCTTCTTTTAGCTCCTTAATCTCATCCAAACATAAATGCTTTTGACATGGTCCCTTTTTTCTTTTTCTTTTTTTTCATAGGGAAAGGGATCATATTCTTATTTTCTAATTGGAATAATCTGTATCTTTCTAATGAACTAATATTGGAATAGGTGGTGATCGTTGATGATGGAAGTTCTGATGATACAAAAAGGGTAGCTTTTGACTTTGTGAGGAAATATACCGTAGACAACGTCAGAGTAGTGCTACTTGGAAAGAACCATGGCAAGGGAGAAGCTATAAGAAAGGTGAGTCAATTCTGAATAGTTAATTCGAAAGACTTTGATGTGTTACATACACTAGTCTTTTTAAATATGAGAGATCATTGAATCCTTTTGCTTCTGGGAAGCGTTGTTAAACAGGGTATGCTCCACTCGCGAGGTGAACTACTTTTAATGCTTGACGCTGATGGAGCAACTAGAGTTAGTGACCTTGAGAAACTTGAAAAACAGGTTGGTGGCTATTTGACTATTTGGAGGTGGTTTATATGACATTTAATTGGCTTCATTTGATTTCATTTTTGGTGCTCATTTGAACAATAAGAATTGTGGGAATATTAATCAAATTTTAACACTTCATTTGCTGAAAATCCCATTTTCCAAGTCACTTATATATGAATATCGAACCACTAAATTCAGGTTTAAACGTTTTAACATCATTTTGACCATTAAATCCAACTTTTGAAACTAACCATTACAAACACGTGTTTGTCTAATGCTGAGAAATTCATCTTTCGTGAGCATTTTTTTTTTAATCCGGGCATCTAATTTGATGTCAGTGTCTCTTAACTGGAACTGATGATTTCCCTGTCAGATTCTCGCAGTTGCTATCAAGGAGCATAATCTTGGAGACTCTTCAGCTAATGATCCAACTTTAAAGATTGCAGATGTTCCCATTGCTGCTTTTGGATCACGTGCTCATCTTGAGGAGAAGGCTCTAGCAACAGTTGAGTCCTGTAGCTTTAGTCAGTCATTTGTGTTTGTGATAAGTTTTTGTTATCATTTTATTGGTAGTTAATCTGCTTAATATTCATTTCTTTTTTCTCCAGAGGAAATGGTATCGAAACTTCCTGATGAAGGGATTCCATCTGGTCGTTTTGATGGCTGCTGGTCCTGGAATCCGTGATACACAGGTACTACAAACTTGAATATCTCCCAAAATAAGCTTTTGTACATCATTATCAATGTTCCTTTGTTTTTCTTCCGTACGATGTTTATGCTTGCTCTCTTTTCCATTTCGCAGTGTGGCTTTAAGATGTTCACAAGAGCAGCTGCCCGTAAGCTTTTCACAAATATCCGCTTGAAAAGGTAACTGTTTTGGTTAACGTAATGAGATATTTACACTGGCTTACCTGAGGTTTGTCTAAGTATGCAACACAAACTTCTCCCGAGGTTTGAGAAGTTACAAAAAACTTCCCCCTGCATTAAGTGATATTTTGCCCAATGCATATAATAGGCTTAAATTTAAAATTCAAATATGATCAGCAAGTGTTGAGCAGAAAATAGCATATTCATAATTGAAACCAAACATGAGGTATGCTAGTGAAATCTTCCCCTTTTCCTTCATAACTTAAATTCAGATTTTCCACAACATCAAAAAATTTTACTAATATGTTCAGGAACTTAACGGAAACACTAGATAACTAGCAATTCATGCTTCCTTTTCCTATCCTGTAGGTGGTGCTTCGATGTTGAACTAGTCTACTTATGCAAGATTTTCCACATTCCCATGGTTGAGATCTCTGTCAATTGGTCCGAAATTCCAGGATCGAAGGTTAATCTGTTAAGCATTCCCAACATGTTGTGGGAAATGGCTCTAATGTCTGTTGGTTATAGAACTGGCATTTGGGAAATTCATTCATGAAATCTCAAACTCGGATAACTCAATACGGGTTGCAACATAACCCATATCTCCATCTATTCATCTGAAATAGGAAATGGCGAACCATGATCTCTCACACGTTAACGAGCAGAGATATAAATTGTGGCAGAGTTCTTTACTGAATGTAGCTTTCTAGCAGATTTGATGTTACTGTTAATCCAGAATCTTGAAGCTTTTCATAGGAACAGAATTCTTATTTTGAATTGATACCTCAACTTCATCAAGAGAGGAAAAAAAATCATATGTAGGACTGACTGTGCAGGATGTTACATATATACTATACATGGAAGAACTGTATTAAATTCTTGACACTTAGCTTTTGAGTAGCATAACGTCGAAATGTTAAACTCTTGTTTGCTTATGCCCGAGTTCTCACTATTCGTTATGAAACAAAGCCAAGCTTTTTCTTGGCGCGAATATGGACGAATTTTCCCCAGCCTTTATTTGACCAAACTCAGAATAATTAAATTAGTCAAAGATTATCCAAAAATGCAGACTAAAAATAAAAAAATATTATTGTGGCTTATAGTATAAGCCTGTGACGGCACCAAATAGTAGAACAAACATTTAAGACAAATGGAAGAAAATAAATATTGCAAACATGATGAAACTTGGCCTAATAGTCAGTTTTTCTGTTATATTTGTGGTCAAATATTGCTTAGAAATAGTAAAATATATTCCCTAAGTCGCATTATCTTCCCCAAATTACATATGCAAATCCACTTTATAGAGTGGTTGGACTATCATTATGATAATGGAGTAGTTACATAGCCTACCTCATGAAGACTCGTTTATTGACATTTATGTATAAACAAATACACATATATTCTCACCAAAAAAATACACTTATATATATAGGTTTGTATTAAACTTTGCTTAATATTTCATAAAAATCATCGCATTTTTACTTGGGAAGTTGAAGTGAATATATCAAGAAATGGGTTCGTTGATGCAAGATTTCAAGAGGCAAGCTTCATTCTTCTTGAGAGAGAAGATCAAGACAGCAAGATTGGCTCTCACAGATGTTACACCTGCACAAATGTAAGCTTTTTTTTTTTTGAAAAATAAATAATCATAATTTTATCTTCTTTTTTCAATATGAATATATAATGATTATTTATTTATGTATTGTTTGTGGGAGAAGATTGACAGAAGAAGTAACGAATGGAGATTCATTGGCAGCAGATGCACATGCCATGAGAGTAATATCTCGAGCAGCTTTTGAAGTCGATGATTACGAGAGAATTGTGCATATTCTGCACCAAAGGTTCTCTCTTTCTCTCTTCTTCTTTTAATTATTTAGTTTTTAAGGAAAATCGACCATGGAACGCGAAAATTCAATTTTACTTCGATCTTGTTTGGCGCCGTTCTTAAATATGACGAGTATTTTGCACTCACCGCGTGATTAACGCTGTTCTGTGTCTCGCGTTGCCACTTAATATTTGCGACGCGATTCGAGTAATGAAGGGATTATTTGTTGCAATAAGAACATAGTGCTAAGTGTGTGTGTGGATTGTTGCAGGTTGTCGAAGTTTGAAGCATGGAACTGGAGAGCATCTTACAAGGCTCTTGTTCTTTTGGAACACTTGCTCACGCATGGACCACAGAGAATTGCAGAGGAATTTGAGAGTGATAAAGAGACCATTAAGAACATGGCAAAATTTCAATATGTTGATGACAAAGGGTTGGTAAAATGTTCCATTTCTATTCATTTTTATTGAATTGTATGATTGATTGAAAAAAAAAAAAAAACAAATCTTTGGTTAGTTGTAAACTCACTTTCAATTATTTTTAAAATTAATAGAATATTAACTCAACATAAACGCGCGCATTTTTAATTCGAAAATTGACTTGACAATCATATTAAACTTTCAAAATAATTCAAGAAAATATATTTTCCAAAGTTTTCTTTGAAAGAACAAGCAATCAGATTGCGATTAGTCAAGATATCGTTAGCATGGTCTTGTCTGTCGGACACTTTTTATGTAGAAAATTCACGAAAAAATCCGTATCCTTGTCGTATCATGTTTGTAAAATTTCTTGTTTATACACAGGTTCAATTGGGGGTTGAGTGTGAAGAACAAATCAGAGAGGGTAATAAGGCTTCTTAAGGACAGTTTTTATCTGAAAGAGGAAAGAGCAGTAGGCAGGAAACTGACGGTTGGGATCAAAGGGTTTGGGAGTTTCAGCGGCCATCAGAGGCCGATCGACGATGGTGATTCTGTGAGGATTCTGAGATCAAATTCTCTGTTTTGTGACGATGATCTTAATCTTAACCGTCGTCGAGCTGAAATAGAGAGCAACGTGCTGGCTTCGTCGGATGAATACAAGAAGTTATTGACAGAACACAGTGATTTAAAAGACTGGTCACATGCATATGGAATGGAAGAGGATCATCCATTTTGGGACAAGGAGCACCAGACCAGAGTCTCACTTTTGTCATCTGTGTAACAGTTGCAGATAATACAACACTTAGATAGATACAGTCATACAGATAGATGCATGTGTGTGTTTGTGTGGAGAGAGAGAGAGAGAGTTATATAGAACAGTTCCTGTGCTGTTATCCTTTTTCCATATAATGTTTGAAACATGTATGTATATTCAATAAGCTGAAATTGCGACATCTTAGAACAGTGAAAAGGTTAAAGAATTTAACTGAGTAGAACTTCAAGAACAGCAATATCCAGACATCCAATTCGTAGATGATCAAAAACAACAAAAAAAAAAAACACAGAAAGTAAAACTACTGCTAGAAGGTTATACAAGTTGCATTTCTGGCCTATAGAGTAAGTACAATTTCTTTATGTGTGAAATAGTTTCCAGACACCTGCCTGATTAGAAGCACTTTCTATGCACAATTGACGGGCCCGACTCATCGTACTCGGCCTTCGCAATCCACATCTATGAAAAAACAAACAAGCAAAATTCAAAAAATAACTTTTATAATAAAAATTCAAGAAGAGACTTAAAACTTCAAGAGACTGACCTGTTGGAAAGTGCTGAGAGAAGCCAAGATGGAGCCTCCGATCCAGACACTGTATTTCCTTTCAGGAGGAGCGACGACCTTGATCTTCATGCTACTCGGGGCTAAGGCCGTAATTTCCTTGCTCATTCTGTCAGCGATTCCACCAAACATGGTCGAACCGCCACTGAGAACAATATTGCCATAAAGGTCTTTCCTGATATCCACATCACACTTCATTATGGAGTTGTATGTGGTCTCATGGACTCCAGCAGCTTCCATTCCTATCATTGAAGGCTGGAAAAGAACCTCAGGGCATCTGAACCGTTCGTTGCCAATGGTAATTACCTGGCCATCAGGCAACTCGAAGCTCTTCTCCACCGATGAGCTGGTTTTAGAGGTTTCGAGCTCCTGTTCGTAGTCGAGGGCAATGTAGGAGAGCTTTTCTTTCATGTCTCTAACAATTTCACGCTCTGCTGAGGTGGTGAAAGAGTAACCGCGCTCGGTGAGAATTTTCATTAAGTAATCAGTGAGGTCACGGCCAGCTAAGTCAAGACGAAGGATGGCATGTGGGAGGGAGTACCCCTCATAGATGGGGACAGTGTGACTCACACCATCACCAGAATCCAGCACAATACCTAACAGGGAAAGATAATAGAAACATTTTATTCTTAGAAGTCCCCCCAAAAAAGGACATGTTATTTATCTAATATGATATTACTTATTGAAATGAGACTTCTCTGGACAATGCCATGCGTTATCAATATTCAAAGGTGAAACAGCTTACGCTATTATCAATACTCGCTCTCATGCTTATAGTAGTATCATGTTCATAACTCATTTCCTCATTTCTCTTTCACTTCATCACTCAATTAACTTCTATTAATCAGTCCTCATCATTTCTTTTCAATTGGGAATGATATATTGCTCGCTATTATCTTTAACAACCAAACACAGGTTGAAAATTTCGGATTTCCTTTTCTTTTCTTTTTCCTTGATAAAATCCTAGAACCAAACATAGAGTTAGGACGTAAATAAGAGATGCTTACCAGTAGTACGACCACTAGCATATAGGGAAAGGACGGCTTGGATAGCAACATACATAGCAGGAGTGTTGAATGTCTCAAACATGATCTGAGTCATCTTCTCCCTGTTAGCCTTCGGGTTGAGTGGAGCTTCAGTCAGGAGAACGGGGTGCTCTTCTGGGGCAACACGAAGCTCATTATAGAATGTATGATGCCATATCTTCTCCATGTCATCCCAGTTGCTGACAATACCATGCTCAATGGGGTACTTCAGAGTTAAAATACCACGCTTTGACTGAGCTTCATCTCCAACGTATGCATCTTTCTGGCCCATACCCACCATCACACCTGTATGACGGGGACGACCAACAATGCTGGGAAACACAGCTCGTGGAGCATCATCCCCAGCAAATCCAGCCTATAAGCAACACAAATTTTCCCATTAAATTGAGTAAAATAGGAGCCAGATCAAATTAAGGAAAGAAGGAATCCAGAGGCAGTAGATTTATGAATAACGAAATCGTAATTATACCTTAACCATTCCAGTCCCATTGTCGCAGACGAGTGGCTGAATATCCTCCGCATCTGCCATCTTAAATTAATGCCCTGTAATAAAAACATAGATTCATAAAGTACACAATTGTAGATCACTAATTACAACAATGTCCTTTGTAATTAAAAAAATAAATCAGGATCATGAATTCATGTGCATATATTGCAATTTCAGATGGATTGAGCTACAGAAACTAGATGATCAAATCAGAGAACCGTCGAGGTATACGAAAAAAATATGGCAGCTATGATTGGAATAACAATGACAAAAATAAAAGGCCAGCGTAATCGATTTGCACCGCCAGTAACAGTAGCACAATCGGACATTCAAATTTCAAACTCAAATCATGTTCACGCAATAAATTTCATATGCAAATATATATATATATAATTAATACTCAGACGAAATATACCCCACCATTACAAATTATGCAGCATCAGATAATCCAAAATGAATTTCAAATCCATTAAAACATCAATCCATATAGAAATTACGCAAAAACGCCGATCCGATCATATTTCAACGCCCAACTTCGGTGATAATTCACAGCAGAACGCACAAAAATCATTCCTGCTTACATTATTCCTCAAACCAGTAAACACATTCGTCATGAAAGCATACTAATCACCACTCTTCCAAGCTCAAGTATCACATAGGACTACAGAAGATCAAACATAACGAACACCAGCAAATATGGCGGCAAAACCAACCAAAATTATCAGCGGAAAACAAGCATTAAAAATCACCAAAAAAACAAAAGCGGAGATAATGAAAATGTACCTTCTGAGAATTGCAGCGTTTGAGAGAGAGAGAGAGAACGAACAAACGGAGCGCAGAGAGAAACGAAGAGGAGAGAGTGTCGTGGCTTATATAATATTTTCAAGTTTCCGGATTGGGACATTGAAGCGGGTATTATATGAAGGCTTTGCGGAAACGTGGACCGTTGGATTAGAGCAGTCTGGATGTACGGTCGAGGGTGACACGTTGTGGGCTTCATTATTTCTACGCATTTTTGTGCTGGCCACTGCACTCCTCCCCCCTATCCGCTTCTATTCTCATCTTTCCTACAATAAGTAAATTTAGTTTTTTTCTTCCTTTTCTTTTATTATTGATGCATTTTCCCCATAATAAATTTAAGCTGTTGAAATATGATTTTTATTTACATGGCACATTCATATTCGTGTTGAATCCTATTTATATCAATCTATATTCGTTTTGTATTTGTGCACCATATCTATTACAAATGTAGTGCTATTTATTTTATTTTTTGTTCGTCTAAAACAAGATATCGATAGGGGTGTACACGGGCCGGTTTTTCGGCCGAACCAAACATTTCGGTCGGTCAACCGAGGTTTCGGTTTTGGAAAAACTTAAACCGAAACCGAACCATTACAGCTTCGGTTCGGTTCGGTTTTAACCGAACCTTCGGTTCGGTTTCAGTTTTCGGCCGAAAATCGAACTATTTTTTAAATTAAAAAAAAAAGAAAAAAAAAAAGAGAAAACCTCAAAAATGCATGCAAATATTATCCTGTATTCCTGTACATTCAGTAGGCTTAGTCAGAATAGAAGAAGGGAAAAAAGACTTCACCTTGATCTTGGGTTCTTGAGTGTTGCCGCCTTCCATCTTCTCACCGTTTATCGGAAAAGGAGAGGGGGTTCCGCCGGCGAATGGGTGCTCTCAATTTGGGGATCTAATTTAGGCTATGAAATTAGGATTTTTCTCTCACGGGTATGTGACTTTGGAGTTTGGACAGAGTTGAGAGTTCGGAGGTGTGATTTTGTATTTCTTCTGTGAAAACTAAAAAATGAAAATTGTTGCCTAAACCTAAAAACGTACTCAAGGTGAAGGTATTGGCATAAAAGCGTTTTCAACAACTGAGGGAGAAAGAGAAACGCATAGTATAATTTGATATAATTAATTTATATAAAAAAATTAAAAAAAAAAGTTGCGGTTCGGTTTTTCGGCCGGTTAACCGTAACCGAAACCGTAACATTACGGTTTTCGGTTCGGTCTCGGTTTAACCGGTCTGCCGAACCGAAAAACCGAAAACCGAACCGAACCTATTCGGTCCGATTGAAACGGTTCGGTTTTCGGCCGGTTTCAGTTCGGTTACCGGTTATTTTGTACACCCCTAGATATCCACCTCGGCCATACTGATTAATCCATTCAATGAATTGTGGGCAAGCACCTCAAATCAGCGCGTGGTTGGCTTAGATATGATCAATGGGAAAGAACAATAATTTTAACTTAGAAGCAAAATGAGCAAAGTTCACGCTTCTCTCAAAGGCTAATCTAACAGCAGCAGCAGACAACAGAATCCAGCCGTGAACCAGTGTTATTCATAACAGCAACAATTTGCAAACATAACTCTAACGCATCTACTTGGCTTAAAAGACACAATAATCAATTAATCATATGCTAAAATCAAGGTAATGCTCAACATATCAAAGATGTTTGATGATACCACGAAAACTATGTAAGAAAACAAACAGTTTCCAGAACAAATAAACACACAACTGATCATAATTAACATGTCCCGTAACAAGAATTGAGGTGTTGCTTCTACAGGAAAGGTGGCAATATCACCCATCTTCTTGGATATCTCGGCCTTCCCTCTTTACCATCAAATAGCTGCAAGAAAGTGACACAAAACAAACAAATCATATACATGGATAACGACACCCGGTACGCTATATACACTCAACTCAAGCAACCCTTAGCTGAAAGAAAGTGACATAAAACAAACAAATCATATACATGGATAATGACACAAAGTATGCTGTATACGCTAACGCAACCCTTAAAAAAAAAAAGAAAAAGATTCACCTTTTTAAGGCGACGGTGTTTGGCGAGAGCCCAATTGGTCATTATAGCAGCAGCAACCACCATAAAGAAATAACCGGCAACAGTCTGGGTAGCAATGTTGAACCCTAGCCATTGGTAAATCTCTGTTGTATAATTAGCACACGTCACAATGTTGAAAAGGAAGCCACGTGGGATTTGGTATCCACCTCCTCCAGAAGGGCTCCTAAGATTTCTCAACAGTATATGGCAATACAAGTTCGACACTTGGCAAAGCAACCCAAAACCAAAGCCCACCTTCATTTGGAGATCACTCACGGGAGTGTAAAGAGGGTGGTTGACAAAGTAAGCAATCAACGCACCAAAACTCCAGTAGTAAAGGCAGTTGCGAAAGACATTTGAAATGGGGGAAGTTGCGTGGCTGAAACGGTGCACGAAAAACGTTTCAAGAATGCGTTTAGCATAGTGGAGGGACCAGTAGTAGAGGGCATACGTCTGAACGGGGTGAATTACACGTTTGCCCTTGTAGCCGAAGAGGTGGTAGATTGGGTCGTAGTAATAGAAGATGGGATAGATAATTAGAGGGCCTAAGTACTCAAAGAAGAAAAGAGTGCTGTAATTAACTTGTGGGCCTAAATCCTTGAAAAATACAGTTAACTCGCCCTTATTTGCCTCAGCATAGTCGCTCAGAACCTTTTTATAGTTAAGGACGGTAGGTCTTTCCTTCGAACCAGAAGGGACGGGGAGGGTCAGCCTCTGTCTGGACGGGTAATACTTTTTGGCTGTAAGCAGAATAATAATGAAAAATGCTGATGAGCAACAGATAACAAAGAAAGAAATGAGAAAAGGTTGATTAGTATCAATATATGCTCCCAGATTCAAATTCATGACAAATTAATTTCTTGAAGTTACATTCCGACTGGAGGGAGAGTTCCAAACTGACGTAATAGTAGATAGATTTTAAATCCATCACAGTGCATCAACAATTAGGAGCTCTGAGAAATTGAAACCTATTTGAAATACACTTTAGCATCAAATCATTCTAACAAGCTCAAGGGATTTGGTATTGTGGGTTTGAAATTCTTAGCTCCGAATGCATCAATACATGGATGCATCACAAACAATTTTCTAGGAAGTAACATGAAGGACTTCTTACTAATTGCAAGCAACTCATAACCGCAAACGCAAAATTTCCAACAACAACAGTAATACAAATTCTTGACAGATGAATTTAGCACAACAATCCACCTAGCACGCGACCCAATCAAGACAGACCGTAAGTGCAAATGGTAAGACTAGAAGCAAAACCGAAACTAAATTCAACAATCCCAAATCAACCAAATCAGAACAATGGAGGAAACGAAAAGAGAAACATACCCCGTTTATGGATAGCCTCCTGCAGATCAACCACAGTCGCCTGAAAAAAACAACACCACCGAATCAAAATCCCAACACACCCAATTCAAAGAAAAACTCAGAAAACACACATGCACCAATCCTCCTACTCAAAACAAAACCCAAAAACCACCACATAACGAAAACGTACAGAATCACTAAGGTCAAGGCCCCCCTTGATGAGTTCGCGGCCGCTGCGAGTCACTACGACCACCTTCATCTCTCCTTCCTGCTCAGATTCAAGATCTACAACCTAAACACGAGATGGGTTCAAAATTAAATAAGCATGTGAAGGAGTGGGATGAAGTTTGGAGTGAAGCAGGTGGCGAGTGTGTGTGTGTGTGAGACGAAGCAACGAAGGTGTTTGATAAAATGTTTTTGAGTATTTATTCTGCAATTAATAGGGGTTGGGTTGTGGTTGGGGTAGATGAGCCAACCATTCGTGCTGATAAACCACCACGGCCTCCTCGTTATTATTTCAGTTATTTTCTTTCACCAATATATTGATTATAGGGAAAATTAATTTAATTCGATCTTCATGCTTGCCCTAATTAGAAACTTCATTTCTCTTATTAATAGTAATTTTGTTTATGTTTTCATTACGTTTAGAGTAGGATTAATTGCCGTATGACACATTAATACGGGAAATTCTTCCCTGAGCCGGGTGTGGGCCTCAATTTCTACACCGGCTCATTCTTTAATATAAAAAGTGTACACACTTCACACCTTTGTTTCTTTCTTTATTTTCGTTTTTTTTTTCTATTTAATCTCTTCTTTGACTTGTTTGTTCTTCTTTCAATTTTTTATTCCTTTTTTTTTATACATGTTATTTTTTTTTCCTTTTTTTATTTTTAAAATTTAATAAATAAACATACAATATTATAAATAAAATATATTTGATGAAAATTTTACATTTTCTATAATAAAATATATAACAATAAATAAATTAGTACTCTTAACTATATATATAAACGTATAAAATTTATTACATTAAATTTAGTAATAACACTAATTAATACATAATATTTTATTATATTAAATATGATGTATCACTCTCAAAAAGATATAATATTTTACTACATAAAATTAGAAATAAAAATAAAAAATATTATTAAAATTTCATATTCTTTTGTAATGTTATATTTATAATTTGTTAGAACTTATCAGACTTAAAAAATTTACAAAAAGAATGAAAACACAAAATCAAAGAAAATATTATAAGAAACAAAGGAAAGAAAAATGAAAATAAAAAGGCAAAGAAGAGAAATGAGGTGTACACTTTTTATATTGAAGGATGAGTCGGGTGTAGGAATTGGGCTCCACACCTGGGTAATGGAAGAATTTCCCGGGAGTACTTGCATTGGTCTCTCTCTCACATATTGACACACACACCACGTAAAGATAGAGCCAAGGGGGTCGGTAGGGGGGCCCTGAACTTGTTTTTAGTTCTTTTATTTTTATTTTAAAATATTTAATAAAAAATATTATAGATCACACAAATAAATCATAACGTGCTCTTTACTTCATTTGTTTGTTATCTATAGGGAATGGGTTATTTTTTTGAAAATTCTAGGCTATTTTACCAAGTGTATTCTTTACTTTGATAGTTTAAAATTTTGACTAAATAATCAATTCATTTATTACTTTATTTTATTAGATAAAAAACCATCTGAATGTGGTGCAAATGACAACAATACCTTGTCCTTGATTTGCGTGAATAATTTCTTATAGGGAAAGGGGTGTGAATGATTTTTCGGAAACGATGTAGGGTAAAGACAGTAAATTTTTTAAGACATCAAGGGGCATTAAGGTAAAATTGCTCAATCCATTCCCTACAGCTTAAATAACAATTGGCTTTTTTGGTGGCAATATTCCCACCCCTTTTCCAACTTTATTTTCGGGGCTCCGATAAATCAGCATATAGACAAACTTTCAAAGTAAAAGGTGAAAAAGAGGGGTGTATATAGCCAATATACCAATTTCCATTGAAGTAAAGGCGTTCTAAATGTTAGAACGTACAGAAATTTTACACAAGCAGATGTTACATCTTCTTTACAAGGCGAATGAACTAATTGTTTTAACCTCATGTTAAATAAAAGTATATACTAGAGCTAAGTGAAATAGACATCATTTCCATGTGGAAGACAAAATTAAACTCCATAAAAGAGACTAAACTTCTATACGTAAGAGAATTTAACTTCCATATAGGAAGAAATTTAAATTTCACCGTTCGGGATCTGAGATCCTACATTTTTTATGAGATCATAAGAGGAAGATGGGAAGATAGAGATTTCCTTCGTATTGTTTTTAAGGTCTCTATTTTCTTCTTCTGTCTCCTTCAAGATTTAAGTTTCTATCTTCTCTAAGATTTTTTCAAAATAAATCTTTATCTTCTTGGAGATTGTAAAATTCAGTCTCCATTTTCTCATAAATTTGAAATCTTCTTTGAAATTTGATTATCTATTTTGTCTAAAATTTCGTCTCCCTGGGACTTGTTGAATTCAATTTAGATTTCATGATTCGGATTTCTTAATGACCTTAGAGAGAGAAGAGAGAAGTTTTTCATAATTCTATGTACAAAATTAAGAAAGCATATATAATCTCTCCCTATAATGCACGGATACTCCAATTTTTTGTCCCGTGCAGTGTCGGACACGTGTCGGATACGGACACGGCTCCGACACGACAAAAGGTGTCCAAAAATAAATAAAAAAATTCCGACACGCTGGGGACACGGCTCAAGAAGTGTACGACACGGCCTGGACACTTTGATACCAAAAATTCAATATATATATATATATATATATATATTCTAAAAATTAGAGGATATAATTTTTTTTAAAAAAAGAATTATATATATTTGCTAAAAGAGGTATAATATTATTTAAATTTAATTTATTTTTTTATAATATTATTACATAAAAATATATTAATATTATTTGTAATGATATTAAATGTTGAATTGTAAAATGATGTATGTTATTTAAG
>JBBMKE010000009.1:20470097-20480395 GCA_037834125.1 Lippia alba | reverse complement strand
CCAACACACGAGTATGTGGTTCCCAAATCGATTCCAATCGCCGGTCCTTCACCTTTTCCAGCCATCGACAACACCAACAAATCAACCGAAACAAAATTCCAACCAAAAATACGAAAATCTGAGCACGAATTCAACTGATATCAAGCTTTTCACAACTTTTTTTCCTCGCAACAGAAGTGATGCAGAGAGGAAGTAGAGGGAGATTAAATAGTGTGAGGTGTGATATTCTAGAGTATTCGGTTTTCCTTTGAAATTAGGACTTATGCTTTTGCTGTTTCTGGTTTCTTCCAGAGATTTCTTCCTGTCAACCGACTAAGAATTTTCCTTAACTGGCTAAATCAAAATTACTTCTCTAATATATACGTTTGAATTTACCTTTGGGTCCTTCATGTTTGGGTTATCTCCGTTTTGGCCCTAAATTTTAATTTCTCTTTGTCTTATCTTACTTTAATCTTTTTTATTTTTTTATATTAACTGTTATTAGTTTCTCATATTTTTAAAATTTTTAAATAATATGATATTTTTAAAATTTCTAACTCATGTTTTTCTCCTTGTATTTTAATATACTTAATAATAATATTTTTGAATTGTACACATAAATTACTAGTCCTAAAATATGTCTCCTGTCTCCATAACTAATTGGGTTGCTTTGAATATTTCAATTTAAAATTGTCTATAACTTAAAATTCTGAGCCGCTTAGTATATATAGTACGCATTTGTGTTCATATGGAACAACATTTAAAATTTTCCTTCTCTTTTTTGAAACGTTGAAAATTCCTTATAGTAACAATGATTATAATGTGGTCTCCTTATCCGCTCTCTCGTTACTCTTATTTGGGAAGATGGTTTTCTAAAATCGAGATCGATTCTGAGATCGTGATTAATTGGGGGATGAAAGAAGATATTGATAATCATCCCATGAAGAAATCATTTCGGATTGCCGAATACTGTTGCATTTGCTTTTGGGAAGCTAAAATGCTAAATTATACCATGTTTTTCAGGAATGCAACGAGAGTGTGGATAAGTTGGCTCGTATGGGGCATGTGGTTACAACGGTTGCATGGTTTGGGACACGCCGCCGGTCAAGTTCACGTAGTTTCAATTGTTTTTTCTTTGCCCCGGTCTGGATTTCTGTTGGAACCAAAAAAAAAAAGAAAAGATTATAGATCAAATTTCCTTGTATAAAAATCTTTTTAATTTGTTCTTCTAATTTCGAATTTGTGTCGAACAAATTTTGGAATTTTTACTGTACCAAAAGACGAAAATGACCCTCTTTTGCCTTTATGAAAAAAAAGGTAAAAGAATGCAACAAGGTCATTTTCTCTGTTACCTTTGAATTTTATGCAAATTGATCATTGGCCAAGGTTATTTTACATCATACAAGCATTACAAGTGCATACACTTCCAATTTTATGCAAGTTGATCATTGGCCAAGTTTATTTTACATCATACAAGTATTACAAGTGTATACACTTAGCCCACACTCGACTGATCCTTTTTCTCCATAATTTTCGTCGCGGAAAGTTCTAATCTAATGAGATTTTAGTGCGGGTAAAAACTAAGATGCAACGTACCTCATATTTTTTTCATTTTTGGTTGATTATGCAATTACAGAATTTTCTTACCAAATAGAACAATAAATCAACAAAATCATAAAAATTAACATCCAAACAAAATACTTCAACTCTTGGCACATACCATCAAATAAGAAGAGAAACCTCAAAAACTTCCATTTCGATCGAGATTGGGAAAACAAATTTTCACAACTTCCTTGTCAAGTAAAATAAGGAATTACATGAAACCACAACTTATGATGAAAAACGGAGTTTCAGCCAATAAATTCTTCTGTCAGCTTTGGAAAACTCCAACTATTGCAGAAATGCACTGTCCTTGTTATTGTATACTGTAATAGGGGCTTGAGTCGCAAATGCAAATAGCTAATCTCGTCCCAAAAGAGGGGAAAAACACAATTTTGAGAGGAAAATTACGGAATAATCGGGCGCACCGGTTCAAACAAGGCCTCTCTGTTTGAAGACTTCGAGCATTGCAACGCCAATCTTTGCAGGTGATTCAACCACAGTAACCCCAGCTTCTCTTAGGGTCTTAATTTTGTCCTGAGCCGTACCCTTCCCTCCTGATACAATAGCTGCAAATTCAAGGACAATTTAGTCAATTTCCACCAATAATATGACATTCTAACAAGAAAAGGCAGAAGAAAGAAACGAAAGGCTGGCTCGTGGAAGATCATATGTAAATTCAAATGTAATGTTTCAAGACAATGCAGATTTCTCCAGTTTGAAAACTGCTCTGCATGGAGCTTAAGCTTCATGAATTTCAAAAGCTCTCTCTATAGCCAACTGGTTATGTTGTATTTAAGTTTGAATTTTCAAGTATTGGTGTATAGACTGCTTCGGTTATGTTATAAAGTGGTTCAGTAGGAATGAAGGGGAAAATACCTCCAGCATGTCCCATTCTTCGACCAGGTGGAGCGGTGAGTCCAGCAATAAAAGCAACAACAGGCTTATCAGTCCCACTCTCCTGATGCATTGAACACAAAGAGCAAGATAAATATGGTTCAAGTAGTAATTGCAATTACTAATCAAAAGTTCAAAACCTTTGAAAGGTCAAAAAAGGTCAAAATCACAAATATTTTGAATATACCGGACAAAAATTAATATTTGCAGAATGAAAAAGGACAAAAACTTAAATGGGACTAACTTGCAAACCGAACATTACATTTTTCCCACAGAATGAAGGAGGTCTGACACCCCATGGGTTAAAAAAGTACTGTTGGTGATTTAAGTTTTGGGGATCTCATAGAGGTTTTGCTGAGAGGTTTTCAGTAAAATTCCGACAAGGCTGAACTGCTTAAGTTCATGAGGTAAGAACGAAATGACAAAATATTGGCCACAGCCAGACAGCTTGTAGCCATGGAAAGCAGAAGCCAAATAAAAACCAAAAAATTGTTTTCCCAGGCATAATGTAAAGCATTGCACAGGGTCAACGGACATTAACAGGTGGGTTCCAAATAATATAGAGGAAGATGTCAAATTGCTAATAAAGTCATCCTTTAATAGAGTATAGTACAACTAATATAGACGGAATATCCATTCAGGATGCTTCATGATGATATCATGCAATGCAACTGTGAGGATAGTATTTCATACCTTTATAAGGGCTGCGGCATCCTCCTCTGCCGTGCCACCTATCTCACCAATAAGAATAATACCTAAAATGCAAAATGCAGATAAATTAACCAATAGTATCACGCAATATCGGCAGTAAGGCTTCTGTGGAGAATGAAAATAAAACTAATTCTCACAAAACTTAACCTTCTGTCTGCGGATCCACGAGGAACTTCTCTATGCAATCAACAAAGTTTGTCCCATTGAAAGGATCCCCACCAATTCCCACACAGGTCGACTGCCCAAGGCCAACAGCAGTTGTTTGGAAAACCTAGAAAAGTACATAATTAAAATAGTTATCCAGATGTCACGAGGCATATTCAACAGTCAGAAAAGCCATCACCATTAACTTCTCAAGTGCAAGGAAAAGACATGCTGCCAAACAAACAATAATCCAATCATTCCATGAGTTGCAAGAGTCATTGAGAAGATTGATTCAGTTATTTCTAATACATTACTTTTCTTTCTTCTTATTTAGTGGATATCTTCTGCTATATCAATGATTTTTTTGCTTTAGAAGAGAAAGAATGAGTGAGGTATTAGATACGAAAATTTTAATGACCTATAAAAATGTCCACTGTCCTCTAAGACGCCCTAGAGCAAAGATATAAATTCTGACCTCTGGTCGGCATATTAACTATATAAGTCGCTTTTATCCACAAGACTTTGTTAGACATGTAAATTGTCTGTTTCCAGACGAACACGAAGCTTGATTTCTACGAAAAGATTTACGGACCAGAAAAAATATATATATACATTAGCGCCCCAAGATGATAAGTATGTTGTTTGCAGAAAAGCCAAACTAATAAAATCTGAAACTTCCATTCTCTATTTATAGTAATAAAGGAACAGAGGCGAGGCCAAAATGATTTCATAGTACGCCGTTACCTATTTGAACATCACATGTGATGATAAGAAGCAGCTAATTTGATTCAAGTGGACCATAATCGTGATTAGCATAAAACACAATGGAAAGTAAGGCTATTTATAATAGTGATATCTTCAGTAAGGCATAAGCAAGACCAGGCAGTAGCCGCAGATAATTTAATAGAAAAATAAGGGGTATGTAGATCTATTTGCTTCAGTGTGCAGAGTATAATTGTGTAGACAGTAGAATTTAACCCTGGTTTAACTTAATAAACGGCCAGCATCATAACCATAATCTTGAGAGAGTCACATGGCAAACATGTTAGTGGAACTTTTATTTCAACAAAAGATGTATTATGGTGGAAAAATGATTCTCACCGCTTCATAAGTCAATGTACCAGATCGAGAAACAATTCCAATACGTCCTGGTTTGTGAATGTATCCAGGCATAATTCCAATTTTACATTCCCCAGGCTTGATAATGCCAGGACAATTTGGGCCTATTAGCCGAGTTTTAGACTGTTGGTTAAGAGCAGCCTTCACGCGGACCTGCAATCAAGAACAGGATCCTTAAAGAACCAGAACTTTAGCACAGGTAAGCGAGCGCAAAAACCTATGTACAAACTGATACTCTTTTAATCATGAAATTAAACAGAATATATTATATATACCAGCGTGAAGTGAAGACTATTAGAGGCCAAATATATGGAGATCTTTAAAGACTTGTTTAACACAATTAAGTCATAACATAATCAAGCTTGACAGGTTATCAGTACCACTGAAAGGAAATGCACCAAACACGTTACAGCCTACAGAGATTATCATGCAGTCTCTAAGTTCAATCACCAGTCAGCTAGAAAAGGATATTATCTGTGATACTGAACAGTAATATCTTTAGTTCCAGAAAGTTTATTTGATTATACCATTTTAATCGTTCAAATATTGATGAATTCCAGAATAGAAAAGGACTGAAGTTGATCATATCATTTATTAATGCCTTCAAATGAACCAATTAAGGAGGTGTAAATCAAACTAACAAATAATTTTGAAAGGTGGTAGCCAATCTTACCATGTCATGCTGTGGTATTCCCTCTGTGATGCAAACAACTAAATCTAGTTCAGCTTCCATGGCTTCCATGATGGCTTTAGCTGCAAAGGGTGGAGGAACATAAACCACTGATGCATTAGCCTTAGTTTCAGCTTTTGCTTCTGCTACAGAGTTGAAAACGGGGAGTCCCAAGTGCTCCGTTCCACCCTTTTTAGGAGTGACTCCTCCAACCTATGCATGTCGAAAGTATAATTATCATGATGGTGGCAAAACTATTACATGCACAATGTTTCCATCTCATTATCCTGTACTGGTAAGCAAGCAGTTGTCCAGTATTTATACATATTAAAAACAAGTTACAAATAATGCAAGCAAAAAAGCTAAACGGACAACCGGTGGGCACCGGCTTCAATCCACGTCCATATTCTATCCCTGTCTTACTAAGTGCTATCGGAACCAGACGCCAAATACTATAACAAGCTATTTCAAGTCCCGAGGCATAAAACATTTTAACACAGTCAAACATTGAGCATTTTTCAGCAGACTCAGATGATACCAACCTAAGTAATGATTAATTTTGAATTAAAATTTGTAAAAGGAGACTTGGAAGGAGAAACTAACAGCCCTACAGCAGTTTGGCTGCACATTTTACTTTAGTGCCAGCCGCCAATTTTGCAACCTCGACAACAAAATTGACGGAAAACTACGAAATGACACATATATGCAATTTCATAGACCTTATGCGAACCATTTCTTAAGTATTTCCCTCTAAAATCAACACCATTTTTAAGCTCCCACGGAAATTAAAAACATATATACAAATCACACAATAACGAATAGAACGGATTAAATCAGTAACCAAACGGTCTGGAAACAATACCATCTTCGTCCCGTACTCGATCGCCTGCTCGGTGTGGAAAGTGCCATTCTTTCCGGTGATACCCTGGCAAATGACGCGGGTGTTTTTGTCGACGAAGACGGCGGGCGCCGGTGGCGGCGATCCGAAATTCCGGTGTTGATTGACCTGCTTGGGGCCTGACAGCCGCCGTGACAAGTTGCAGATCAGCTTGGTGGCTTGACGAACCATCGATTCGATTCAGTTGACTGCTTTCCTTCTCTATCGCAGACGTGATTTAGGTTTAACTTCAAATGCAGAAAGTGGGCTTCGGAGAAAATATTTGCTCTTCATTACAATCAGAATATATGCTCTTCGAGATGGGGTATATTCGCAATTTTAGAAAATCATGGGGTCTGATTATTGACATTTACAAATTTGACCATGTTGAATGATAAATTATTGACCGGTCAACGATTGAATTTTCTAAAATACATTGCATTTTTATTGTATAATTGAAAATCATAAATAACAAGATATTGTTTCCTTTAATTATATTGTAAATCAAAAATGAACAAATATATTGTATTTTGTTTTTATGTCCTAAATTATTTATTTTTAAGCTCGTAAATGAATTATAATTAAACAAATTATTATCT
Source organism: Lippia alba (assembly GCA_037834125.1). NCBI lineage: Eukaryota > Viridiplantae > Streptophyta > Magnoliopsida > Lamiales > Verbenaceae > Lippia > Lippia alba. The sequence continues at coordinate 20,473,800 of JBBMKE010000009.1, read as the reverse complement.
TACCAAAAAAAAAATTAAACAAATTATTTCTTAGGATTACCCACTACCCAACCAAAAGGTTTCTTAATTATTCTAAATATAAAATTAATTCTAGAAAACAAATTATTTATGATCTAATAACTTAATAGAAAACAAGCTATTTATGATCTAATAATGTAGGGGAAAAAAAGCTATTTATGATCTAATAAGTTGGACTGTTAAATCAAATTTGTGGATCTTTGAAATTTTATAATCGACCTTGAATTATTGACATTATTATATCATATTGAAATTATTTTAAAATTAATGGCTCCACAACTTAAGCTCAATAAATTTTGGTCCGGTATCAAAATTTACTCAATGCGAATGCGAATTAAGTTAATTAATTAAACTTTTAAGATTGAATTTTGTTCAAGACTTCTTATGAAATTTATAATCTAACCATAAAGCAAAAAGGTAAAAGTATTATTATGTAATATTAAAATAAGTTAAAATTTACAGCTACAAAACTTTTCATATGTTTGGTAAAGTTATTTCTAAATTTTAATTTTTGATAGTTTGAGAGATAGAGTAAACGTGTTTAGGTTGGGGTGACCAACAAATTTCTCATAACAGGAGATAAATACGAATTAGCGCTATTATAAGTGTTGATGAATTTTTTTTTTCATAACTAGAGAGGAATACTAATGAACGCTATTATAAGTGCGGATGATGCCCATCTCTTAAAGATAATTCACTTTACTAAAATGAATGTATTAATTATTGAACACACTAATTTATATATTTATTGAAATATTGAAAGAGTCATATACTATTGGTAAAATCCAAACAAATATAAGGATACACTATAATATTTAACGACTTTGAAATTATTAATTAATTAGGACCATCTATTATAGTAAACAATTTAAAGTGAATATTTAACAAAATTTTAACATAATTATATTAAATTCATTGTGATAATATATTCTTAATTGATTGAGCTGCGGTGATTATACCGAAGCATGATTAAATATTTGACATTGCATACGATGATGGAATATCTCATACAATGTAGCAATATAGACAACAATAAAAATAATACACAATAATAAATAATTATTTAATTTCATAATCTATTTAACCAGCCATTACCATACTTTGCTATAGATCAATTAAAGAATTCCAACTGTTATATTTATTTCTGTTAAGTAAATCTATAATTTTAATGACTGAAATAATTCTTTAATTAAGCAATGACTTTATTTTTCTGTAGATTAATTAAAAAATTGTAACGGTAATATTTGTTTTTGTAAAGTAAATCTATACATTTAATAACTAAATCCGCATAATCTTTTCTTTTTATTAAGGAAAGATATGTTAAGCAAAAATATAAAACGATTTACCATCGGGTAAAAACGTAATTTAACTCTGGAGTCATTGTAAAAGGGGAGGAGCTCTATAAAACTCAAGAGTAAAAAGCGGTGGCGTTGGATTGTGCCCTTTTACTCCTCCGTGGCCAATACCCAAAATCCCTTCCTTGTCGCGCTCTCCCAAACCCCATCCGAGGCTGTTCGGCGGCAGAATTGCTTGAATCTCTCTTCCGATCTCTTGATTGTTGTTCTGTTATCGGTAAACCGTTTTTAACTTTTGGTTTTCGGATTCTGAATTGATGTTCGGCATGTTTGTAGGATTTTGTGGTTTTAGTTTGTAGATTTAGTAATAGGTACTGTGAAGTTGTTAGTTTATCGAGACTTGCATTGCTCTGTTGATTCTTTGCGTGAGGCTACTTAAGGATCAAGGGATCGGATAAAGTGTTTGATTCTTCTACTTGTAGTTTGTTTCTGTTTCTTTCCTCAGTGCTGTGTGTGGTGTTTTGGTTGGTAGTCGGATTTACGTGGCCATTATGAATTTAGTAATTGTTATGTATTTCGGTGAGATTTTGTTTTGTGGAATTTTCAAGCTGTTATGATCAATGTGTTTTAAGTTTCTTTTGTTTTTGTTGGAATAGGTACTTCTTGGTTGAACCGACTTCCATAGGAAAGAAGACAAACTGTTCTTGGAAATTGTTTTCAAGTAGCCAAAGTGAATTGAAACACTTGCCTGAAAGTTATTGTCCTAAGAGTTTGTAGAAGGGTTTCCGATACTAATTATTTACTTCTTCCCTCCTCTTGGAAATTGCTGGGAATTTGTGGTTGAATCAACAGAAGAAGTGCAATGTCAAGGTTTCATGTCGGTGGGAAAGTGGTAGATACTGTGGATTTATTACGGAAGAGGCATTGGGCATGGCGCCTGGACATGTGGCCTTTCGCAATTCTCTATGGAATTTGGCTGGCAGCAGTAGTCCCAAGCCTGGATTTTGGGGATGCCTCAATAGCTTTGGGCTGCCTGGCGGCATTTCATATTCTGGTTTTTCTGTTCACTGTTTGGTCCGTGGATTTCAAGTGCTTTGTCCAGTACTCTAAGGTTCATTATTTTTTTTTTCTTTTTTGGTGTGTATGTGTCTCTCTACATGATTTCAGCTTACTATTTGGCATTCCTTTGCCTTTCGATCCTACATTTTTGTTTCCTAACCTTACTAGAGTTTCCGTTTTTCCTCTTGAGAGAGTAAGTTGAAATTTGACTAGTTCTTATCAGATGAACGTATTCATGTAATAAAATGCTGTGTGAATGCTGTATGGAAGATTGAGTTACATATGTACTGCAAATGAATATGTTCATTTCAACTCAAACTCCCATGGACTTTTAATGTCTTCTGAATTATATGTGGCAGGTTAATGATATCCACCGTGCGGATGCATGCAAAATTACTCCAGCCAAGTTTTCTGGCTCTAAAGAAGTTGTTCCTCTGCACTTTCGAAAGGTTTGGGATCCTGCTTTTCTAACTCGCTTGCCTGTTTTGCATTGCCTCAAACCCTTCTTAACTATTTAATTTACTCAACAATCTCCCTTTTTTCAGTTGTTTACGTCCGTTTGTAAAATATTATGATAAATATAATGGCAGCTATATCGTCGGAGATTAGTTAGGCCAAGCCAACTGATGCAGTCTAGTTTATTATTCATGTGCATGAGAACTAGATTAATAAAATATTATGATAAATATAATGGCAGCTATATCGTCGGAGATTAGTAAGCCAACTGATGCAGTCTAGTTTATTATTCATGTGCATGAGAACTAGATTAATTGTCCTCATACTTGATGGCTTCATGATGAGTATGCTTAAGGAGATGAAGAAGGATTTTCACAATCTTTGTTTTGATAATTTTACCTAAATGTATTAGATGTAACATATGCTGAATGCAGGATAGAACCGTACAACCCATCTGAAAAACATTTCCAGTTGGATCTGTTGCTCCCACTTTCAATTAGTATTCCGTGCAGTAGATAGCAATAAGAATTAAGATATCAAGCTTGTTACTTGGATTCTTATATTTGTTTGTTGTGAAACTTTCCTCAGTAACTATCCCCTTTATCATATTATTAATATTTGCAGTTAAGTTTAACCAGTTTGTGACTTTTGTGTAATATTTTTTTAGTTGGCAGCGACTTCTCAATCGCCGGATAGGGAAGAAATCTACTTTGACTTCAGGAAGCAGCGTTTTATTTACTCGAATGAGAAGAACACCTTTTGTAAGCTTCCTTATCCGTCCAAGGAAACAATTGGATATTATCTCAAAAATACTGGTTACGGTACAGAACCTAAAATTGTGACTGCCACTGAGAAATGGGGAAGAAATGTGTAAG
>JBBMKE010000009.1:20443205-20453507 GCA_037834125.1 Lippia alba | reverse complement strand
GTAGCAATTTAATTAAAGGAAATTACATAAGAAACGTATTTATAAATTATTAAATTGCGCACGTTGGTAACACATACATCATACCTTGTACGGCCGAAAAGTCGGGATGTCACAGGTCGAGCAGAGCTCGAGCCAGGGAAAAAAAATGCCAAAGCTCGGCTCATTTGCCTGCCTAGAGCTGAGTGTGTTTTCTTGTAACGGCTGAACTGCACCTTCCCCACCATTTAATTTTACTCCATCTATATATATATATAATCTCCAAATTTGATAATTTAAAAGTCAATTATACATACCTTAGGATGGATTGCCTCATAATCTTTAAAAAATATCACACTTAACCTCTTTGAACACATTTTGATTGTTGATTTCTCTTCCGTCACGGGGATCCAAACTTCAAAATCACTGTCATCGTTTTTGTCTCTTCAAGGAGAACAAAATTCATATCTCGCTCGATTCTATTAGCCGTCAAAAGTTTCGTTCGTTGTGCGTCGTCTTTGATCAATGATTTCTACTTCGTCGGTTGTCAGATTTTGATTTCGAGACCATTGTTTTGCTCCTTGCATCGAGAGCTTCAATTTGATATATAATATCAACACATTTGAAATCAGTTTTATACATATTTGTTTTGTTAAAATTTGTTAAAAGGAATTAAGTGTGATATTTTTCAAAAGTTGGCGGCAAATCGCCCAAAATCAAAGGATAGACGACAATCCGCCCTAAGCCCAAGGGACGTGAGGATTGTATAATTAATCCTACTTTTAAAAACTAAAAAAAATAAAATTGATACTTTATATATAATTTTATATCTACATATATTTACCTTATGTTCCAAGTTATAGATGTATCAAGCAGAAACGTGAGATGATGATAGTTCGGTGAGTTTAGAATTTATCAAACTTCTATTGCATGTTTAATTTGTTGGTTGAGATAAGAAGGGCTTGATCATGAATAATGGAATGAATGGTGGGATGTGATGGTGGATTGTTCATTCCATGATGAATATGAGATGAATAATCAACCTTTCATCCAATATCATCCCGATCCATCTCCTCAATCCTGGTCTCGCAAAGATATTTTAAATATAAATTTAAGGAGGTTTATTAATCTAATCATTTTTCATGCTAAGAAGTAAACATACAATTAAAATATTGACTACATTTCCATTAATTTCTAAAGAGAAATTTCCAAAATATGAATATCATTCCAATTCATTAAGCAAGCTATGTACTAATAATATGAATTAGCATAGTCTTGGTTGTGCTCTTTAAAAAAAAAAAGCTAGGTACGATGTAAGCAAGAACAATATTATGGGGAATTATCATAGTTTTGACTGCGCTCTTTTCACACCCAAAATAATAATAATAATAATAATAAGCTAGCTATGATATAAACACAAGAAATATTGCAGGAATTAATTAGGTCATGTATCTTGATGTCTACGGTCTACCCATAAATTTAATGTGCGTGTGGAAAGGGGAAATAAAAACTGAAATGGAAATTCCGATATCCAAAATTAACGAATCCAAATCATAAGTATCATATATATGCTATAGTCAAGCAATGAATAATTTAAGTATTAATTATGTATATTGAAAATCATATACACAGATGACAGAATGAGAGTCTAACCTATCAACGAATAAACAAATCAGGCTCATCTAAATCTAAATACAACAAAAAAAGAAATAAAAAATCTAATGACTTTCAGAAGAAGCAATCAAGAACATGGGAACACCAATCTTCCCAAACACAAATTTATTCTCCGAAGGAGTCAAGTTCAAATCCAGGCTCAAAACTCTCCTACTGCTGCTATTTGCTTTCTTCACCACCTGAACATGCGGCGGCGAAAGGGATAAGAACGACGGCGGTGGCGGCACCTGATCATCGACCAAGGCTGCTCTGTGCCGCCTCATGTGCCCACCTAGTGCTTGCCCTATCGGAAACTCCAGCCCGCATATCGAACATTCATGGGTTTTCGGCTTAGGCGGAGAAGCCGGCTGCAGGAGGTGATCCCCTGCAGCGCCGCCCATCAACCGCGGCTTCTTGTGGCTGGCACGGTGGCCGCCCAGCGCCTGAAACGACGGGAACTCTCTGTCGCATGTTTTGCATTTGAATACCCGGCTCGAGGCACCACAGCCATAAGTGGTGGTGCCGCTGCCGGATAATAGCATGAGGCAGTTTGCCATGACGGATATGTCCTCGGCTTCACCGTCTCGAGTTCTCTTGAATGCCATGATTTTAGAAGAAGAAAATGAAAGAAGTGATAACTTAGGGTTTTGAGTGCTTAGAAAGGGATATGTTATGTGAATATTTGTACATGTAATGTGTGGGTATATATATAATATAACGTAGTGCCTTGGTAGTTGAGGACAGTTTGACTTGATACAAATGTTGACCTTTCGCGAGGAGGAAGGAAGTACAATTTATGAAGTTGGGCTACTCTTTCTTGATGGAAAAGGAAGTCAAATAAATGGAACGTACAAGTTGTGCATGCTTTTATTATAATATTGGCAATTAAGTTATGACTTATGAGAAGTTTCCTATTTTCCATTCTACAATTTCTAATTATGTATTTATTTAAAGAGAAGTTAATTCTTAGTGCACAAGTTATAACTAAGATTGTGTTGTCTTATCATATGATTAATTTAATATACTTTTTACTGCTCACTTTTTTCTCGAGATGTACATGTAAAATACTTTGGGCGGAAACAGAGTTTTTTTGGGTGGTTGGAATTATAATTATTAATTAATGTGAAGTAAAAACTTGTAAAAGAATAAAAGATATACATGTTGTTTGTATTTAGCGTAATTGAGAATCTTTACTTACAAAATTACAACTCTTACTTGATTATATTATATGGAACATTCCGTAGTCACACCTGAAGTTGTCGTGTACAACTTATCTACAGTCACATTCTTCAAAACTCAAAAGGGATCTTTTGTTTTCCCAACTATCCCTTTATTTAGCCAACCATTTTCAACAACACACAAAATTTTAGGATATTTACGTTTAAATTTCACATTTACATCTAGAATACAACAGAGTAATACTCGAAACTCACGTTTTCTTTTCGTTTTTTCTTGTTTGGATAAGTATTGGTGGACCAATGAGAAATAATAATAATAATAATAATAATAATAATAATACAACTCAATTATTTTTTTTTCAAAAAGCATCCTGAGAAAGCTGTTTTCTGTAATTTCACCATCATCATTTTGGTAACCATTATTTAAACATTAAATTGTTTTTCATAATTTCTCGATTATAATTTTTTTATAACTGAATTAAATTAGAATAAAGCTAAGAGGGAAATTTATAATAATAATAATAATATTATTATTATTATTGTAGTAGTAGTGCAAAAGTGTGAAAGGCATATGAGTGAGGCGTCATGGAGGGCGTAAGCATGACGGGGCAACAGGAATACTACTTGAGTCGTGACTGGCGAGCAAGCCCGCCCAGAACCTTCAACCATTCTAGAAATTTTCACACTTACAATAATAATAATATGAACATATATATATATTTATATAAATCAAAACTTAATTAGTAAAAGATTTGATTCCCAAGTCAACTAAAGAAAACGCGATGATTTACTCGACTAGTAAGAGCTGGCTAATAATTAATCCAATTCCAAACCCGCAAGTTTGGTCTACAACTATTAGTATTTGGTTCACACAGTTTGGTTTTGTCAACATTAGTTACGCAACTGATGAAATAATTTAAGACTTAAGACTTAAGACCGTGGATCACAAGTAAGCCACGAATTGTTAAAAACTTAAACTGGGTTTTAATTTGTTCTAGGTTTTCGCCTTACTAGACCAGTAAGAGGTGTACGTATGTCCACACGTTAGCATCCTCAATTATGACGTATTATTTTTGATTGATTGGGATATGGTCAACTGCCTGCATCTGATTTGGAGAGTTAATCAAGTTCTAATTAAATATATTTAGATTATCTTCAAGTCTTCATTCTCTCGCATACAGTGAGAAAGCTACGTATAAAATATAGTAACATCCCAATCGTTTGATATTGTATGTGGGAATAGTCTAAATGTAGAATTGAAATCTCCAGGGCATATCATAATAAAATTCACATTCTTAACTTAGCCAAAAGATTTCAAGAAAACACTTTCATAAAAGGCTTGTTTTTAAGCTATTTCACCGTCTTTTGAGATACACGGACAGAACCAGGAATTGTGATTGGGGGAGGAACGAAAATTCATAATATCAAAAATATAAATAATGTTATTTTCAAAAATGATGAAATCGTAATTTGTTTTAAAATAAAAAGGGTTAAAATCTATATTGAGGGGGCGAAAATCCAAAATAAGGGGGCAAAAATAAAAATTTTCTAAAAATATATAGGTCGAACATATAAATTTTCAAAGTTTAGGGCCCCCAGCCCCCCTTGGCTCCTTCTCTGTTGAGATGGAAGGCGATAGTGCTTAATTTGTAAAGTTTGCATTAAGCACAGGTTCAAGGGCTTGTTAAAGATGGAGGTTGTGAGATCAAGAAACAACAAAGTTGAAAATAGGGATATCATCTTTGAACCTATATTTCCCTACACAGACATTCTTTTCCTTCAAAATCAGAACAAAGATCTAAAAACTTCCTCAAAGATTACTGCTTTCTTTTAGGTAGCATTTGGATTCAATTCTCAAATGGAAAAGCTCAACTGAGAGATGAGATCATCCAATCCAAGAAAACTCAAAAGGATTTTAACTTGTTTAATCCAAATCCATCAATTCAAACATTGTTTTAGTGTTTAAAAACGACTTTTCACCTCTATACCTTGTTTTCCTATCATACTAATCAACAAACAACAATTGAGTACACAGTCAAAGTTACGATTTTTAAATTCAATGGAATCATGTAAAAACCATTGCTCCTCACAGATATCATGCTCCTGAAGTTAGACATTTTTGCATATTCATGCTGCACTTTCTTAGTTACTCAGAAGACACCCTAAAATTCAACTCAACTTATCCTATCATCCCTCAAAAACCTAAATTCCAGGCTTCCAGAAACAAGAATCTAACTTACAAATAAGTTTGAAAAGGAAGATAGAAGATTGGTAAATATGAACAGCAGAAGTAGGATTCTCATTGCTTTTTCAAACTTTAAGCATTTGAAAGCATATAATTTATGATATATAACAAAAGATACAAAATGGTTCACAAATCTAAGCTAATTCAACTCACAACAGCAGCAGCAGCAGCCCATTTCTGCAGATGAAAAACGACTACTGATTCTCAGCTGCCTCTTCGGAGCTCACTTCTGAATTAAGGTCCCCAAATTTCTGCTTGAACGAATCTTGCCTCTGTAACCACATCATATGCCCCTGTAATTTCAACACAAAAATATAATTAAAACGAAAATAATAAAAAATGTTACTTCGCGCAAAGTAATTTTCATATATTAGTATGAAGATTGAAAGAAAACCTGGAGAGCTGCGGCCCAAGCAATGAGGAAAGAGGCGAACCAGAACCTTTTGTCCTTCATCAGCTGCCGGACTTCAAATTTTCTCGTCTCCATTTCCGCCCTTCAGTAAACCCTAAACCGATCAATCAGTTGCAGAAAACAAAATGAAGTCTGATCGATGATGAATCTTCAAAAAGAACCCCAATCAATACGCCAGAAATTGAAATCGGATTGAGATCGTTCTATTCAATTTGTCTATTTCTTGGGCTGCAATTGAAACCCACACTTCAAGATCAAACTTATGGGCCTGATCTAATTTTATTTTATTTTCTTTCTGTAATTTACGTCGTCGGCCCAATATGTTTGGGCCCAATTAGATGAACTAAGAATAATATCCCATGTTTTATACTAATTTAATTAAAGATCTCCAATTTAACTAAAATGAATTCTTGAGTAGGCTGTGATTATTATTAGTGGGCTGAAATTTACAGTATAATCAGCATGATTAATAGTTTTAGAGATGATGGTATTCCAATTAAAAGGTGTCCAGGATTCAAGTGAAGGGAGACAGGGGTGGGCACAAAATCATGATTAAATCCATTGCAAGAGAAACAAAGGCGAAAAGTCATAAGCTGCAGCTTCTGCTTTTCCTCTCTTATCTTATTCAACAATTTATTCATGTGGATTCTACACCGTAAGCTGCTGCAAAGATATGGCCCGCTTCAGCTTTTGGCTACACCCTATACTTATGCTTATGCTTTTCCTCCTCTCCATCTCATCACGCATCATTATCTCCACCACCACGCCCATCAATTTCCATTACCCCACTCTATCTTTTTGTGCTTAATTTTATTTTATTTCATATTTTTAGATACGGAAATAAAGATGTTTTGAATTTTAAAAGTATCTGATATTTTTTTTATTAATGAAGCTATTTAAATCAAAAACAACTGTACGAGTCACAATTTAATCAATGGCCAGCTCTTTCAAAATTAAAGGGGAAAAGTAGAGGTGTTCCTGTGCTGCAATTAATCCGCAGGTATGGTCCAAGTAAAATACCTAAGTGGAAGGCTATTTAATAATAATTCGGTGAAATTTTATGTTTGGTGCACTGTTCACCTGCGAAGTGTAAAAATGGTGCAAATTTTTCGCGTAGTGTAAAAATGGGGTAAGACGCTTATGGGATTGTCGTCTTTATCAGAAAATCTGTACGTTGACTGATTTAATTGTTGTTAACCAGAAATCTAATAAAGATGCTTTTCAGGAAAGAGTCTTTATAAAAACGTAAATCAGAAAACCAGTTTCACTGGTTATCGCACAGCAGACTCCCAAAATCAGAAAAGTCCGACAGAGGAGAGGCAACGAGAGGCGACGCGAATTCCGGTGGAGAGGTGCGATTTCCGGCGGAGCAAAGGTTGATTGGGTGTGTGTCAAGCCTACTCTCCATCTAGTTCTCCAGGTTAGCTTCGATTTATCTTGGGTTGAATGTGGGATGATGAAACTTTTGAAGCATATTAGTTGCTATCTAATTAAAATTCAAAATTATTGTGTAACTCTTGGATTGAATGTTGCCTTTGATCGTTGAGCCGATTGATTTGTTTGTATCGTAGCTGAACTTGTTGTTTTTTAGGGTTTTAGATTGAATTGGGTGGTTTTCAATTGTTTCTTATAGGCATGAATTGAATGTAAAAGCTACCTGTCAAGGAGGTGGTTTGTGAAGGAGGTGTTCCAGGATAAGCTTGGCAACGTGTGCGAGGGGAATACTCAGCTCCCTGAGATTAACTGCCAACGCAGGTTGGACTTAGTTAGTGGGAAAATGTTAGCTATGTTCAGTTATGTGATATACATTGATACTTTTTGCAAACTATTAAGGGATCACAAATCACTGACTATGAGTTCGTTGATGAAAGTTTCTCTATTAACTTTCCTGAATTATTATTAATCATAGCTATATTGTGATAACAGTTGTTATTGTGATATTGATACAGATTCAAAAAGGACAAATTTTTAATATTGAGGCGGGGAAACTAGCACTTAGAAATATAAATTCTTTGGCACTTTTCTCCAACATTGAGGTAAATCCACTTCTCAAACCACCTCCTTCGTTTTCATATGATCCCGGATAGTATATACGAAATGTAATTAGCTGAAATTTCACAATATAATAGCTAATGTTGCTCTTAGAATACATTTGCAAACTTGTGGTCTGATGAGGACAAGAAAAAAATAAAATTCCATATTCATCATCATGATCTTTCACTTGATTAAAAATAATACAAGTTAAAAAAAATCCATATTCATCATCATGATCTTCCAGCAACCCGATAATCTTGCCGAAGATGCTTATGAACGACCGGGTAGGATGGAAACAACACAACAATCGGCATATTACGTGAGAAGAGGTAATCGTCGCAGACGTCCTCCTCCTTATGGAACTGGGGGTCATTTGGATGGGCAACAGTAGCTAAGAAGAGGTTATGAGTTTGTGTATGTAAAAAGACGTTTTCTGTGGATGTTTCGGTGTGTGGATGGTTTCCTTTTTGTAGACGTTATAATGTTGCTGTTTTATATGGATGGTTTTGTTTATAAGCGTGATCAGAAGAGAAGGATGCTTTGGTTTAGTTTTGATAGGGCTGGATGGTTTTTCAGTAAGACTGCTTCTGTTTTTTTTTTGGTAATCGTGATAAAGATGCTTTTCTGGAAAGCGTCTTTAAAGATGCTTTCCAGAAAAGCGTCTTACCCCATTTTTAGACTATGTGAAAAAATCACACCATTTTTGTGCTACGCGTATGAACAGTACACCCAAATTAAAATTTCACCTAATAATTCGTATGCTAAGAAAATGTCGTAGAAAAGTATTATTGCATGAATATTAATACCAAAATAAAAGAATATAATTAAAGAATGATACAAATATAATAATAATAATAATAATAATAATAATAATAATATATTTATTTGTGTATGTAAATTATAGATGACCTTGCATGAATATCGACACAAGTTCGTATATAACACAAAACATGATAATGTAACAATTTGACAATATATTAGATTTTTTTTTGGGTGGGATGCAATATATTAGATGAATTATAGTTCCATACACATCTTATATGCACTAGCGTTTAGCAAGAACGTAACCTCGTAGTAAGAATGTGACGAAATTTTAATGTTTTTTTAAGGTGTCATAATTATACGTATTGGGACCTAATTTTTGATTGTGAATAAGTGAAAATTATAACTTATAAGTTATAAAGATACGTATAAAAACATAATAATACTTGATTGGGAATGACATTAATTGGACGTGCTATTTTCTCATTAAATTGGTGATGCTTCAACTTCATCCATCATCATTGAATATATGGTGCCCAACTAACTCGACTGTGTATATTATCAAACTTTTAGTTTCATAATCGTCATTTTCCCATAATTTTTTTAAGCGATGTCTTCTAACATAAGAGTTAGCGGACAGCTTTGAGACATGCTTATAAGAAAAGTTTCTTAAACAACAATATCACCAAAATGTTTCTGTACTGAAAGTGATTTAGTAAAACAAACTAAACTTTTCATTTTCGAGGAATTATTATTGTATGGGATTTGTTAATATTAATGCAAAGATATTTGCAAATGTAGATGATGGATGGGCTTCACGGATCACGATCTCAGCTCAACTCACGAAAAGAACATCGCACCCCAATTCACTCACACTCATTTTATTTAAAGCTTTCCCATTTTACGTGCATTGGAACTTAAAAAGTTGCAAGATTAAGTGGTTTTGTTGGTAGTGGGAATTAATCTTATACAGTATAACCATGTTAAGGATCACTAGTTCTAACCTTTGTCGATATAAAATTGCGTTAAAAAAGAAAGAATTTTTAATATTTTAAAAGATTAGTCTTTTATTTATGTGATAAATAGACACTCGAGAGTTCCGAAAAAAATCTTAAGAATTTTTCTTAATTGAACCATTAAGCATAAAATTTCTCAATGATTATTGTGTTTTTATAAATTCAAATACAAAATATTTGATTAAATTATTATAGTCGCAAACGGTCAATCTACACGTGATAATTCTAATTTCTTTCTAGCTGCGGGTCAGTGTAACGACTGATCTACAATCAATTAGAAAGGTCTGGAGGGGTTTGCTTTGGAGGAGACATCAGGACACACATGATTTGTTAGGTGAGAGAGCCACCAAATAGCATTTGACGTTTTGAATTAATTTAAAACAAGTCAATTCATCAGGTACAATTTAACCCCAATTTGTTGGATCCTAACCATTTTTCTCCAAATGTTTTCTACCAAAACCATATAATTTCGACCTATAATTACTGATCATGTAAGGGGAAATTATAATATTACCAAACCTTTAGAAAGTAAAAAAGTGTACATGTTTACAAACAATAATTGATTTTGTCATCCGACTTTCCACGAGATATAATGCATCATTTACCAAGCAACACTCATCCAATTTTATTTAACACTGGATAAGATCTTGTGAAATTATTTAAATATAAGAAATAAATGTCAACTAATAATAATATTCCTCTAAAAATTCACCCATTCAATTATTCATTATAAATACACATTTGAATATTAGAAAAAAAAATCCCCTAAAAATTTAATAATTCCACCACCCCACTCCTAAAAAACAAAAATCACAAAAAAACAAAAAGGGAGCACATTGTAAAAAAGGAAAAATATAATCAGTAAGCTCAAAAGGGAAGAAGAAGAAGAAGAAAAAAAAAGTTGAAAAAAAAAAAGAAAGAAAAAATCCGACATGCCTAATTTCAATGTGCGACGGCGAGCGGCGGCGCGTAGCTTATACTCCTCTGATTCGGCATGGCGAGCATCGCCGTGTGGTCGATGAAATC
>JBBMKE010000009.1:20375897-20392325 GCA_037834125.1 Lippia alba | reverse complement strand
TACCATCAAGGTTTGTTCCTTCTTGTACAGATTTAATCTATGAATAATTCGGAAAACAGCAAAGTCAATGAACAAACCACAAACATACTTTTCAGCATAATGCAGCAAGTACAAGTAAACCAGCTTCTTAACTTCCACTGACTGCGACGCAACATTTTTCACCACCTGCCATCCGAAGAACACAATCCGCGTAATCAATCAAGTGATCCTTTAAACAATACCAACTAGACACATAATCAAAACAACAAAGCAAACAGAATGTTTCATAACAAATTCAATTGAATCAAAACCAGTTCAGCAAATCCAAATTCTCGCATCACTCGAAGTCGCTAAACAGAACCGATTGAGAACTGACCTGAGGGAAGTAACTGGAGACATCAAGTCCCTGCGCAATTAGGGCGAGCAGGCGCTTGAGTGCCTCGCACTTCTCGGAATCAAACTTGCTGTCGAGGAGCGGCGTGATATTGACATCGTCAGGGTCGTCGTAGAGATGAGCATCGGTGCCGATGCGGAACACCATCGTCGAAGCCTTGCTTAGCGAATCCGCCGTAGCCCCAAATTGCGTCAACATCTTGGTTTCTACGGTGATCGGAAATCTGATCGGAGATATATGGAAAAGGAGTTGGACAGATGGAGTGGGGGTGGGGATAGTGTTGTTTCAGTTTTCGATTTTGGTCCTTAATGTTTCAATGATATATCAATTTACGCCCTTCATTTTTCGGTTTTGGCATTGGAGTGTAGATACTTTCTCCCTTGTTCTTTTTTTTTCAACATTCTTCAACAAATTAATTATCGTCCTTTTGTAATTATTTATTTTACCGTTAATTGAGATAATAATAAATAAAAAAAGGTAAAAAAAATATCCTCCCTCAAATGAAATAGATAAAAGGTGAGTAGAGTATGGGTTAGTCCAAGTGGTTTGAGGGTTTTTTTTGAAGACAAGGTTACGGGTTCAAATCTCTCTGATAAAAAAAAACGTGAATGGAGTAATTAGACCCATCAAAGGTAATCATATCTTGAAATATATGACAACGAATTAATTATTTTTAATATTTGTTAGTTTTTTTATCTTATTTTCTTTAATAAACTTTTTTCTGATTATTCATAAAGAAAACTTTGCAAAATTAATCCCTCGATAAAATAAATGAAAGGTAGGTAAGGTAAACACGTAAAGGATAATAAATTAAGAAAAAATCTTGTATGAGCCCTGTGTGAGCCCTAATTCCTACATCAGACTCTTTTTTTATTACACAAAATGTACCCATTGCCCACACTTCCAATTTATGTTCATCTTTTATTTTTTCTCTTTTTGTTTCTTTTTTTTATTTTTTTTGTATTTTTATAAGTTTGATGAATATATAAAATATTATAAATATAACATTTGTGGGAAAAAATATGGTTGTTTTACAATATTTTTTATTTTTATTTTAAATTTAATATAACAAAATTTTATATTATTTATGAGAATTGTACATTAAATTTAATTTATTAAAATATTATATATTTGTGAGTGTTATACACTAAATTTAATATAGTAAACTATTATATATTTACTATAAAATTAGTAAAGTGTACTAATTTATTTATAAAAATATATTTTATTATAAAAAAATGATAATTTTATATCAAATATGTTCTATTTATAATGTTGTGTGACTATTTATCAAATTTAAAAAGATGCATGAAGAATTAAAAAAAATTATGTTTTTATCCTTAAATTTATTATATTAAATTTTGAAATAAAAATAGAAAATATTGCTAAAAAATAAAAATAATTTGACACAAATTTATATTTTTACTTTTCTTTTTTAGTTATCAAACTTGCAAAAATACAAACAAATGAAAAAACAAAGCCAAGGATTAATAAATAATGAGAAAAAGAAAACGAAAAGGCATGGATGAACATAAATTGGAGGCATGGATGAAAAAACACCACCCCGAGGGTCAACTTATATTACATCAGCAGCAACATTGTTCAAAGCAAACAACGGAATCTTGGAAGAACCAATGTAGGCCGAAGCTACATTATGAGCTAATAAATGGGCGATACTATTTGCATCACGATGAACACAAGAAAGCCGACAACGAATAAAATTAGATGTTATGCTTCTAATATCCGTGAGAACATTGCCAAGCAGCGAGACATCAAGAACCGTCTCAACCAACTGTTTGATGATGTTGCAATTATCACCTTCAAAAATCACCCGATTCCAACCACAATCGCGAGCCAATTTAACCGTAGCAAGGGCATCGTACGTCTCAGCCGCCTTAGGATCGACAATATGATTTCGCCTATCCGTTTCCCATCCAACACATGAGCCCTCTTCGTCCCGAGCAACAACCACAATACCAATAGCGCTTTCCTCTTTAAACACGGCGCTATCGAAATTCACCTTAATCCATCCCGAAGGTGGTTTCTCCCACCTACCACCGAATCACCGCTAACCACTTGACTGTTCCCTTCCTCAACAGTTGGTGACCCCAAATGGAAAGAGTCAGCCATGTTTATAACTTCTAATGGAGTCTAACATTCCCCATCCGCATTTTTAATGTTCCTATTGTCCCAAATAGTCCATAAAATTGTCGTCATCCTTGCCCCATCCATAGCCGACAACTCCTTTAATGTTATCACCAGTCCCCCCATAAAGTCTACTTCAAGCTGAGCCACAACACGCCATGGGAGGAGCGAAAGTGCCCAGATTTGCCTCACCATCGGGCAATTAACAAGCGCATGCATCAGGTCCTCGCCCTCTTGGCCACAATGCACGCAAATATCATCATCTCCGCAATGCCTTCGGAGCAGCTTACACTTAGTTGGTAGAATATCATTGCATACCCTCCACAAAAAACCTTGATTTTTGGCATTATCCGCATACCCCACACCGCTCTCCAAACCTCCACGTTGCCCG
Source organism: Lippia alba (assembly GCA_037834125.1). NCBI lineage: Eukaryota > Viridiplantae > Streptophyta > Magnoliopsida > Lamiales > Verbenaceae > Lippia > Lippia alba. The sequence continues at coordinate 20,389,416 of JBBMKE010000009.1, read as the reverse complement.
AGCCCGACGACGATCGCCTCTCGCCCGCTGTTATCTCTCTAGCTAATTGATAGGCTCGTTTTACAGTGAAACGCCATCACTCGCCCCTCCCAAATCGGCCTATCTTCCCTTCTAAATTCGCTTAGAGGAATGCTCAATATGGCTTTAGCATCCCTACTGGTGAAACAATTCCGTACCAATTCTTCTTCCTATTTAATCACTCCCAGTAAAATTAAATTCGAAACCCACTCCGGTCTGAGTGAAGCATTCGTACGGAAAGAGGGTCTGGATGGACCTCTATCCGACAACCATTTATCCCTCCAAACATGCACTCTTTCCCCACAATCAATATGCCATTTCGACCCCTTCTCCGATAGATAGCGCCCCTGAAGTAAGCTACGCCAAGTCAACGAAGGTGATCGTCCCATTCTAGCATTCCAAATATCAGTGTTAGAAAAATAGTGGGCTTCGTAGATTTTCCCCAATAGTCCCTCCGGACCATGAATAATTCTCCATAGCTGTTTGGCCAACATCGCCAAATTAAACTGTTTAATTCTCGAAAACCAAGACCTCCATTATCCTTCCTTCGCAAAGGCGATCCCAAGCGAGCCAGTGTATTTTTTTTCTCTCCCTTATTACCCCGCCAAAATCGTCTTATAATCGACTCCATATTTTGAATTATATTATCCGGGAGAAGGAAACATGTAGCGCCCCACATGAATGGGTTCACATCCCCCGCACCAAGATCCGAATCCGGTCACGAAATGATCCGTACCCGAATCCAAACCCTAGCGAACGGTGACTACTCACACACTAAGCCAGGCGGAGCTAAACAAAACCAAAGGACTCAGAGTGCGCGAAAGCATTAAATTTAAAACCAAGTCAACACGTAGAAACAATAACATAATATTCACAACGATTTACAATGGCCGGCAAGGCCTATCAAAGTATATACAAATGTATAACAAGTATTCAAAATAATACATAATCAGAGCAAGAATATATGTACTGCCACTAAACCTAGACTCAAAAGTGTACTCGTGACGACACACTTCTCCGCCTAGCTCATGGCCAAAAGAACCCTGCAACTGAAAGGAATAAAAAAATGAGGAGTCAGTCAACTGACTGAGTGTGGCGGCTAATGCACACCCCAACACTAAATAGATATAACAGAGCAAGTATAAAAAGGGGGTGAACTCATGAACCGGGTTTGGGTTTTACAAACCAAAGTACATATATAAGTTTTCACAAGTCCCCAATTCGATTCATAAATCCACATCACGCATACACACATGCTCGGCGAGTACGAGCTTTCCAGCTACTTCTCAGATACACAACATTAAACAGATATCAAAGTCATAACACGGCCATCCATTACACCAATTGATGGAGAACCACGTGCGTGGCTAAACCATCCAGAACAGAATGTCACGAGGGGTAGCGAATCCACAACGTGCCCTCTCCATAGATAAAGTGGAGACATCAAGATATACACCTTCCCAAACTCCCAGGGGTCACGTGTAATATCTTGGAGTGGAGACTATGCACGAGCTAAACCTCGACGGCCCTGTACCTTCTCGAGGGCTCTTTACCCACAGCTCCTTGAGCTCACAAAATCAAAACACTTCACATCACATACCATTATTCATGCCTCATCTCGCTACACATCACGACATGACTCACACGTTCCCAAATTAGCTTACATAAGCTTATACTACGCTTTCAAATCAAAGGCCGATCACAAGATCATAATCATATTTATCACAACACGTATTTATATACTAGTATATCGAAATATTGTCACATGCGGGGCAAGAACACATCACATAAGGCTTTAGGTCGCACTATATAAACCTAAACCTAACCTTGTACGAGGATAGGCAAAAAGGGGAATAAGTGAGTGCAAACTAAGTCTCGGGCTTGTCCACGGGGTCCTCCTCTGAAAAAAACACAAAGAACCCAAGACTGAACTCTATATGAATAAAAAGACGCACAACAGTGAGAAGATATGCATAAAATGCAATGAATGCACACAAAACACATAACCGAACCACTTAGAGCATAATAGCCAAAAACAATCAAATACATACCATAATATGTTAGAGACGAGAACAAGTCATAAAGGAACCGAGGGAAATGAACGAACCATGAGAAAGAATGAAACAAAACATGTATGTAAAGTAAATAAGGTCGCGCCTGGTTTTAGTATAAATTCCGTGCGGCCGTGCGGTATTATTTAACTAGAGGGCTCGAAGTTTTCGCACGTCCGTGCGAGCTTGAAGCTCAAAATCTGCGCGGCCGTGTGCTTATTTTTTGCCAAAATATTTTTCCACTCGAAATTCGTGCGCGGCCGCGCGCGTTTTATTCACAAAATCCATGCGGCCGTACAGTCCCCTGCTCCAACGAGAATGATGCAACAACAAGCAAAAGGCACCAAAAACACCACCAAGCCAACTTCACAACAAGACCAAGCAATGCAATAACATCTCAAACTCAAACATTAACAAGTAAGAAAGCTCAAAGCATCTAGGAATCTAGAAATCATGTTCAAACCATCAAGTTTCAATCACACACGCACAAAAGGGGACAAACGATGCATTCAACAAATAAAGGTGCATAAATGAATCCTATAACCATCTTTACAACACCAACAAGCACAAATCTACATCCTAACATCATATTCTATACAAATGCAAGAAATAGGATGAAGGGGATCAAGGGTTCAAGCCAAAAATTCATTCAAAACCATCACTCATGCTTCCAAATCTCATGGGTACATATGAGCCACAAGTTGAGCAATAATTCATGCTAGCATGCTTCCCCTCACAAACCCATATAAGCATTAATGGCACAAAACTCCCTAATTAACTACCAAGCCAAAGAGCTATAAATAACTCAAGAAAATGCATCAATGAACTCCAAATGTGCAATAAATGCCAACAAATGTCATGGAAATGCAAGAAACCAAGAAACCCATCAAACTCTTACTATTCAACCCTTATGCAATCCCAACATTTTATCTATTCAATCCATGAAATATTATGATGTATGAAGTCACAAAATCATAAGGAATGCAAATATGAAGTCACCTTGAAGAGATATGCAAGAATGAAGAAAGGTCTTGAGCTCAAGGTGCAACAATGGAGTGTGGACTTAGGAAAAGCTCTTCTTCCTCTTCTTCTTAGGGTGCTGATCAGTTGGTGAGGGAGAGAGTGAGATGAGGGCTGATTTTTGTGTGTGAGAGAGAGAGAAAGTCTTGCCAAGGCATGGGCTTGTGGGTACCAAAATGTATAGATGTGTATTTGTGTAAGTAGGTCGTATCTAGGGTAAACGAGGGTCAAAATGAAGTCGGAAAATTATGGGGTTAGGCTCATTGAATCCCATTCGTCGAAAGGAACTTAATGAAGGTGTCGGAACTTGAATTCGAGTTCCTGAGCTCAAGATACATCCTAGGGACTCTAAAGGTCATAATTGCAAAATGACCCCAAAACATTCAAATAAGTGTAAATTTGAGTCCAAAACCTAATGCATGAGAACGCCAAAATAATTTAAAGTGAGCAATTAGGTCAACGTATCATGCAAAAATGAGAATAAAAAATAAATCATACATTTACCTATCGACCCGGAAACACGGGGTGTTACAACCTCCCCCCTTCGGAGAACCTGGTCCCAAGTTCACTTCTGAACCGGCGAACAAATTCGGAATACAATTGTCGCACCTTCTCCTCAGTCTTCCAAGTAGATTCTTCTGATTTTTGATCTCTCAATAAAACCCGGGCCAAAGAAATCTGCTAGTTTCTCAAAATCTGGATCTTTCGGTCTTGAATCTCAACCGGGTGCCTTATAATTGTCAAATCTGGCTCGAGTTGTACCTCTTTGACAGGGAGTATGGTTGCTTCATCGGGATAGAACTTTCTGAGTTGAGAAACGTGAAACATGTTGTGTATCCGGTCAAACTCGGTGGCAAATCCAACCTATAAGCCACTTCTCCAATCTCTCAAAAATCTCAAACGGTCCCAAATACCTTGGATTCAACTTCCCACCACGACTGATTCGAGAAAATCCCTTCCTAGGAGATGCTTTCAAGAAAACTCAATCTCCTACTTCGAACTCGAGAGGTCTCCTTCTCTTATTAGCATACTTCGCCTTCATCCTCTGTTGGATCAATCGAACTTTAGCTATTGTCTTATCGATCTTCTCCTGAGGTGTTGCTCTTTCGAGCTTATCCTCTTCGGTCCACCTCCAATCCTCAATATCCCAAAATAGAGGTGACCTACACTTTCTCTCATAAGGTGCCTCATAGGGAGCCATCTTGATCGACTCCTGATATCTGTTGTTGTAGGCGAACTCAATAAAAGCGAGGTGCTTATCCCACTTATCCTTGAAATTCAACACACAAGACCTCAACAAATCCTTTATATACCGAATTAATCTCTCTGATTGGCCGTCTGTTTTGGGATGAAAAGCTGTACTGAAGAGAAGTTTCATATTCAACCATTTCTGTAACTCTTGCCACAATTTAGATATGAACTGAGGATCCCGATCAGAAACAATGCTCACTGGCACAACGTGAAGTCTCACAATCTCATTACAATAGAGCTCGGCTAGCTTGGGAACCTTGTAAGACATCTTAACCTTGAGAAAATATATAGACTTTGTCAAACGGTCAACTATCACCCAAATTCCATCAAAACCTCCCCTAGACCTCGGCAAGCCAGACACAAAGCCCATTGTCACTTGCTCCCACTTCCATTCGGCAATGGGAAGTGGTTGGAGAGTTCCTTTTGGTTTTTGGTGCTCTACTTTAATCATTTGGCATATGAGGCATCGCTTCACGAAGTTCACGACATCTCTCTTCATGCCATTCCACCAATACAATTCTTTTAAGTCTCGGTACATCTTCATACTACCGGGGTGAATGGAATATCCAAAACGGTGTGCTTCCTCAAGTACTAACCTCTTGAGCTCTTCTGGAACACAAACCCTTTTCTTGAATCTGAATAGACCCAAATCGTCGAACCCAAACTCTCTCGGGATCAACTCTTGAACGAGCCACTAATCTCTGAATTTCTGCATTCGAAGTCTGAACATCAATCAATCTTTGTTTTAACTCTGGTTGAACTGAAATGTTAGCCAAACGTGTAACGGACCATTTTTTGTACAAGGTAAGTTTGGTACGAGAGAGTACGATGTACGCTTTAGTGCATGCTTATGTGATAATTATGCCTTATATGTTGCTTATGTGGAATTACGTGGCTTAGGTATTTGGCGTGATTTATATGTTATTTGTACTCGTTGCATATATTCTTAATTTGTACTTTAAATCCTTGATAAGCATGAGTTAATTGTTCAACAAATCAACGTGCTTATTTGACCGTAAATGATTTATTAGGGCATAATTGGTAAATTTATTTTCAAGGTCTGGAACTGGATAGATTGTAATATAATTGGGTAGATAATTTTTTCACGAGTTCGTGGGCTTTTGAATCGCTTGATTTGGAGTTCGGACGAAGAAGTTATGGCCGATTTACTAAACCGAATCGAAAGTCAACAATTTAGGCGGATTTCGTTGACCTGCACCCAATTTGAATTTTAACCCAATTTGCAACCCAATTTCCCTTTTAACCCTCTCCGTTGACCCGCTCCATAACCCTATCAGCTGACCCAATTATTAAACCCAATTTCATATCCTAAAACTTCATTTAACGTTAAAACATAAGAGATTAAACCTTACTTCTCTCAAACACTCTCAAGATCCATTCAAATTCCCTCAAGAACACTCAAGCAAATTTCAAGCACAAGGATTGAAGATTGAAGCTGGGAATTCGAGATTGAAGATTATGACTCATCCTTCGATTCTTAATCCTTCAAGGTAAGTGAATGTGCTCTTATGTGGGTTACGTGTTCTTGGGGTTCTTGAGCTTGTATGAACTAGGGTTCTTGCTAGAGTGTGTGGAATTAGAATTTGATGATTGAAATGTGTTCACCTAGTTGCTAGGAGTGTAATGTGATAGATATTTCTGAGTTTTATACCTATATGAAGATTTCACCATTTTTGGGTTTTGAAGCTTTTAGAAGGATATGATACATGTTCTTGTTCATGAGTGTATTGCTCGATTTGATATTGGATTCGTGTTCCTTGAGCTATTTGATGGATAATGTGATAGGATTTGTTGAGTTTCTTGCATGATTGAAGGATTCACCATTTTTGAATATGAAGCTTGTTATGTGAAGAAGATGAAGTTCATGTTATGTTCTTGGGTGTGAATTCGATCCATTTATGCACATTGCTTAGTTAATACAGTTGTTTTTGGTCATTGCATAGCTTGTATATTGTTGCATTTTTGTTGTATGGATTGTTTGCATATCATATGAACATTCAAGCCTCAATTCCACCTTTCTCGTATGCATATCAGCCTTCAAACTTGTGCCCAGCAGTGACCCAAATGGGGGGTTTCGTCTCCCTGTTAAAATCCCAAACGCCCGTGTAGAAACCTACTATTCCAGAAATTCCAGATCAAATGCCCATTTCATTCCTCAGTTATAACACCAAATGCCCGTTTCACCGACACAGAATCCGAAAAATAGCCTAACCCAAACGCCCGTTTGGGAATTATTTTTCAGGGCCAAATGACCGTTTCAAAAGCTACTATTCCTTTTTTTTGCCTTTTGATTCTTGGATTCTTTCGCTCTGTTTTTGGTTTCTACATGCTTCTAACATTCCCAGGAGTGTGCCCCGACCTTCGAATCACTTGAATTCGCATTTTATTTACGCATGAGCTTCGTTTTTGGTTTTCAAGGCACTTTATACATTGCATGTGTATTGAATCTTTAATTCTATGACTTGAAGTGTTGATATATGACTCATATGACGCATATTGATCCTTAATATTGATTTGTATCAGCTTGACACATTTCATGTGCATTTAACATGTTGCATTCCTTGTGGTTTTGAGTTGTGTCTCACCCTTGTGGTGTGTTTTGCTTTGTTAGATGGTGAGTCTCCGGTTGCGTAGTTCGTGTCGCTGCGATTGTTCGTTGGACTTTGGTAAAGGAGAGGAGTAATACTTGTAAAAATGTTTTCAAAATTGTGGATACGTATGACCTTTCATACTTGATGCTTTCAATAACCATTTTCGAAATGTATAGTAGGCCTTATACGCCGTGTTTTGTGAGCTTGTCTCTTATTATTGTATTTGTCTTGGAAAAAATGGTTTGCAAAGTATCATAACCGATTTGGAATATAGGGATAAGTACCCGACTTGGTTTCGAACTTGGTTTTGGATATATATATACATAGTGTGTGTTGTGTAGCGAGATGCTTTGGACCGTATTATGGAAATGGTATGGTATTGAATACCTTGTAGGGATGCTTGCACGGTTAGGATTTAGATTTAGGAGCTCGGGGACATAGTAAGTGGGAATGTCGGGAAGGCAAGGGCCCACGACCTCTCCTTACGAAATTCCCAACCTGTGAAGAGGTACCTAGGTTTCCGACGGAGTGCTCGGGACCGAAGTATACTCGAGTGAGAATGTGGAGTTTCATGGACTCCCCTTCTTAATGTTTTGGACCGATGTTCGTAGGGCTGTACACCTTCGACATCACGGAGTTTAGAGATTGGTTTGTATTTGATTTGGTTTTGGAAGTTGGAGTGACTCTTTTCTCGTGGAGTCTTGTGTAGTTTGTGATCCTTGATTTGGAAAACTTTGCATTGTTTTGGAAAACCAAAGGATCATGGACGCCCTTATTTAACATGTATTGAACTCTTATATATCGCATATTTCTCCTTCCTCACCGATTCCTTTGAGCTAACTCCTTTACCCTTGTGTCCACAGGTCGCTTTTGGAGTCAAGCTAGGCGGGGTCATTTCTAGTCGAGTCTAGTGTCTAGCTTGTACCTTGTTTACGCTTGTCGCGTACTTTGTTATTCGGTTTGTTATATTATGATGGGATTTAATTATGACTTTAGTTTTACTTTTGAATATTTGTTAGTGGGCTGTGTCGGCCACTAGGATGATTTAAATTTCACACTTTGAGCATGACGTGCTGGACCGTGATGGTAAACTTATGCGTTGGATATTTTATGATTATGCTATGATCTTGTTGGATTATATTTGTCTTTAATTTTATGCTACCGTATCTCGTGTGATTGTTACTTGCTTTCATGTCTAGTACCGCCTAGCTAGGTTGTTCGTTTGTCACCGCTTGCTTTGGACTTGACGGGTATATGGTCTATACTATATACAAGTTAGGTTCTTTGCGCGGGATAAGCGTGTGATGTCTCGGGAGGGCGTTACACTGCTTATTTGGTTGGTATCAGAGCGAAGGTTTATAACCGTGCTCTTGAGTCGTCTCGAGTCGTCTAGGTGTACGACATAGGGACAACATGTGTTCGTTTATTTATTTTGTTTTTTGCATTGCACTTGTAATTGCTTGCTAATTGCGTGACATAAGCATATGGCTAATCAACATGCATATATGATTGAATTTTGTAGATGCCTCCACATCGTCGCAATGGTGAAGATAGACCGGGGGATGAGAATCAACAACCATTTCTGCCGCCTCCTTTGCTAAATGTTGCAGATTTGATGGCTCTTATGACACAATTTGTACAAGCGGTGCATTAACAAGCTGCTCGAGATGCCGCGGAGCAAGCAGCGCGTGCACCTCCACCGGTTCACCATCTACCACCGGTCAAAAGTGTGTACGATTGGTTTAGCAAGAGACGCCCTCCTATCTTTCTGGGCATGACCGATGACATTAAGACCGATATTGGATTACAACAATTGAGAGGATTTTTCGGGTTGTGGCATGGACCGAGACGAAGAAGGCCTTATGTGCTATTAATCTACAACGCGATGAGGCTTTTAATTGGTGGCATAGCACCGTGTCACGTCTTGGATTTCGCAAAGAAAACATCACTTGGGAAATTTTTGCAAGAGAATTTCGGACACACTACATCCCGAAGCAAGCAAGGAAGCGCCGTGAAAGAGAATTTGTGAATTTGGAGAAATGGACTATGTCGGTGACCGAATACATCACCGAGTTCAACCGATTGGAGCCGTATGCACCTCACTTAGTCAAGGACGAGGATCGTTAGTGTGAGAATTTATTGAGGGACTTCGTGAAGGATTGGCGAGAGCTTTAGCTTTGGTTCGCATTGATAATTGGGCAACTTCAACCAAATTGGCCTTGAAGGTTGAGGCCAAAGAGCAGACTTAAAAGGAATGTTGGTGGTTCCGGCTCCGGTTCTAACTTCAAGAGGGCCACCCCTCATTCTTTTACTCGCTCTGCGCCACCTAAAAAGGGAAATGTGATGGTTAATAAAGGAAAAGAGAAGCAACCATCGCAAGCTTGGAAGAAGAATGACCCGTGTGAGTAATGTAGGAGTACTACACATGTTGGGACAAATTGTTGGAGGAAGCAAGGAAGGTGCTTCAATTGTGGGAGCACAAAGTATATGATTAGAGATTGTGATCAACCGAAATCGCAAGGACCAGGTACGGGGACGAGGCCTATGACACATGCACGGGCCTATGCACTTGATGGTGAGCAAGAGGATGCTGAAATCGACCCTACCGCCGTGGTGGAAGGTACACTCCATATACATGACATTCCCATACATGCATTATATGATCCGGAAGCATCTCATTCGTTTATTACTCCCATTATTACCGTTATGTTGAACTTACCTCTTGCGCATGATTCTATGTTATATGTTGTGCGTTCTCCTTTGGGTGGTGTGATTAGAACTGATTGTGTGTATCGTAATTGTCCGGTGAGTATTGAGGGACGAATTTACCCGGCGGACTTGATTGCTATTCCAATGAAGAAGTACGACGTAATTCTTAGTATGGATTGGCTCTACATGCACCTGGCGAAAATGGATTGTTTCGGAAAGAGAGTTGAGTTAGGTTTTGGAGTTATTATGGTTTCGAAGGCTTCAAGTAGTCCAATTATTTGTTTGATGGAAGCCAAGAAGCTTATTCGTAAGGGAGCTACCGGGTTCGTGGCATACGTGTTGAACCGGCCTAAAGATCAAATTAAACTCGAACAAACGGAAGTGGCAAATGAGTTCCCCGATGTCTTTCTGGAGAGTTTGGGGACTTTGCCTCGGGATAGAGAAGTCGAGTTCGTGATTGATTTATTCCAAGAGGCCGCGCCATTTTCAAAGACGCTGTATAGAATGGCTCCCGCTGAACTCAAAGAACTCAAGATTCAACTTGATGAGCTATTGGCGTGTGGGTTTGTACAGCCGAGCACTTTGCCTTGGGGTGCTCCGGTGCTATTCGTGAAGAAGAAAGACGGAACACTTCGTATGTGCATCGACTACCGGGAGTTGAATAGAATGACGGTGAAGAACAAATATCCACTCCCGCACATCGAAGAGTTGTTCGATTTGTTACAAGGTTTGAAGGTTTACTCGAAACTCGATCTTCGGAAAGGGTACTATCAACTAAGGATTAGGGAATCAGATATTCCTAATACGGGTTTAAACTCGAGATACGGGCATTACGAGTTCGTAGTGATGTCGTTTGGGCTTACAAATGCGCCGGCGACTTTTATGGATTTAATGCACTGGATTTTCAAGGAATTCTTGGATAAGTTCGTTGTCATCTTCATCGACGACATATTAGTTTTCTCGAAGTCGGTTAAGGATCACACTTTGCATTTACGATTGGTGCTAGAGAAACTCCGAGAACACAAGTTGTACGCAAAATTTACTAAGTGTGATTTTTGGCTGGATCGGGTGTCATTTTTGGGGCATATCATTTTCAGTGATGGGATTTTCGTGGATCCGACGAAGATTGAAACGGTTTCGCTTTGGGAACAATCGAAAGATGTAACCAATGTGAGGAGCTTTCTTGGTTTAGTCGGTTACTACCGCCGCTTTGTGAAGGACTTCTCTAAGATCGTGACACCTCTCTCCCATTTGACCAAGAAGGACGTGAAGTTCATATGGGACGAAGCTTGTGAAGAGAGGTTTAGAGTGCTAAAGGAGAAATTGATAACGACTCCGGTTTTAACTCTACCGAAAGGCCCGGAAGGATTTGCGGTGTATACCGACGCATCTAAGGAAGGGTTGGGATGTGTGCTTATGCAAAATGGACGGGTTATTGCTTATGCTTTTAGAAAATTGAAGGAACACGAGCAAAATGGCGACATTACCTCTACGACATGAAGTTTGAAGTGTTCACGGATCACAAGAGTCTCCGGCATTTGTTCACTCAAAAGGAGTTGAATAACCGGCAACGACGTTGGATGGAATTTTTGGAGGACTACGATTGCGTGATACAATATCACCCTGGGAAAGCAAATGTGATGGCGGACGCCTTGAGTCAAAAGGCAAAGATTGCACATCTTGAGATCGAATACAAGAAGTGTGAGGCCGTGGTTTTAGTATCACAACTGAGATTGGCCAATATCACAATACAATCGAATTTAAGACAACAGATTCTAGATGCTCAAGCAATGGATGTTTAGATTTAAAAGAAAGTGGTTAAGTTAAAGGATAATCTGAGGCCCGAGTACGAGTTTGATGAGTTTGGAATTTTTTGGTATAAGGGCCGAATTTATGTGCCGAAAGCATTGCGAAGGTTGATACTTGATAAAGCTCATGTAACCGTGTATACAATGCATCCGGGTGGCAACAAGATGTATCGGGATCTCAAGAAGCCCTTTTCGTGGCATGGTATGAAACGGCATGTGGCGAACTACATTAAGGGATGCGTTGTATATCAACAAGTCAAGGCCGAACACCAATTTCTGGCTGGGAAATTGCAACCGATATCGATTCCCGTGTCGAAATGGCAACAAGTTAATATGGACTTCGTGTCCGGGCTTCCAGAAGTTAAGAAAGGATACGATGCAATTTGGGTAATTGTAGACCGTTTCACCAAATCCGTGCATTTTCTACCGATTCGGTCGACGGATAACGTTGAGAAGTTAGCGGGGTTGTATCACCGAGAAATAATAAGATTGCATGGGGTACCCGCTAGTATCATTTCAGATAGAGATCCACATTTCACTTCGAAATTGTGGAGGAATCTTCAAAAGTATTGGGGGTCGAAGTTGAATTTTAGTACCGCGTTCCACCCGCAAACTGATGGACAATCCGAATGGGTGATATGATTTCTTGAGGATCTTCTAAGGGCTTGTGTATTGGACTTTTTGGAAAGTTGGGATGAACACTTGACGTTGATAGAGTTCGCGTATAACAATAGTTATCACGCATCATTGAAAATGGCACCATACGAGGTGTTGTATGGGCAAAAGTGTCAATCTCCTCTCTATTGGGATCTTGAGGATCGGGAATGGACTAAGGATGAAAGTTGGGAACTTGGGACGAAACCCGATGTGATCAAGGAAACACTTGAGAAAATTGAGAAAATAAGGCAACACTTGAAAGTTGCACAAGACCGACAAAAGTGCTATGCGAATTGAAGAAGAAGAGATTTGGAATTTGAAGTGGGTGACCGAGTCTTTTTGAAGACTTCGCCAAAGAAAGGGTTATCACGAATCGAGAAGGGTGGTAAATTGAAACTGAAGTTTATTGGTCCGTTCGAGATAATCGAGAGAGTTGGAGATGTTGCTTACCATTTGGATCTACCGCCGAATCTCACGGGAATACACTATGTGTTTCACGTATAGCAATTGGGAAAGTATTTCCAGGATGAGATGGAGACTATACCGATCGAAGAGATGTATTTGGATCCGGATTTGACCTTCGTGCAACGATCGATCAAGATCTTAGATAGAAAGGTGCACGAGTTGAGGAATCGGACTATTCCAATGGTTAAGGTACTTTGGCGGGATCTTAAGTCCGAAGAAACTACTTGGGAAACAGAAGAGAAAATGAGGACACATCATCCCGAGTTGTTCGATTAAGCTTGGTAAATCTGGGGACCAGATTTCTTTAAGGAGGGGAGGTTGTAACAACCCGTTTTTCGAACAAGGTAAGTTTCGGTACGTGAGAGTGCGATTTAAATTCTTTAATTGCTAAAAGTATGCGGTTTTTGGCTTGAAATGTTAGTTGTTATGTGGCAACGTGATTTATATTGTTTATGTGAATTTTTGTTATGGTAATTGCATGCTTCTATTGCTATCTATTTATTTAGGGGCTTAAAGGTAAATTTCTTTTTCTAGTATGGAAATTGGTTAGATTTTAATAAATTCAGTTGGGGATTTTCCTATCGAGTTAAAAGTCAATCTTTTAATTGGCCCAATTTGACCGCAACCTAATTTCAGTTCATGCCCAATTTTAGCTCCAATTTAGCCTATAACCTACCCGTTTGACCCGCTCTAACTTACCAAATAGCTGACCCAATTGTTAAATCAGATTTTGAATTAAGCCTAAGTGCTTTAACGTTATTTCTCGAGATTACACTTTCCCAACACCCTCTTTACTCTCTCTTTGCCCAAGCACACCAAGAACAAACCCTCCATCCTCAAGTTGATAGTTGAAGCCTCAAGTTGAAGATTCAAGACTCAAGAACAAGATTTAGTCTTCGATTTTCAGCTCTCAAGGTAAGCTTATGTG
>JBBMKE010000009.1:20312825-20323509 GCA_037834125.1 Lippia alba | reverse complement strand
GAAGGAGTTTAAACCTCCCTACGTTGCTGATTTTGCTGGAAAACTCCCTGCTCCGGCAGATGAAATCCCAACAAAAGGAATATTAGCCGAAAGGCACCAGCATGTGGGACACAGAACACCCTGCTCATAGCTGTTCAGTTTCATTCCTGCAGCTGCTCAATTTTGCTCCACCCCTGCTTCCAAACCTGTAAGTTTCATAAGAAGCTCAGCAGGAGGACGTTCCTGTTGATCCCAACCTCTTGCTGTTGTGCTGAACCTGAAAGTATCATCGAAGAAGAAAGGAAAAGCTAGCGGAATGTCTTTGGGCGTATCAAAAGCTGGTGGAACGCCACTGGGCGTATCAAAAGCTGGCAGAACGCCTCCGGGCGAAGCAAAAGCTAGCAGAATTCCTCCAGGCAGATAGTAGCTTGCAGAAGATCCAATTATAAAAACAATAGAAAGGATGGTACCAGCAAGCAGAATGTTATCAACCTGGTCACGTTTTTCAACAAAAGGAGTACTACTAGCTGACGAAGCACCAACAGGTGGGGCGCGTAACCCCCTGCTCACAATTGCCCAATTTTATCTCTGCAGCTGCCCAACCTGGCCGCCATACTTGCTGCTGAACGTGAAAGCCTCAACCTGGAGGGTGCATTCTGGCATTAGCTGGAAGTTTCACAAGAAGATCAGCAGGAGGCTGTTCTTGCTGTCGATCTCAACCCCCTGCTGCTGACTCTAATCGCATATGCTCAAAGGAATATCAACAATCTCTTTTCAACATGAAGCTAAATTCATCCCAAACTATCAACAGTGTGTAAGTCAACAAACTAGAAGAAAGAAGTGAGATTCCGATCTCTTTTCAGCAAAGAACTATCACCAACAACCAACTTCAACATTCATTACAAGAAAAAGACAATTCGTTGTCACTACAACCCAACAACCCCACAAATTTTACAAATTCAACAAACCACTATACAAGAGGCACGAGGGAAAGATAAACAACAAGATGCAGTCTTCATCTTCAAGAAGCTGGAAATATATCACAAGCACGCAAGTCCCGCCAAGACAAACAACCACAAACTGCAATCTTCACCTTTAGAAAGCTGGAGCGATATCCATGACAAGAGCCCATTAATTTAACACCAAACACCAATCCATCAATAACGGGTCAACATGTCAATAAGCAAGAGGAGAAAAGTGAGATTCCGATCTCCTTTAGCCAAGGAATACAACCAACAATCAACACTGCACTCAAACTGCCTTGAATTATAAAAAATCCAAGCGTCCTCTCCGGAGTACAAAGGTTCCCCTTAGCGGGGCTGACGGTGGCGGAAGTAATTAACGGCCTATGAGCCCTCGATCTGCGACATGAAAAGAAAACAGATTCATTTTCGGCAAACCCAAAACAAAGGATGCACATATATGTGAAGGCTACGAGAGAAGCTCCACTAACAGCACCGGCGACCTCCACCAGTGGTGGTCGGACGCGGCCGCTTTCCGTCGCAGAAGCTCCCACCTACCAGATCTACTGCTCGACCACGACAATAAAAAAAATGAGAAGAGAAAGAGGGTTTCCAGAAACCTACTTGAGCGCGATAGAGCTCAGAACTCCGACGAGGTGGCAGCTCTGCAAGCGAACGGAGGAGGGACTTAGATCTACGAACCTCCACTGCCGATTTTGGGAAATCGGTAAGAAAATGAGCAATAATAGTTGTGAAAGGAGAAAGTGAGAGCAGAGGTCTCATCTGAGTGGCGATGGTTGGAAGCGTGACGACGGAAATTGTTTTTTAATGTGGAGAATTTTGAAGAAGCTTCAAAGTTTGCCTTGCTAAACGTGCAAGAGAAAAGGAGAACTGCTTGCGAATTCACCACAAGTGGAATCCTATGTCATAAGGCTTCTCAAATTTGGTGATATCTCTCATTTCTCTTACTGTACTCTTTCTTATTAAATTATTAATTTAGTAAAAAGGGGTCCTTGACTAAAGGATATTTGGGTGCTTATTTGAAAATTGGGTCTTGAGAAATATATTGCAGAAATCTTATTTTGAAAAAAGAAGAGAAGACGAAGGGAAGAGAAGTTGGGAAACGTACGACAAAGCATGAGGAAAAAAGATGTAGTGAAAGAGAAATTTTGGTAAAGTAAATAGTTGAAAACTTATATGATGGCAGACTCTTCAAATGCCAGGTGATATCCTCTCTTATCTCTAATTCTCCTTTTTCTGCAAAATATGGGTCGTAATTTCGATATTGAAAAGTATGACAATTTCGGAATAAGAGTTATCTTGATAATTTTAAGAAGTATGTTACTTTGAGAAATTATTGGAATAATTTGAAATATATTGGAGTCTTGAGAATTGTTTTGCAGTTCTATTCGGGCCAAATTTTTTAGAGGATGGAATATTGGAAATGTCATGAGAAGTTTCAGTTAAGAGTTTTTGTGACGTGATTGGCTAAGAAGCAAGCTTTATGTGCCAAGACTCTTCAATTCCCGGTGCTATCCCTTCCTTTTTCTTATTTTTCAATTTATTCTCTCTTATGAAATTATTAAATCAAATATTTCAATGGCACTAGTGAGGGGACAAAAGCTGATCTCACATGAATACGTGCTAAAGCTTTAAGTAGGATGCATCTTTCGATTTCCTGGCGGTCCCATTCTTTCTCTTAATTGCTTTGTAAATTATTATCAATTACAATTATGTGAGAGTTATTTTATTAATACTTGTTGGAAAAGCCTACCTAGGAAGAATGGCTGCCTTGGTGAATGTGCAAGGAAAGATAGAAATTTCTTCTCAAAAAGCTAAGGAGGAACAAGCCCTTGTCGTGAAAATCTTCCAAATCCCGTTCTGGGCAGAAAAAGTGTGTTACAGGTATACGAGAGGGATTTCGTGGAAAAAAAGCAGAAAGGAACACAATGAGCAGAGAGAAAAGTAGGAGGGATGGTCACAAGCAAAAAAGTAGCATGTGAGAAGAGCAGCCAACTCAAAAGCAGGGCGTTGAGTAGAACGCCCAAGTTCAAGAAGCAGGTCGTTGAGCAGAACATCCAAACTCAAGAAGCAGGGCGTTGAGCAGAATGCCCGAGTTCAAGAAGTAGGGCGTTGAGCAGAACGTCCAAACTCAAGAAGTAGGGCGTTGAACAGATCGCCCCCTGCCAGAAGCAGAATGTCAGCAAGTCTCAAGAAGTAGGACGTTATCAAACTGTCAGAAGCGGAATGTTAGCAGGTATTGAGGAGCAAGATGTCATTACGAGTTCAAAAAGCAGGACGTCGTCAAGGTCCGATAAGTGAAATATTATGCAAATCTCGAGAAGCAAAATGTCCGAAGCCTTAGGTGCGGGTCCCAATACGGTTGTACTCTTTTTTTTACTTGTGAGGGTTTTGTCCCACGTGGTTTTCCCTTGCGAGGTTTTTAACGAGGCAACCTCCGCACCCAAGTGAAGAAGGTCGGCCATTTCAAGCCATAAGTCAAAGCCGCTTTCGGGGACTTTAACTACTTTCACAGTCGTCTATACTATTCGACTGTAAGAGTAGGAGGAGTGATGATACTACCATATTTTTCACTTTATTATTTAATTAAATAAAAGAGAATTATGGTAGCTATTGTGTCAGTTGGAAGAGAGAGGGAAGGAGGTTGAGAAAATAGGGGAGTGAAAATTCAAATACATTCACGTGCATACAATTCTGGGAGGTGGAATCAGATTTTGGTATAAAATGAGAGAGAAGGAAGATATCACAACACATCGTCATTTTTTACAGAAATCTCTCAAAACCCTAGCAGTCCTCTTCAGAGAAAACACTTCTATTTTCAATATAATAGTCATATTTTTTATCACTTTCTTATATCATTTTGGCTGTAATTGCTAGAGAATTATTGATACAGAGATTGTACTTTCGGAATCGCATTCCACTAAGAGAATTTAGAAGACAGAATAGTACAACAATTTTACATCTCACTTCAATTCATCGTTATTTATTTCTTTATTCCATTTTCTGCATTTATTCCTTACTACTGTGATTATTTTTTCCCTTTACAGCTTGATATAATCACTTTTGCAGTTTTCCTGCATCAAACAAATTAATTGGTGTTAGTCGATTTTTTCGGCAAACATCATTGGCGCCTAAGAACTATCAAATGAATAAATCGGCGAGCTGTCTGAACGAATGTATGGACAAGTAATCAAAGCAATAAGTAATCAATGCAGAAAATGAATAGGAATGATAAATAACGATAACGATAAATTGAAATAAGAGATAGAATTGTTGTAGTATTCTGTCTTCTAATTCTCTAGGTGGAATGCGATTCCGAAAATACAATCTCTGTATCAATAATTCTCTAGCAATTACAGCCAAAATGATATATGAAAGTGATAAAAAAATATGACTATTATATTAAAAATAGAAGTGTTTTCTCTGAAGGGGACTGCTAGGGTTTTGAGAGATTTCTGTAAAAAATGACAATGTGTTGTGATATCTTCCTTCTCTCTCCTTTTATATCAAAATCTGCACGTTAATTTATTTAAATTTCCACTCCCCACTTTTCTCAACCTTCCTTCTCTCTCTCTTCCAACTGACATGGTACCTGCACTATAGTTTAAATCGATTGTTAATCGGGTCTGAACATACAATTGAAAAAAAGATCAAAGCATGTGATAGACCGAATATATCAACTAACTTTTGAAGTAAATTAGGTCGAACATACCTAATTTTTAAATGAGTTGAGCCAAACATAAATTTCATGGTTATATTCTAATTTAATTAGAGATTTCTCACATATTTACTGATGTTGTTTTCTGTTCGAATCCATTTATCATAATCTTTAAAAAACGAACAGTGTCCCCGATTACAATGCATTAATTGGGTAAATCCAAATAGCAGGGCTGTTTATTTATTTCTTAACATTAATTGGGTAAATCCAAATAGCAGGGTTGTTTATTTATTTCTTAAACACACACCCCCACGTGGTGTATTTGAACCCAACCTTGCTTTCTAGAAACAATTTTCTAACCAATTGAAACCTTGTCTTCAAAAAATAACCCTCTAACCAATTGGATCAATCCCTGTTGGCAAATGGCAAGTTCTTAACCTTACAAGGCCAACAAATCAAAAGTTGGATTACTTAATGCTAATTTCATTAAATTGTATTTAAGGGCTGCAATAATTTTTTTAGGATCCTGCCTATTCTGAAATATCAACTTCTCAAATTAATATACAAGCAAAAAAAATTCAATATTTATCAAATATTATTTACTACAAATCTTTAACTCCAATTATCTTACAATCCAAATCCATGTTTATGAGCAGAATAAATCAGTTTTATTCTATTCATCATCGTGGTCGGTCCAATGGCACAAAGTGCAAAACAATACAACTTTAAAAACCACAAAAATAAAACATGGCACATGCAAGCCATGAAATCTCTTATCAAGAAACATTAAAAATACTTAATTCATACAAATTAATCCATAGATAACCAGTAAAAACAGAAATAGCATAAAAACACCAAATTTCTACACAAAACCGATAATCAACATCCCTCTGAAGAACAAATATCCAATCACATACTATAACCAGACATACAAAAACCATAAAAACAGTATAAAAAAGATATAAAATTACAAAATAATAACAAAGCCATTAGCCATAGAACACTAGAACAAGAACCCTCAGGACAATATCCTGAAAACTGGTTTCTCGATCGATCATGTAACAGGCTAAGAATAAAGTCCATCTAAGGAAGTGATGAGAAAACATAGAAATACCAGATCCAGCAAAAAGATGACACACAGCCATAATTCCATGTTTGACTGAAAAGAAACCAGAATGTCAGAATATTATTTGAAGACGAAGGAAGAGAAGAGAGAATAAAGGCAACAACACAAGTTTAATGGAGCCCAAACTTTAAGAAACAAACACACCTGAACAACCATTGTGCAACCAACAACATTTGTCCGTACTCTGCATTTCACTAAAGTGGGAGACATAACCTGATCGATTAGCCCAACCCTAGCTTTTCAGTACAACATTTCAGCGCGACTTAAGGAAGATAACATATGCACCTTAATAAACATGTTTCCAATACTGCTTATTGCACTCGGGTTTACTGCAGATATTACTGTTAATTTCTAATAATTTTCAAGCACTATAGCTATTTGGTGTGTGAGTAATAAACACATAACACATGTAACCTTAATATCCTCAAAAAGCACTCCAATGGGGATATCAAGTAGATTTTGTTGTACCAAAATCTTGTACAGACTCAAGTGGGGTATTTTTTAAAAACCCTAAAAAGTATAAGTCAGTATATTTCATGTATAAACTGCAAATCTTAATTAGATTTGGATTGAAACTGCTAAGGTTTAGCAAAGATGCTGCTACGATCAATAGGAAGACGGAGAAAACACATATAATAGAGCCGTTGATTGCCGCTGCAGCATCATCAAGATTCTCATATTTAGATTTCTGGGACTCATTAACAGTGGAAAAGAATTATAAATAAACTTTATAAAATGGAGTCCTTTAGAGGGCTCCGGAATATATCCACTGTGATGTAGCCCTAGAAAAGCTATGTGAATCTTGATGATGCTCCAATAGCAATGAATGACTGTGGGTCTTCAGATCTCCGTATTTTGCTCAAGGTGAGAATAATAGTGGGGGCGAAAACGGGAAAAAGAGAAAAACCCTAATTTGACATCATGAAAGGCAAAAAGAGAAGGGCTAAAAAAACAGCTTGAATGGTGTCCATCTGTTGGCTCAATGAGTGAGATCCAGTTGGAGGGCAAAGCTTATTTTTACACGAGAATGAAAATGAAACAAAAGAGTACTCACTACTCAGCAAAGATGACATGAAAACAAAACCTAGGGAGAGAGAGAAGGAAGAAGAAGGAGAAGAAGAAGAAGAAGAAGAAGAAGAAGAAGAAGAAGAAGAGAAAGGGTTTTGTAGTGAAGTGATGAGTAAAGATTGCGAAAAGGGTTGGTATTTATAGAGGCGGAAGGGGTGAAAGAGATAAGCCATGAATGCGAGATTTGAGGACTGGTTGGTGCCAATAAGATCTGCAGAGAGAGAGAAAGAGAAATCATTAGCAGATTCAACAGTTAAGCATCGCAATCCTAGGTACCAAAAATATAGCAGAAACTTTAATACTTACTGAGTCAGCGCAGTTCCTATACAGATATCCTTTCAGTAAAGAGAGAATTGAATTACTCTCATGTTATACAATGTATCTCATATATATTTTTTTTTTTAAAGAAAAGATTGCTGCAGAATGTATCTTTCATCTGCATTAATGAACAGATAATAATGAATTTAGCCATTAATGGCGGAAATTAATAAGATGTGAGGGATTTGTTGCGTCCTGCACAAGCATTTTCACAGATGGGGAGAGGGGAATTGACATTTTTGATTTGACAGACAAGTTTTGAGAGAGGGGGGCTTATGAGTGCGCCTAGGGTTTCAATATTTTGCTTGCTTCTAACTCTTTTTTCCCATTTTTAGAACCTTTTTAAGCTTTACCTTTCTCGGGGCCAAACCTCTTAATTCTTACTCTTTTCATATTTAATAATCTTACTAAATGAATTTGAAATCCTTTAATCGAGTAAAGTTATTTTGTTTTGTGCATTAATTTACTTAGAGAAACATTTTATTTTTCAAATCATCGAATAAGAATGTTGAGAAGGGGCATTATGAGAATTCACAATTTGATGCTTAGTTTTCTTGATGAATATTGCTAATTTGAAATCCTGGTGATATACTTACTCTTAGCAATTAGGGAGAATTGCATAAGGGTCTCTAAGGTTTGGCCTAATTATATTGAGGTCCACGAATATTTGGATATTACATACCAGTCCTAAGGTTTGATTCTGTTAGAAGTCCATAACGGACGTTAGAAGTCCACGTAAACCTAAGAGATCGTTTTGTTATTACTATCAAACTTGAGGGACTTGTTTGTAATTAATTTTGTAAAATTTTAACAGAACCCGAATTTTTGGATATTACATATCAGTCCCTAAAGTTTGATTCCGTTAGAAGTCCATAACGGTCGTTAGAAGTTCACGTAAACCTGAGGGATCGTTTTGTTATCACTATCAAACTTGAGGGACTTATTTGTAATTAATTTTGTAAAATTTTAAAGGAACCCTAACGGCCGTTATGGACTTCTAACGGAATCTAAAGCTTAGGGACCCGTATGTAATTTTCCCTCGCCATCAATGATACCTTGATTTTTATACTTTTGTGGACTTTCTCTAACTTGACTTGGGGGAATAATTGAAAATCTCGCGAGTTCAGCTGAGTCGGGGTGATGAAGGAACTTCAGGGACGAAACCTGATTTTCATAAATGTATCTTGGACACTTTGGCGGAATAGGAATTGATATAAATTTGAAAATGTAAGCATGTCGTCCTTTGAATTGGTGGAGTTTGCTAGGAGATCTACCATAATGATTATGAGAAGACAACGAGAAACCATTTCTACAAACAAGTGATTCGTTGAAAATGTGAGAACCACCTGAGAATTGATGAATTTGAACTTTGATTGTACATTATTTGATGCGGAAGCCAAATTTGGATAGGGAAATGAGCAAGGTAATTGCGTGGGATTGTTTATCAAGTAACAGTAACAAAGAGGATGGTTGTATCAAATTTTGAAATAGAGTTGACAGTAGCAAAACTTACAATGATGCAAGTATAAGTGAAATTGATTTTGAAAGAAGAGGGTGATAGATAAGCTAAAGACTGTTGTTGAGGATTCATAAATTGTGGATCATGTCTTCAATTAGAAGGTCGGACAACATATTTGTTCATAAATTTCCAAGAAAGTCACTTAATTTTCGAAAATTACATTCACATCCCTGAATGTGTCTCAACACTTGTTACCACTAACTTGATTAAATAAAAATTATTATTTGCTTCACAAATGATCAACTGTGACAACTAAAATTCACTTAATTCACCATCGTATCGTATGATTTGTAATTAATTATCAGTTTCCCGTTAATTTCCATTTCAAATAACTTTTCCCAAAACTAGAACCGACGAACTAATTAGTAATTAGTATTCAAAATTAAACTTGTTTGAACGAAAATAATAGAAGTCCTTGTGTTCCTCGCTATGCTCAACAGTGTTTGCTCCTAGTTCTTTTTTCGTAAATTACTGACCAAAAACACATATAATGCAGAAGAAATAATGAATGAAAATTTTCATGTCATTATTCATAAATAATGCTACATACATAATATAAATGTGAAGAAATTGATAAAGGCAATTAAACCTCATGCAAGTCCGTAGTTGATAAACAGGAAGAGAGACTCGTGATGAGTGAGGAAGTGAGGTCCGACGAACACGGCCTAGTGGAGTAGTATCAGTATCACACCTTTTCTATCTTTCATTAGTTTTAATCAATACGTATAAAACTATTATTCCTCGTATTATATTTAATTTATACATCATCATCATCATCATCATCACCCCCACCTCTTGTACCAAATATTACTCTTAATTTCCTCCTCGATTCTCCCACAAATAATTGCGCATCCCTTTATCTAATTAACATGCTAATTATCTTAATTTTATCTCCAATTTAATTATCCTAAGTTTGATGTTACATTTTAATTGACTCGGTACATATATATACAGTTTGGTCTGGGTCCTGTGGCGGTCCTCCTATTTATCCACAGTTTACTTGTGAGTTGTGACAAGTTCTTTCAACTATTTTTCACTTCTTTTTTTTTTCTTGCACTTTAGCCCATCTTCTTTACATATTTGCGGTGTGTGTTACCACAAATAGATAGTGCTACGTAACAAATAAATTGCATATAGGGGTAGGGCATGCTTAACTACGAAAAGTTTTATCTTTTAACACATTTTTCTTCCTCATAACCCTACTTGTTAGAAGATTACTATTACCAAATTGAATACTTCACGAATTTACTTTTAAAATAAAATTCAGCATCGTATAAAAAAATAATAATAAAATACAGAAGATTTGAAATTCAATAAATAAACTTAGTCAAAACATCTTCTCACCAGCTCTTTAAGTAGAACATTTTCTCGATACTCTTGCTATACTCTTGCTATCGATGCTCAAGAGTATCAGTACACATATTTTCACTTCTCTTAATGTGGACGATTCTACTATGCGCTGACAAATTGAGCCGGGTCATGGCCATTTGTATATTTTACTATTCTTGTTTTCATGTTTTATCTTCTCCATTCAACGGCTATTATAATTACACCACCTCATGTTTTGTCTTATTCTAATTCTTCCCTTTCCATCATTGATTAGAAGATCTGAAAAGGAAAGATATATTATGTGTGGCTTTCGGAGATCGATAAGATAGCATGATTGTAGGATACATTACTCCCACCTAAACATAATTACCAAGTGGGATATTTTGCCCTAAACGACAACATTACATCCTTATCTCTCCTTGTTATGTATACCACTCAGGACTTATAATCTTTGATTAACAACATATGTCATGATTTCACTTTTTCTTTCTTTTTGTCTCGATTACAAATGTCATTTTTCTTTCTCCTTTAACTTTCTTTTTATGTATATAAATATATTCACATATTAATTTCTGATATTTTAGCTTTATAATGTGAAGGAATATAGAGCATAAATGAGATGTGTACTACATGTCTCTAGCTTTCTCTAATATGGTAAAAACATCCCACAAGCTCAGGGTCCAAGAACAATTATGCGGGGGGCA
>JBBMKE010000009.1:20271982-20284286 GCA_037834125.1 Lippia alba | reverse complement strand
TCGATTCTCCCAATCCCGTTCGCCTCAATCTGGGTCAACTGATCAAGCAACCTATCGAAACCCGAACCCAGTAAAAACTCCGACATACTCGCCGGCAACGGCCGTAGACCCGACCCAGCTCCGTCGTCGTAATACAGTTCAAACCCTGCTCCGTTGGCGGCAGCGGCGCCACCTCCGCCGTCGTTGGGGCCGCGCAGGACAATTACAGGATTGAACGGCGACCGATCCCCACCATTCCTGCCACTTCTTCTCAGTCTCGGGCTCGAGCCCGGCACCGGGCCGGAGCCCGATCCGGAACCGGGGCCCGAATCAGGAGTGCGCATCATATACATGGCGGCAGCTGGGAAACGGCGGCGTCTGGAGTCGGAAAGAGAAGATCTGTTGGGGGTTTCCACCTCCTCCACGAATCCGCCGTTGCAGTCGGGGCAATTGACGGAATCTTGAGTCCAAACCCTCACGAAGCGGTTGCATCTGTAACACCAGTAGGTGGAAGACATCGACATCTACAAACAACGCAGGAATTTTGCTTGAGGGAGAGAAAAAGAACCCGATTTCAGATCTGAAAAATTGGATCTTTCCTAGTTTGAGATATCAAGAATTAAGAGGAGAAAACATGGGGGAAAAGGGGAGAAAGAGAGAGAGGATGGAAGCGAGAAATGATGTTGGGGGTGGGGGATATATGAATAGGGTTATGTGTGGTAATAAAGTTACTGAGTGAGGGCATATATGGGATTAGAATATAAATGAATGTTGGCGTTTAATCAACGCTTGGAATGCTGGATACGTGTCCAGTAACGGAAAAATATGTTGAAATGATGGGAAAATTTTAAGATGTATTGCATTTTTTATTTTTTTATAATAAAAATGTGTAGTATTTGTAAATATAATTTAGGTTATAACATATGCATTTACTTTATGTTATCCTGGAATAATACGTATTTATGGACACATAAACTTTGTGATAGTAGCATTGCACATGCAATGTCTTTAATGATTTTTGAACACATATTATCTATACGGTTCATAGATATAGATAATATATATATATATATATGAAATCATAAAAATATGATGATAGAAATAACAATAAAAATTTTGTAAGTGTTGAGCATCAAAGTATATGAAGGGTTTAGTTTATAATATTGAATAAATGTGTTTTGGAGGACAATTTCACAAAATAATATATATTTTTTTATAAATGAGTAACAAGTATCATATAGTTGGTAATTTGGTATGTTATAATATTCATCCATTTGTTTGGAGCTTTTGAATGAGCTGCTGAACTAGCATACTATTAATTTATATAATAATTTGATCAGTCGTACAATTTTAATTAAATTAGTAAAGTATAATTTGTACAATTTAATATCATAATATTCCACACCTAATTTCCATCAACTTAAGAACCAATCTTGTACAGGGGCAAAATGGGAAATTCAGGTTTGATGGAAGGTGGACCAGCTGCTTGGCTGTCATGTGTAATTATTGACCGGGAATTTGCTACCTTTGATTCTTGAATATAAATTTGGCTCTATTTGTGTCCAGCTGAAACGGCATTAAAAAGTTTATACTTTATTTTGTTCCTTCGTTATTTTAAAAAAAAATAGGAGAAAAAGGAATATTCTCTCAGAAAAATATAGGAGCAATTTTCTAAGTGACGCTTTTAATATTGTCCTAAACCAAAATGCGAGATTGTAATTTTTTAAGATGAAAATCAATATGTTGAGATTTAATTTACATAATAAAAGTGATTTTTTCAAAAAAATCCACAAATTAATCGAAAAGACTTAAATCTAAAGTCATTGTCCTAAAACAAAATTCTTTAAGCATTTTCTTTTTCCAAAAATATTTGGGATCAATAGGAGAATTCTAACCACTTGGAGTAGCTATTATATTGTTGGCAAAATTAGAGTTTGTATGTACAAACTAAACCCTGATTAAGTGAAATTCGATTTTAAAACTCGAATTTTGTATGTTAAAAAAAAGTGAAAATGGAGTTTTACAAAAAAAAATTATGTTTATAGAAATAATTGGTATTTGTAAAATTTTCTTTATAAACATCTATAAATTGATTATTAAATAATAAAATTCTAAATTAGTCTATAAAGTGGCCTCTAAAGTTCTAGCTAATCGTCTTAAACCCATGCTTGATTCCATTATTTCCTCTTCTCAATCTGTTTTTATCCCTGGCCGGTTAATTTGTGATAATGTGCTTGTTGCATTTGAGATTAATCATTTCATTAAGCGTGAAAGTGTGGGAAAGGAAGGTTATTTTAACCTGAAGCTCAACTTGAGCAAAGCGTATGACCGCATCGAATGGCGATTTCTCGAACGAGTAATTGTCAGGTTAGGCTTTCCTTTGTTGTTTAGTGAGCATATTTTGACCTGTATATCTACTGTTTCCTATTCTTTCCTGTTGGATGGAGGTGAATTCGGGTCTCTTAACCCTGAAAGGGGGATCGGACAGGAAGACCCCATCTCCCCTTATCTTTTTCTCCTGTGTGCAGAGGTTTTTTTCTTCTCTGATACAGGATTTTGAGAGAAATGGAAGGCTTACTGGAGTTGCGGTGTGTCGGGGTGCACCACGAGTTTCCCACCTATTATTTGCTGATGACACCATGATATGTGGAAGGGCAAGTAGGGAGGCCATTGAGGGCGTTAGAGAGGTATTGGAGTTGTATGGCAGAATTTCGGGCCAAGTGATGAATTTGCAGAAATCCACAATCATGTGTAGTGGTAATATTCCAGGTTCTGAGAGAAAAAGGCTGGCCGCGGTTCTTGGTGTTAAAGAAATAGCAAAACTTGATCTCTATCTTGGTTTGCCTTCTATTGTGGGTCGGTCGAGGCGGGAGATATTTGTTGGGGTGATGAATCGGATAAAAGCATGGGTGAATGGATTCTCATAAAGATTATTGTCAAAAATCGGGAAGGAAGTTATGATAAAGGCGGTTATTCAAGCTATCCCGTCTTATTCACTAAACTGCTATTTGCTTCCGGATAATGTCATAAGCGAGATTGAGTCGATGATTTCTCGCTTTTGGTGGGGAAATGGGGTGGACCGTAAAATTCATTGTATCGCTTGGGATAAACTGTGCACTAGTAAGTTTAACGGAGGAATGGGTTTTCGTTTGATTAAAGCCTTTAATCTGGCTATGCTAGCGAAGCAACTGTGGCATATTTATCGGCATCCGATTCACTAGTTGCCCGTATCTTTAAGGCAAAATATTTCCCTAATACGGAAGTGTGGGATGCTTCTTTTGGGCGATCCCCTTTGTACACTTGGAGAAGTTTACATGAGGCAAGGTTCTTGATTGCTCCGGGCACTAGATGGCATATAGGTGACGGGTCTCGGGTTCACATATGGCGGGATAGGTGGCTGCCAAAACCACCCAATTTTTGGCCATACTAGAGCTAGGACGCCTCGCTACATCCTGAATGGGTTTCGGAGTTAATGCTACCGGGGTTAATTGCGTGGGATGAGATGAAAATTTGGAATTGTTTCCATGCGGGGGATGCTAATCTCATTCTCAGTTTGCCTTTATGATCAAGTCGTAGGGATGATTCGTTGATTTGGCATTTCAACAAGAATGACGCATTTTCGGTTCGTAGTGCATATTATCTGGCCAAGGAGCTTGCTAGTCGAAATAATGCTTCCTCACATGCATTTGCTGATCATAGCATGTGGAAGGTGATTTGCTGAAAGTGCAGTCGAAGGTTAGGAGCTTTTTATGGAGACTTTGTCGTAACATTCTTCCCACATGCGAAAATCTAAGGCGTCGCCATAGCTGTTCGAATGTGGTATGCATTCATTGTGGAATGGATCAAGAGGATGAACCCCATGCTCTGTTTTTGTGCCCCTTTGTATGGCAGGTGTGGGCTTTGGCGAATATACCGACGGGGGTCGTTAACTAGATGGCAGTGGATGTTCGTGACAGCTTAGTGAAGGCTAGTAAGATGTTGGTGGAAGAGGACATGTGCAAAGCAATGGCGGTAATGTGGGCTTTATGGGGGCACCGCAACAGGAAACGAACTGAAGGTGAAGCCAAACTTCCGCATCAGGTCATTAACCATGCATAAGAATGTGGTCTGTTACTCTCTGTTGGTATTGATGAGGTAACCAACAACTTCAATGTCCAAGATGTCATCAAATGGAGGAAACCGGAAAGGGGGTGGGTCAAAATTAATTTTGATGGAGCCGCCTTTGGAGAATCGAATGAGTTGGGAATAGGTGTGGTAGCTCGGGACAGCAATGGCAAGTGCCTTGGGTGGGAAACCAATCGAGTCAAGAACTCATCTAGCCCGGTAGTTGCGGAGACGGTGGCGGCGCTATCGGCTTCGACACTTGGTAGAGATTTCGGATGGGAGAAAATCGTGATAGAAGGTGACTGTTTAAATGTGATTAACTAGATTCAGATGGATGGGGACGATTTATCGGATACAGGGAATTTGGTGGCGGATATTAAAACAATCTGTGCTTCTTTTACTAGTGCTAAGTTCTCTTTTATTCGTCATGGTCCCAATAAGGTGGCTCTTACGTTAGCTAGAAATGCAGCTTCGGCTTCTGTTGGTGCGTTTGATATTCCTTTTGTTGCTTTACATTTCGTTGACGATGATTTGATGTAAATGGCCTCCGGGCCATCCCACCGTCAAAAAAAAAAATCTAAATTAGTATAATTTTGAATACGTTAATTACACTACATGATACTGCAAATTCTTTTCAATTATCTATTTTTTTATTATTATACTTTGTTAAAATATGATAGAATGAAGGAAATAAAGGAAAAGTGGAATGTGTATGAAAAGAAGACAAAATCAAAGAAGAAAAGTCCCTTTCTTTTCAAGCTCTGTGATTTGTGCCCCACCGAAAAAAATTAGTGCATTAGTCTTTATTTCATAACTAAAGTTGAATCGGCCATTTGGAATGAACACCACATATATATGATATATTAGATAAGCTTTGTAGACATATAATTAGTTTTTTCTTTAGAGTTATAATGACATTACATAAGTGTAATATATTCCTTAGTTAGGATAAATTTCATATATTTATTTTATCAAAGAATATATGATTTATCTAGCTATATTTAATGAAATATAAAACATAAAATGCACTTGGCCTAAAGCATGAAGAAAAAGGTGCTTATTCTGGTCTTCTTTTTCCCAGGCAAGATTTTATGCTTTTTGTGGTGCCTGTTTCTACTTTTCAGTCATCTGTGAGACTATCATTTCAATTGATATATTTGGATTTTAATTTAGATATTAAGATGGTCCATAAATTTTGACCCCAAAAAAATCATAAATATATCAAAAAATAAATTGAGAAAAGTATTTTATTTTTTATTTAATTTAAGATAATGAGTTTTATAGTATTCGTAGTTTATTTATCTGCAAAAAGGACATAATTAATAATATACTGATCTTTAAGTTCAAATAATTTTCAGATATAAAGAGATTGATTACGAGTCAAAGTCTCTCCCCAATGAAATTCTATCAAATAATTAATTCCTTCTTATGCAAGTTAGGTTCCTACACACTCCAATTTATCTAAGATGGTGATGGTTTTCCTCTTTATTTGTAAGTTTGTCCAAATGTATATGCTTTTAAAAAAGATGGCACAAAGTTGTATTTTTGTATCATTTAACTCTAAAATGAGGGCAATAATTCTTTCCTAACAAAACAATTCTATGATAGTCTGATACTTTCTTGTTAAGGAAATGGGACATTTTTATTTTATTTTAATTCAATATTGCATAAATCAAATCATAGAACTCAAAAAGAAAAAGGGAAAAATGAGCTGGAAATGGCAACTTTATTTTTGCTTCCTTTTGTTAGGTCAGAAATTGACTAAAGGACCTATTATCTTTTTCGTTTTATTTTTAAATTAATTTCTGTTAAATTTCATATTGATTTTATTTTATTTTGAATGAGAGTTTCTTATGTACATTGTTTCTTTAATACTATTTGAACAAATTTCATTATAAGGTCGAAAGTTTTAAAATTAATCTAAATGATTTTTTAGAAAATTAGCAAGAGCTACTTTGTATGCCTCTATAAAAGACCCAATTTAGAAAATAGATGAAAACTAAAGAATAAAAAAGAATTAACTATTCTTTAGTCAATTAATTACCCAAGTAAGAAGAGTTTAGAAAAGGCCAGCTGAGAATTTTATTTAGCTAGGATCTCAAAAAATCTTTGTTTATAGACTGCAAGTTAGAATTATTCATTATCTTTTACTTAAGTTGTACAATATAATTCTTACTCAATTTGATGTTATTTATTCTTATTTGAGAGAGTCTTACAAATCGGGTGTGACCCATTTTTATGTAAAATTAGTTCATGTTCTTCTTCTTTTTTTTTGTTTTTTTTTGTTTGGGTTCATGTTCTTCATTTATCGTCACTTAACTCCTGCAGCCGGCTCTCTAAATTTGATGCTCTCCTCTAGGTCAAATGAGTTTGATTGTTCTAGTTCGCTAGTTGCTGAATTCATCAGCCGGCTTGGGCTCCGACAATTTTATTTTATTCAATTATGAATTAAAATATGTATTTCATTTTCGCTTCATAATCATTGGACTGATCTTTTCTTTATTCTTAATTGTTGTGAAGCTATTCTCTCACAAAATAACAATAACAAAAATTTACTTTTAATTTGTTCTTTTGTTAATTGATAAATAAAATAATTTGATTCCTGGGGCAAGATTGATGGATTGCCTTCAATTTAGCCTCAAATAATCCATCTTTCTGGAAGCAAACAATTATTAAATTAAAGTTCGTGCGATTCCCAAAATTCTGCTCAACTGTTTCTCAAGACACAAACACAGTGCTATAATACTAAAAATTGTTTTATTCTTGTGGCCCGCTTCATTTTTAGTAAGAAAAAGAAATAAAGAAACAACGGATAAAAAAACTTCAATACTGATAAAGTTTCAAAGTTAATTAAAAATATGACATGATGTGCACCGGCTAAATCCAAACTCATATAATAAATTTACTCAATGTTATGCCAATCAAATCAAATCAAGGAATTTTGTCATATGCATGAAACTTCTCATGTTCTAATATTCGGCAATTTTGGTGGAGGAACACAACTCTTGTTTTTGTTGATATATATCCCATTGTTTTCGATTAATATCATAATTAATTTTAGATATTTAGTATATATTATATAGTACTTATGAGCTGATACAAGCAATTTGGACATTTTTTTGGCTTGGTGGTTAAGTTAAATGCAACCTACCCACCCAATAGGCTTTGCTTAGTGATAAATGATAATTTAGTTAAATTACAAGAGACACTCTTTATCTAATTCATTAAAGGTCAGACATTTGAAGTAAGAAGGTTTTGAAAAGAAGTTTTATTTGTTGTTTGTCTAATTGTCTTGAGCTTAAACTCAAACAAATAATATATATATATATATATATATATATATATATATACAAAAATGCAGCCTACCCAAAAGGGTCATAATTTATAATAATGGTTAAGTTAGAACTTAATCCCTAATTTAGTGACACAATTAATGATGACTCTCAGGGCTGTTAAAGAGTTGGATTTTTAATCCGCATCCGATCCAATTCCTCGGATTTTCGATTAAAAATATTCGTTATTTGAAATAAATGAATCGGATGTAAAATTTAAGAATTCTATCCCTTAAAAATCCAAATTCAAATTTATATAATATTTAATAAAATAAATTATTTACTAGTAAAAATGATTAGAATTAAAAATTTCACATATCTATCAATAAATTTTGGATAATTTACTCTAAGAAAATATATTTTCCTTTAAGTTTGAATTAGCCTATTTAAAATAAATATAAACAAACCCACTAAATAATTCATTAAATAATAATATTTATTAAATATTATGTGATTATATATTTTTTTCATTTGTCAATCTGATTCATCTTTTATTGGATTTGATCCGACCTAATTACATATGGGCTCAAAACTTTCAAACCGGTCTGAATCCGACACGATGATAGCACCAATGACACGCATCAAATTTATTTGAGAAATACAGAACTGTCTTGAAGGCCCAAACATAGCTCAGCCCAATCTTAATCTGAGTTTTAGGCCCATATCCAACAAGAAGTTTGGGCCATAAATATACGCAAATTACGGAGCCCAACACCACTAATTAAAAGTGAAAATAATTAGTTAATATTTTACAAAAATTAATTAATAATATGAATCTATTATTAACTTGTCTGATTCAACAATTAATGAGGTTTTAACTTTTAACCATAAACTATGGTAGTTCTTTTGTCGCTATATTGTTACTATACTGTCCCCAGCACTACACATGCATGGATCATTAATGATAAATTTCGAGCAAAAAAATTAATTACCTCACTATCAAATTCCAAAAATATAATTCCTGATAATGTTTCAACATTAATCATCATTTAATACGTTTTGTTGGAGAGATTAATAACTGTCATGTTTGGTTTCATATTTATACTATATATATTATAGGAAGGGTGTCTTTGACTCAATTAAACCAATTTTGACTGAATAGAATTTTGTGGGTTTTTTTGAAAATTTTAATTAAAACTAGAAATTGTGATCGGTTGATGATATTATTAAATTTATTTATTTAACAATTCAATATCCCTTGATCTCTTGAAGTTTTCCTAAATTAAAGTATCAATTTATGATATAATTTAATTGGATGCATAAATTTAGGAAAATATATGTTAATTTAAATTCAAATAGAACTCAAGCAATTAATGATAATACTTACCACTAAATAAAACTCATGAACGATATATACAAGAAAGACACCACCCATAAATATTATAAACTAAAAAAAGAGAACAAAGAAATTAAAAAAGAACGTTTATCGTAAGGACACAAAAAATCCCTTGATTTCTTGATATGTTTTTATATACAATTTCTCATATGTTTTAATATTTTTGTGTGATATTCTCATATGTTTTGAAATATTTTAAATGCAAACTAAACGAAACTTAATATCATAATCTATATCTATATCTATACTATAATATATAGGAATAATGTATTTTGATCAAAATAACACAATTTTGATTGAATACTAATTTTCTAAAATCTAAAAAAAAATTTAATTGATAAATTTTTTTTAATGGAAAATTATTTATCATTAATTACAATATCTAATTTGTCTAAGCAATTTAAAAATCATATCAATTATCTCCGTAATTTATGAACTCTTTTAAAATTGACCACTTAGTCGCATACCTTATTTATCTTTAGGGTTTCTTATTTTTATTATAAGAGTTCTAAACAATTATATATTGTCATTCAACGTAATAATTTTGTTCTCATCTCTTCTCCTTTCTCTCTTCACTCTTACATGGTCGACTCCATCCCTTTTGCATATCTGGTACACACAATTTTAATGGTTCTTACCTTTTAGTTTTGTATATTATTTTTTTTTAATTTTGGTGTTGTTGATATTAACCATTTTCAAAGTCCTTTTATTTATGTTTTGATGTTAATATTTATATTATTTATGCACTCGAATTATTCTTAAATGATTTTCATATATTTGAGCATTTATTTGTATTAAACAGTCCAATTACGCATTTGTATATAAATTAACTGATTCTTATTATTTTTATTTTGGTGTTGTTGATTTTAACAATTTTCAAAATCTGTTTATTTTTATTTTGATGTTAATATTTATATTGATTCTTTATTTGACGCACTCAAATTATTCTTAAATAATTTTCATATTTTTTTAGTATTTATTTGGATTAAACTGTCCAATCGCGCATTTGCATATTAATTAATTGATTCTTATTTTATTTTATTTTATTTTATTTTATTTTGGTATTGTTGATTTTAACAATTTTCAAAATCTTTTTATTTATGTTTTAATGTTAATATTTATATTAATTCTTTATTTGATGCACTCAAATTATTCTTAAATAATTTTCGTATGTTTGAGTATTTATTTGTATTAAATGATTCTTCCACCAAAACAAAAAAATATAAATTAATTGATTCAATAACATATTTTTCATTTTTATTTAAAATCTTTTTGGTTTCTATATAGAAGCTTAACATATTTTTTTCTTTAAAAAATAAAAAAAGCTTAACATATATTTTGTTTTAATTTACTGATTTATACACATTTAAATTGGCTGACTCCCTCAATTTATGTAATAATCATAATAATCTTAATTGGTATCTCCATACATTTGGCATAACAATTATTTATTTTAATTAAATCTTAGTTTTTCAGGTTTTTCATAAATATTATTTGAATGATTGTTTAGCATAATTTTTATTTTACTTTTGTGATTTTTTTGACAATATATTTCATTGTTCATTCATAAATTTATTCCCTATTCATCTTTTTGTTCCGAGTGGTTTTTCCATCACCAATAATCTTTTATATAATACTTGTATTTATTAACTTTTATTTAAATTATTTTTGTTTTTGATTTTTCCCGATAGTCTATGGTTGAATATGTACATTTATATTTTTCGATAATTTCTTTTGATTTATCATTATTATCGGTATGGTTTTTTGTCTTTTACTATATGTTTTTCCTAATATTTATTTTATATTTTATATTTTATTTTTAAAGTTCTTTATTATATTTTCATATTTTTATGTTGAATAGAGATAATTAAGTAATTATTAAAATGACTATTTATATTTTATTTTCATATAAATCTAATAGTTTTGATCCAAAGTAAATTTTTATATTGTAATTATTTTAATATTTTGTAGCCAACCAAGTGTATTGTATTTTCATTTTTTTTTCTTCTGATTCTTCTATTATTCGAATATTCATTCATTTATTTGAATTTATTGAAATTTTTTTTGGAATTTCATAATTGATATTTTTGAACACTTGATATTTTTTGTCATGTTTTACTTTTACCCTTAGTTTATTCTTCAACGTTCATTTATTTACTTAAATTTTGACTTTAAAAAAAATATTTTTTCTTATTAGATTTAAAAATTCGTTAGGATTCTAAAAGTATAGTTATCATTGTTTATTATTGCTTCTTATATGTTCATTTGTTCACTTAATTTTTTTTTTCAAATTCTTCTTTTTATACTTCAAAATCACATGTCGTTTGTATCATTTTATAAGATTCATAACAATAAGATATTACCAAGGGCGATACTTTGAAAAAAAATATTAATTTATTGATTAATGCTAACTAAATTAGATATTTTGGTATAGTTATTCATAAGTTTAATATTTATTA
This sequence comes from Lippia alba, assembly GCA_037834125.1. NCBI lineage: Eukaryota > Viridiplantae > Streptophyta > Magnoliopsida > Lamiales > Verbenaceae > Lippia > Lippia alba. Next base: position 20,273,076 of record JBBMKE010000009.1, on the reverse strand, counting down.
TTATCTAAAAATCATTAAGACACAAGTTATAACTCATACATTAAAAAAGATAATGATATTTTTAATAAATCTGTGCATAGCACGGGGTGAAATGCTAGTATGCACATATATAAAAGCCTTTCAAATAAAATTTTAAGCTTAATAAGATGTTACTGAAATTATCTTTATCTCAAACAAAAAGCAATTATTCAACATCAAAGTAATAAAAGTTTCAAAATGCATATTTAAATTAACATAACTATCAAAAAATAACTTTGACAATTACTTTCCGCACCCCAAAGTTCTAACAAAACTATTGATACGATGAAAATCACAAACCGACTTCTCTATTCCACGAGACATATAAATGTATATGCCTAGGGAACTATGATTGTTCATTTGTTTGGTGCAAACTCTTAAACCAAATCTTGCCTAATCATGTCTATATATATTTCTAATCTCAATCCTATATATACTTTTTAGGAAAGACTTACATGATGCGGAATCCTATACTTAGTATCTATCTATAACTCTAGAATATTATTTATAATTAATAAAATATATCATGCTATACCTCAGATTATACTATTCATTACATAATAAGTAATATCATTATATATGAATATAATATATCTATATATTATGTTAAGATAAAATATAATTATATTTACATATAATTATAATTTATTATATAAATGAATAAATTAATTATATTAGTATATCAATGAAAATCTATATTGCACGGATACGGATACGGCGACACGGACACGACACAGATACGGTGTCACTTTTTTTTATAAATTTTTCATTTGAGAAATGTTGAATACAATGTCCGGCACGACACAACATGATAAAATGATATTTTTATAAGTGTTCGTGCATTAAAGATGAAAATATATTAAATCTAAAGTTTTATTCGTGTGCAGAAGTTTAATTTAAAAATATTAATAATTTAATAAGAATAGTATAGTATAAGTAGAATGTTAATTAATTGCATAAAAATGTAGAATTTATAAGTACTAAAATTCAAAAGCATGTTGATGGTGTCGGAAATGGTTTAAGTGAGGAATCAACACCAATGCATTCTCTATTTGTGTTTGTGAGAAGGGAAGACC
>JBBMKE010000009.1:20242687-20255147 GCA_037834125.1 Lippia alba | reverse complement strand
AGGACTTCGAAAGGGTGACATCCAATTTGTGTTTATCCGAATCGTAATCAATCCAGGCCTGGATCATCTCCCCACTCTTGAGATTAAACCCTTCCTTTCTCACATTATCCTGGGTGAAACAGCTCGCACTAACAGAAAAGTTTGATTTCAAGCTGTTGAGATTTATTCCAATATGGTTACCATTAATATCACCAAGATCCAAATTCTCAAAAGTGTCGAACTCAACCGCAAAAATATGGTTGGAGAAATTACCAACGGCGCTTGAATTCATGAGCCCTAAATACTGACTGGGGAGTACTCCAATCAGATCTCTTGACTTGGAAATAGCAAAAGCAAATCCATGGCCGCTCAATCTTTCATGCTCGGGCAGTATGGCGAAAGCAAAAGCGGTTGAAAAGGAGAAAGCTTTACCATCTGTTGAGTTCTTAAAATTAAATGGGGTTTCATAAAAAGCATGCCCATAAATTTTTTCCGAGTCATTTGTGAGTCTGAGCAAACCATTATCCTCAATCTCAGCGGCGCCATTTAGGGCTATTTTGCTGCCTGTGCTTTTGAAACCATGGAAACTGAACCCATCAGCCTGAGAAAAAACTGGGCTTGAAAGAAAAACAAAAGTTACCAAGAAAAGGAGAAATCTTTCGGCCATTGCATATTCGTTTGGGATTATCTGAAGTGAATTATGTTATGATATATAGTTGAGAGAGTCTTTTCACATGTGAATCGTTTGGAGTTGTGGCTGCAGAAGGGAACTTGGGCGGAAACAGAGGAAATGTTAGCTCTGGAGTTTTGTGCCTGGAATTTAAAGATGAAAAAAATGTGGATGATGATTTTCACATGTGAATATAGTTGAATTTTGAGACGAAAATGGAAAGTGTGGGCTCCATCCATTATGGTTAATGACTACCGTCCCAGATTAGACATTTTACCAGCGTTGAAAGGAATATTTAATTAGTGGGGTGTGCAGTGTTGTCGGTCAACTGTCAACCCCATATTACAGTCCTCGTTTACTTTGGGCAACAAGATATTGATAATATTTTTCTGTGTTAGTGTACCTAAATAAATTATATCAATAACTTGCGTTTACTTTTCCTAAGATTTTAGAGGATATTGGCTATTTTCAGGCCATGCATGTTTACTTTGGCATTTAGGTTTACATATGTTTACATTATTTTTTCCATTTCGCCCTTCACTTTAAATGTTAAAATTTAAAACCCTTGCTATTATTCTCTGACCCAAAAAAATGACGGAAACCCTAACGTAATTCGCAGTTATTAAAAAGTTATACCTTTTTATTTTTCCGACAAAATTGATCTCAAACCCAAAAAATAACGGAAACCCTAATGTCTTTAATGTGCGTGTGATTACTTTTAATAACAATATTATATTTAATTAATATTAAAAATTAATATCAAAATTAAAATATATTATAATAATATAACATATAATTAAATTTATCTTAAAAATATACTAATTATTTATATTTTAAAAATAATGTATAATATTTAGGACTGAATTTATTTTCTCATTCATCAATATCATATTTATTTAAAATTAAAAAAGTGATTTTAAACAATGTCAGTGTTTTCATTTTTGGTTGTATAGTTATCTTTTTAATTTTAGTCAATTTTAGGTTTCAAATAAACTTTCACAATCATTTTTTAACTTTTAAATGTATTTTGCAAAAAGAGAAAAAAAATTAAAATATGAATAACTATTTAAAAATATTTAATTTGTAAAATATGTGTACTGTAATATTAATGTGTCCAAAAAATCTTATAGCACAAATTTCAGTGGTTTATATTACACAATTCTCATGTATAAAATCGGAGAAGTCGAACAATAGAAAATGATTTAACACAGTGCTCAATTTAATGATTCAAGACAATGCTCAATGACAGTGCTAGCGTAATTTATTTGAAGTTCAGGGGTAAGATGTAATTTCCCAGTGCAGAGGAAAGGCCATGATTAACTAGACATGGCATTTTGCCGTGTTTTGTGGCCTTGCCGTTATCCCCTTTGCTTACAGGCCTGACCAAATAAAGCGGGCTGGAGCATTAGAAAAGTAAACAGGCGAAAATGTATGTTTAATATTAATATCTGTCCGTTAACACAAAAGTAAACGTGCCCTTAATGTTTTGTCCGAATTGTGAATGATTAATGTCTAATGACGTTTGTCCATCTGGTTCGCAGAAGTTACCTCCATGGTAAATTTCTGGTGTGGTACACTGATAGTTTATGAATCTGTCATCTTGCAGGGGAGGCATGATTAATCGATGGATAAAATATTTCTGTGGGTGATAAAATATTTCTGTGCTTCACAAAAAAAAAAAAAGAGAAAATATTTCTGTGGGTGATATATCTTTTGATCTTTTGGGGTTATAATGAGTGAATTAGGTGTTTTGTCACGAGGGATGTTGGTTTGGCAGGTCATCACTAAAGAAGTTTTGTTAACTAAGTCAAAATTTAGAATATAATAAAAAGAAGTTTAGCAGCTTAAGCCTTGATATGCCACCTAATATGTACAGGTAGTTGTTAGTTCAAAATACATTCTTGGACGGTTGATGAATCAATATGGACAAAAACGAAAAAGTATAGCAGAAGTACGCATATGTTTATCTCAAGATCATAAAACCACTCACATAATTTGTACTGTTAAATCATATAAAACAGAGGCAGCGTGCTATGCCGAGCAAAATTACAGGACAACAAAATCCACTTATTACAGCACAAGCACCAAATTTATGTTGTAAACTCATAATACAAGGACACCAAAAAAACTCAGAACAGCATCTTAGAATTTGTATAAGTAGCTTCCGTCATTGCTTCTTGCAGTTGGATCGAAGTTGGTTGCGTTTGGGTTTTCAGGCACCGGAATGTTAACTTGCTGAGCTGCTTTGCCTGGAGCAAAAACAGAGCAAATGTTTTGCACAGTCTTAGAATGAATTTACATTTGGTAAGAAAAATATTTGTGTCTGGGGGCCAAGAGATCTAACCATAGAAATCTCCGCGATCCATGGAGTCCCTTTTGGGGTCACCAAGAGCAGCGTCTTTCAGGTATTTGTCAGCTAATTGAACCCTCTTCACATTCTCCTGCTCTTGCACAAGTATGTTACCGTTATTTGAGCAGTTTCTCGAGTGTCATCTTAGGTTGTGTTGATCAAGAGTGGGGTAAATTGATCCTCTATAACTTTTCACACACTGTCTTTTATTCAACACCCTGAGCTTAAAGCTCAAATACAATTATCAGAGTTAAGCTGGGGCTTGAGTTAAAACTTCTTAGAGCTTCAAGACAAAGGTCTTGACTGATCTTGTAAGCATAAGCCTGGTAATACCATAGGGACAACTCTTGTACTAGTCAGTGGAATTTCTCAAGCCACCACAACTTCAATGTTTGGTGAATGAATGGATATTCAATGAAACTCAAGACTTCATTCACACAGAGATCATAACATTCAATAGCTCAACAAAAGCTCATTTAATAAATTAGATTGCGCACATATATGGTCAAATCAACAGCTCAACTTTGAGCAAACAAGGTCTCAAACTAGATAAGAAGGAGTAAGAACAAGAGACAAAATGTTTATAGAGGTTTGACCCATAAGGTTGTGAAAATATGAACCTAAGAGATTAATCTTCTACATAAGTTATAAACTTAGGATTTTGAACTTGCAACTTTATTGAGATAGAAGAACACAATACAACACAAGACGGAGTCCGCCGAGTACAACGGCAACATCACTGGTACAATCGAGACCAGGCTCCGGGATAACCTTAGCTCAAGCTCACTGCCCACTAGAGATCACACACAAACGCTCATAGTTGTACATACAAAAACAACAGCTTAAAAGCAATAAGGAAAATCAGTCTTTTGCTTTGGAGAGCATCTTCTTAAATAGCAATGGAGAATATGACCGTTGCATGCTTTAAATATTCAAATTTGACACGCCTTCCAAAACCCACTATTTTATTCTTCAAGAAATCAAGTGCAAGAGGGAGAGAGAGTATAGCTCCACTAAGTAGCCGTTGGGGATATATGCATGAGGAGATTTTCAAGTCAATAAAGATAAAAGAATAATAATATTTAACCTTTGAAACCTATGTAGCAGATTTGTTCTGGAATGATTCGTTCCAGTGGGTGTTCTTGATCTTCTTAGAATGATTCGTTCCAGTAAGTGTTCCCACACAACACTTTTTGTTAATCTAATCAAAACAATGGATGATCAACAATCTCCCCATTTTTGATGATGACAAAAATGTTGTTCTGTTGGGAAAAGTTCAGACTCCCCCTGCCTTCAAGCTTTCCTTGTGATCAAGTTTCCCTATCAAATATGATGCAAATACAAGTCCAAGAAAGTGTAGTTCCCAATTTTGCATTTATAGCAAGCTCCCCCTATAAATTAGCATGTAATACAAGTATAAACAAGTGCAATATAATATATAATAATGTTATTTGTTTAAGAATTCTTGTCAAGAACACAACAAATATCAAACATAAAACCTCCAACTGGAATCAACACATAAAACCTCCAACAGGAATCAACACTACCATGCACTCTCCCCCTTCGTCATCAAGAAAGGAACTCAATGTCTTCGATGCTTGATGTCATATGGACAATCTGTGAGAGAGGAAAGACCAGTTTTGAGTCTTTTTAAGGACAGACAAAGTTCATCAGCTGTAGCATTGAATTTCTTATGCTTTTGTGCCATTTCAGCACGCTTCTCATAATCTGCTGATTTGGTACTAGTGTGATACCAGTACTCTGTGGAGGAATCGAACTTGAGACCCAAGTGATATAAAGTTGTTGAATCAAGACACTGATGACTTTCAGAGTTTTCTTTCCAATTCTTTGGAAAGGGAATGTTCTTGAAGGATTTGAGCATTTGAGTGAGAAGCATAAAATATGGGAGTTTAAGACCATGGAAGACATGAAAATGCATGTATTGAAGAATCATATGTCCTAGATTAACATGGATGTTTTTCAGAAAGGCATAAAGGAGAAGTATGCAGGCATGTTTGAGTTCAAAAAAGTGCTTGTCAAAAGAAGTTATTTCAGAAAGAATGGAAGACTTAAAGATTTCAAGAATGACATAATGAAGAAAGAGGTTGAAGAGTTTCTTTTATGAAGAAAGAGGTTGAAGAGTTTCTTTTCCACCCCACAGAAGGAACTTTACTTCTTTCCAGTCCAAAATACCATTTTCAGAAATTGTATGCATCTCAAAAAATTTAATACCAAGACAGCCTATATGCATGTTAATGGATTCAGCAGTGAAGCAAACATCTTAACCCAACACAAATGACTTGACAAGTGAACAAGATCCATCATTCTCTTTGAAAAATTTGAGCATTAGTATAGAATAAAGTGCAAATCATGGGATAAACAGATTCATCAATTTGTAAGAAGTTGAGCCATCCAAGTTCGTTAAATCTATCAGCCAACCCAGACTGATAAAATTCAGGAAAATTGATTGTCATACCTCAGTACCATTTTCTTACCAGAATATCCTCAGTGAAATGAAGAAATGCCTTGTCTTTTTTGAACAAGATAGCTAGATCAATTGTTTGAATTGAGAGCTCGGAGCCATCCCTTTTTATCTCGTTTTGAGCTTGTTGAATGTTGTTCTTAGCAGACAACCAGGGTAAGGTAATTTGCTCAGATAAGGAGGATGAAGATTCATTTTCCAAACTTGACATTTTTATGAAGAGGACTTGGGAGTGTGATAATCTTGGAGAGTGATTTTGAAAGAGCAATCTATTGAAGAAAGGTGAGATGAAGTTTGAGTATATCTCCTCCGGACATGAATGGATATAAAATTGCACAATTACCATTGTTTCAAGATAGATTTGATATATTGTTTAACAATGAGATATTTGAGTGATAGAGTGGTTGACATATGCAATGACTGTTTTTATCACACGTGGATAACACTATTAATTTTGTGAGGTATGAGTCAAAGGATCAGACAAATAAAATTCTTGACTCAGTTTAGTCAAAGATAATTCGGTTCACTTTGTACCAGACTTAGTACCACTCTGGTTTTGGAATATAAGCTGATGTGTGGAACAAGGATCTGTTCTTTGAATAGGGCTCAACCATTTTCCATGATGTAGGTTGTAACTATGTATCCTCATGAGAGCAAGATGATGATGGCTTGATCCAAGATATACCGAATGATTAAATTCACAAGGAGTACAAGTGTCTACACACAACAATGTTCATAATGAATGGCTTGGAGCAAATGATCTCAATGCAGTTACACTTCCAATAAGCATAATGGAGCAGATTTATCAGACAAGTGGTTTATACATTCACACATTGGCAAGGATTGACCAACCACGAAAGTGAAAAATTTGAGCTAAATGATTTCATATGAGGTAATTACCCAATTGCAGCCGGAGGCATATGAGAGATTTGAGACCAGCAACTACAAAGAGAATTTCAAGTTGATCAAGGCAGTCATGCAATATGACAAGATGTTTATAGAGGTTTGGCCCCTGAGGTTGTGAAAACACGAATCAAAGAGATTAATTCTCTACCTAAGTTGTAAACTTAGGATTTTGAACCTGCAACTTTATTGAGAGAGAAGAAGATACACAATACAACACAAGACGGAGTCCGTCGAGTACAACGACAACTCCACCGGTACAATCGAGACCAGACTCCGGGATAACCTTAGCTCAACCTCACTGCCCACCAGAGATCACACACAAACGCTCTATAAATGTACACACAAAAACAGCAGCTTAAAAGCAATAAGGACAATCAGTCTTTTGCTTTGGATAGCATCTTCTTAAATAGCAATGGAGAATATGACCGTTGCATGCTTTAAATATTCAAATTTGGCACGTCTTCCAAGACCTACTATTTTATTCTTCAAGAAATCAAGTGCAAGTGGGAGAGAGAGTGTAGCTCCACTAAGTAGCCGTTGGGGATCTCTGAGAGATTTTCAAGTCAATAAAGATAAAAGAATAATAATATTTAACCCTTGAAATCTGTGTAGCAGATTTGTTCTGAAATGATTCGTTCTAGTGGATGTTCCTGATCTGCTTGAAATGATTTGTTCCAGTAAGTATTCCCGCACAACACTTTTTGTTGATCTAATCAAAACAATGGATGTTCAACAGGTTGGTCGAATGTTGGTGGTCCCTCCCTTGAGTTCACAAGCTTGTTGTCAATGTTGTCCACTCCAACTGATCCAATCCAATTCCTCGCCTCGTCATCGTACACTCTCGCCCTCAAAGCACCGAAGAAATCTGGCAGAAGAAATCAGCTGCTTAGCAACTCTGATTTGTATTAAATGATAGTTCTATTAATATTTTTGGAAATACTTCTATAGGATAATTCCGCTGGTGTGTACCCCTGCTGTTTAGAAAATTACAAAAACTCACCCTGACATGCCTTGCGGTTTGGTTAATGCTAGCTGTTATACTCATAAATTTTAATTCAAATATTGATACATTAGCTTTCAAGGGAAACATAGCCTATTAAAAATAAAAATTATATTATCAAAACATTGATCCAGATATAAATTTTAATCGAAATCTTTCATGAGTTTCACAAACCTCAGGGAAGTTTGTGTAATCAGTACTGTCTGTATTTTTATAGCAGAAGTAACAAAATCGAAACACTCTATACTTGCTTCTTAAATGTAAAAGCTAGGGACTTTTTTTGTAAAAACACAACATTGTAATGCTCTCAAAGCCAATGGTATGGTGAGCTTACCGATAGATTGTCCAGGGAAGGTGTCGACAAGTGTGACAATAGCTTTTATATGTATTTTTTTTTTATTTTTTGTACAGAGTTCTTTTGTCAGACTGGAATCATGTAGGTTTAATGACAGGTTAGAAATCTCTTTCAAAGATGTACACAGGTGGAGTCTTAATTAATTTTACGTAGATTCTTGTTTATATTTAGATTGCTTTTCATATGCAAGCTTAAAAGGATAATGCCATCATCTAAATTTGACATTTATATAGCGTTTAATGAGCCAAATATTATCTTACACCTACTGCTTTGATTGTCTAGGTCTTATATAGTCTGCTGTTAGGCTGATGAAGCCATCACTAACCTAAAACACCACAAGTGTCATTAATCCTAGTTGGAAAATATGTATGCAAAAAGCCATATGGAAAGCTAGAAAATAAATAATTTACATCCTACACAAATTTAAAAGAAAAATGAAAATAAAGACAAAATCTTGTCATGTACAACTTCTATCTCCTGGAGAAATGGAACCGGCTTCAAGATTATTACAGGACGACCAATTGCTCGTCTTCTCGCAACACGACGATGAATGGTATGAATTCGCGAAATCATCAAAGGTACTAAGATGCCCTCCATTCTCGTCATCACTACCATCAGGCGCTGCCAATGCCTGGGGCAAGGGTACCTCACCTTCCAAGTACCTCGCCACCTGCCTCATCGTGGGCCGTCTGCCAGGGGCATTGTTGGAACACAACAACCCCAACTTAATCACAACCACCACCTCTAACTCGTCGTACTCCCCATTCAATCTTGGATCCACGACTTCAAGAATCGATCCTTGTTTCCACGTATCCCACACCCAGTCCACCAGTATCAATTCTTCAGGCATTGCTTTGGCTTCAATAGGCTTTCTCCCACACACAACTTCCAACAACAAAGCACCAAACGCAAACACATCAGAACTCGTCGTGGGCTTCCCAGTTTTGGTTAGCTCCGGGGCCAAGTACCCTAATGTGCCCACAACTTTAGTAGTACTTGGATTCTCTCCATGTTCATACAACTTAGCCAGACCAAAGTCTCCAAGTCTGGCATTCATTTCAGAGTCTAGCAAAACATTAGCTGCTTTGATGTCCCTATGAATCACAGCTTGTTCCCATTCTTCGTGCAAATAAAGAAGCCCGGACGCCACTCCCTTGATAATCTTGAATCTTTGCTCCCACGTTAACACAATTTTGGGCTCATCGAATATGTACTTGTCTAAGCTTCCATTAGGCATGAAATCATAAACCAGCAAGAGATCATCTCTTTTCCTACACCACCCTTGTAGAAGGACTAAATTTCTGTGCCTGAGACGGCTTATACACTTGACCTCGGTTAGAAACTCTCGTAAACCCTGTTTGGCTTCGTGGTTAATTCGCTTAACCGCGACTTGTGTATTGGAATTAGGTAATGTTCCTCTGTATACTTTCCCAAATCCACCAAAACCAAGAAGCTCTTCATCTCTAAAACCTCTAGTCGCCTTCTTGATTTCGTTGTAGGAAAATCTCTGCGGGCCTATTTCGAGCTCCCATGATTGGATCACATCCCTATTGCTGCATTTCTTTATTGCATACAAGGATATCAAAACTGCAATTGCTAAAAAAGCAGCAGCTGGCAAAGATATGAACAATGGCAGATAATTTTTCTTCGGGAGGGTAGGCGAAGGCAACTTAGATAGATCCAGGGACTTTGCTTGCCCCTTCAACTGGAAACTCCATCCAGAAATATAATGATAACTTGCTAAAATTCCTGTTGAAGCAGAAAAGCCCACATACATATAATCCAGGAAAAACGGTGAGAGATCAACTGGAAATGAAAGAATTGGAAAACTGGGCTTTGATGAGGACTTCGAAAGGGTGACATCCAATTTGTGTTTATCCGAATCGTAATCAATCCAGGCCTGGATCATCTCCCCACTCCTGAGATTAAACCCTTCCTTTCTCACATTATCCTGGGTGAAACAGCTCGCACTAACAGAAAATTTTGATTTCAAGCTGTTGAGATTGATTCCAATATGGTTGTTATTCATATCCCCAAGATCCAAATTCTCTACAGTGTCGAACTCAACCGCAAAAATATGGTTGGAGAAATTACCAACGTCGCTGGAATTCATGAGCCCTAAATACTGACTGGGGAGTACTCCAACCAGATCTCTTGACTTGGAAATAGCAAAAGCAAATCCATGGCCGCTCAATTTCTCATGCTCGGGCAGTATGGCGAAAGCAAAAGCTGTTGAAAAGGAGAAAGCTTTACCATCTGTTGAGTTCTTGAAATTAAATGGGGTTTCATAAAAAGCATGCCCATAAATTTTTTCCGAGTCGTTTGTGAGTCTGAGCAAACCATTATCCTCAATCTCAGCGTCGCCATTTAGGGCTATTTTGCTGCCTGTGCCTCTGAAACCATGGAAACTGAACCCATCAGCCAGGGAAAAAACTGGGTTTGAAAGAAAAACAAAAATTACCAAGAAAAGGAGAAATCTTTCGGCCATTGCATATTCTTTTGGGATTATCTGAAGTGAATTATTGGCATTGTCTATGTTATCATATATAGTTGAGAGATTCTTTTCACATGTGAATCATCTGGAGGTGTGGCTGCAGAAGGGAACTTGGGCGGAAACAGAGCAAAAGTTAGCTCTGGGGTTTTGTGAACTGAATTTAAAGATGAAAAAACGTGGATGATGAGTTTCACATGTGAATATAGTTAAACTTGGAAACGAAAATTGAGAGTCGAAAAGTGTTGGCTCCATTATGGTTAATGACTACCGTCCCAAAATTTGACATTTTACCAGCGTTGAAAGGATTATTTAATTAGTGGGGTGTGCAGTGTTGTCGGTGTCAACTCCATATTACAGTCCTTAATGTTTTGTCCGAATTGTGAATGATTGATGTTTAATGACGTTTGTCCATCTGGTTCTGAGAAGTTACCTCCACGGTAAATTTCTGGTGTGGTACAGTGATAGTTTATGAATCTGTCATCTTGCAGGGGAGGCATGATTGATAGATGGATAAAATATTTCTGTGGGTGTTATCGTTTGATCTTTGTGAGGTGATAACAAGTGAATTAGGTGTTTTGTCACGAGGGATGTTGGTTTGGCAGGTCATCAGTGATGGTGGTAGCACACTGAAGGAGTTTTGTTAATTAAGCCAAACTTTAGACTATAATAAAGAGAAGTTTTAACAGCTTAAGCCTTGAAATGCCACCCAATATGTCCAGGTTGTTATTAGTTCAAATTGCATTCTAGGGCGGTTGATGAATCAATGTGGACAAAAATGATTAAGTATTGCAGAAGTATGCATATGTTTATCTCAAGATCATAAAACCAAATCACAGAATTTGTACTGTTAAATCATATAAAACAGAGGCAGCGTGCTATGCCGAGCAAAATTACAGGACGACAAAATCCACTTATTACAGCACAAGCACCAAATTTATGTTGTAAACTCACAATGACACTAAAAAAACTCAGAACAGCCTCTTAGAATTTGTATAAGCAGCTTCCATCATCGCTTCTCGCTGTTGGATCGAAGTTGGTTGCATTTGGGTCGGTGCAACCTTCAGGAACCGGAATGTTAACTTGCTGAGCTGCTTTGCCTGCAACAAAAACAGCAATGTTAGAATGAATTTACAGTTTGTAAGGAAAATGTGTGTCTGGGGCCAACAAATCTAACCATAGAAATCTCCGCGATCCATGGAGTCTCTGTTGGCATCACCAAGAGCGGCGTCTTTCAGGTATTTGTCAGCTAATTGAACCCTCTTCACATTCTCCTGCTCTTGCACAAGCATGTTACCGTATTCGAGCAGTTTCTCGAGTGTCATCTTAGGTTGCTCGAATGTTGGTGGTCCCTCCCTTGAGTTCACGAGCTTCTTGCCAATGTTGTCCACTCCGACTGTTCCAATCCAGTTCCTCACTTCGTCATCGTACACTCTCGCCCTCAGAGCACCGAAGAAATCTGGCAGAAGAAATCAGCTGTGCTTAGCAACTCTGATGTTGTATTAAATGATAGTTCTATTTATATTTTTGGAAATACTTCTACGGGATAATTCCGCTGGTGTGTATCGCTGATGTTTAGAAAATTACAAAAACTCACCCTGACATACCTTGCGGTTTGGCTAATGCTAGCTATTATAGTCATAAATATAAATATTGATACATTAGCTTTCAAGGGAAACATAGCCTATTAAAAAATAAAAATGATATTATCAAAACATTGATCCATATATAATATATATCTTTCATGAGTTTCACAAACCTCAGGGGAAGTTTGTGTAATTATATCAAACCTCAGTATCTGTCTATTTTTATAGCAGAAGTAACAAAATGGAAACACTTTATTCTTGCTTTTTAAATGCAAAAGCTAGAGAAAAAAACCATATTTTAAGAGTTTAAAAACACAACATTTTAATGATCTCAAGGCCAATGGTATGGTGAGCTTACCAATAGACTGTCCAGGGAAGGTGTCGACAAGTGTGACAATAGCATCATCGGGAACATTGTCAGTGCGGAAAATACCCTTGGCAACACCGATACGGTCCTCACGTGTGGGAGCCCAGTAGAACTTCTCCATACGCCCGTCACGGATGAGAGGAGCATACAGGGTCGAGAAATCGTTACCCGTGACAATGATGGGAACACGGGGGTTTGACTCCTTGTTGTACATACCGGGCAGTTGGACATTGGTGGGGGCATCAGCAATGTTCATGAGTGTGGCGTTGACCAT
>JBBMKE010000009.1:20174015-20190439 GCA_037834125.1 Lippia alba | reverse complement strand
ATTAATTGTAGAATTAATTATTAAGTCCAAATATAATTAATTAGTGAATTAATTATAAAGCCACGATATAATTAATTATATATCCCAAAAGAAAATTAATTAGAGAATTAATTTTAGCCTATTAGAATTAATTGAAGAATTAATTCTAAAGCCCATTGTGGAATTAATTAGAGAATTAATTCTAAGTATTTAAGTATTTAGTTATTCTAATTTGATTAGAATAAATAAATAAATAAATAAATATTAAATATCTTCTATATTTAATATTCTAATAAAATTAGAATAAATATTTAGTCATTATAAGAATAATTAAATAAGAGTTCTTTTATGAAAAGAAAACTCCCGTGCTGGAAAAGAAAGAAAAATAGAAGAAAGTTAAAACCCTTTCCTTCCTAGAATTAGGGATTTGAGAAATCCCCATATATATATAGAGGAGGGCTGAAGATCACTATAGACACAGAAGAGAGACATTAGGTCAGAAAAACAGTTTTCTTATTCTCTTAGTTTCATTTGTGATTTTGAAGGAACGACATCAAGGGCTGTCGGAACGTTTTTTTCAATGACTTACTCCAATTGAAAAAATACAATTTTATGGGGAATACGAAGTCAGTTCGTGAATTCGACGTCCCGCAACATGTTTCCCGAGGTTGTGGCGTGGCTGATCGAACTTCGTCAAACGGGAGATTTGATCATGCTTTTGTTTCTCGTTTCTTGTTTCTTTAATACAAATGTTATAGTATTAGCATACTCACTGACATGATTTGAATCTAGGTTGGTATGGATTATTACTCTAGAGGATTTCTGCTTTGGAATTTTGGAGAAAGAACCGATCAAGAAAAGGGGATTTCATGCCGTATGAAAAGCGTTTGAGGGCAGCTCAATACGCTTCAAGAAAGTTTCAATTGCTGTAAGTTTTGTTGATAATCTCTATGATGCAGTATGATAATTGCAAGTCCGACCTTACTTTTGGGAAAAAAATTTAAACTTCCGTTGTTTTACTTTGCTTTTTTCCAATAGACCAAGCGCACAACACCTAGATCCAGCTCTAATTGTTGCGGGGAAAGAAGACTTCCATCAAAATCTCATCGTCCTCACCGCGATACCCAAAAACTACGACATTGTCACCTACTTCAGCTTTGTTATTTGTACACATCGTCTTCCAATCCACGAAACTCAACACAAACATCTTTTTTTCACTTTTCCAAACTATGAGATTTATCTTCCTATAATCCTTGGCTAGTTCATCCTTGACAAGCACACAAACTCCTTTCCTTTTGACAACGGCCAACTCCTATGGAGTAAAAAAAATCCTGCAATCTTTTCTTGTCAGTGAACATGAGTCTAGATCTACCTCCCGGAGCAATAATATCTTCAGTTTGCAAGGGTCCTTCAAACAGAATTGATTTTCCAACGCTGCAGCCACGTCCAACATCAACCAGCTTCTTTATCTTTTTCTTCCCCTTACCTTCTTCCGCTCCAACATCAACCAGCTTCTTCATCTTTTCCGCCCCCTTACCTTCTTCCACTTTAAAATCAACCAGCTTCTTCATGTTTTTCTTCCCCTTTCTTTCTTTTGTTCCAACTTCAACCATCTTTTCCTTCCCCTTTCCTTCTGCACTGGCTTCAACATCTTCCCTCTTTCTTTTCTCACCCTCTTTATCCGTGTTATCATTGATCACAGAGTCACACATTTCTTGCATTTGCTTCTCAATCTCCTTAACTTTCTCCAAAAAAACCCGTCTGCATAGCTTTAACTTTCGCATCGACAGCCTTCACATCTTCACCGATCTCGATCATCTTTCCCAATCCACCCTCTTCTTTCAAATCCTGCACAAGTTCATTCACTTTCTCTATCATAAGAGCAACTTTCTCCTCCTCACCCATTTCTTTTTTCCGCTTCAACGAACTCTTAGGAACTGATGATTTCTCCATTTTTGCTCTCTCAGAATCGCATGAGTATCCGAATGAGAGCCCGACACTCCTCGATGATGTGTCCGAAGGGGTGCTCGCTAACCTCTACTTGCTCTACCAGCTTCACTACTCTTTCCGAATCACTTTCCACCTTGATCTTCTCATATCGTCTATCCCAAGCCATCTTAAGTCCTTCCTTTAGACCAACAAGGTATGCGGTTAAGATGTCCTTGTGTCCTATCTTCAAAACAAAACCGAACAACCACTACCCTTGCTCATTCCGAACCACACCACCTGCCGTTGCAGTTTTTCTTGATTCGTAGACATTGTCATCCGTATTGAGTTTCACCGACTCCGAAAATAGGTTCTTCCATTTCACCACCTATCTGTCCGAAGCCCTTTTGGGCTTCCATGCTGCATGGACATGATGTCCAGCATCAGGCTCTTCATGTTGCCCATAATGACACTTAATGGTTCCCAAACATGTTGATATTCCCATTTGTTGTGAAGTTTCCAAAGTCCCCACAAACCCGCAACGAATGCGATCTTCCAGTCACAATTTGATAGCAATGTATTTCGAAACTTATGTTGCCAACCATTATCTAACTACTGATCTCCTTGGAGCTCCACAAAGGCCCTCAAATCACATTGATCCACTACTTTCCTCCAGATCAATCTCGCACTTGGGCACTCTTTAAAAATGTGCAACAAGTCTTCCAGGTACACGCGACACCTCTTATAGCTCGCGTCAACATCCATATGTCGATTTACCCTTAACACGTTACACATAAGGCTTTTATGCTTCAATTGTCAAAGGAAACATTTAAGCTTAGACGGGATTTTAGCTTTCCAGATCAGAGCCAGATTCTGTTGTTGTTCGCACTAGGTACAACAAGGTGCGTGAGAGCACTCTTGTAGGTCGTGTAGCTCCCCATCGCGTTGCCATCCCGAATTCTGCAATCTCTTGCTTTGCCATCTAGAGAGTATGGGACTCCAGTAATAATATTTTTTATGGTATCCGAAATTTCAGTTTGCAATCTCTCCCACATCCAACCTCCTTGTCCATCCATGATATCTTCCTTAATCATTCCTTCGTTTGTGGGGTGTACACACCCCTGGATCATCTCTCGCAACAGGCCTAGTCTAGTCCAGTTATCATCCCACAACTCAATATTCACTCCATTCCCAACCCTCCAGTGAAACTAGCTCCCCTACGTTCTTGAGGCTTCTATTGTTACTTTTCCACATCCTCGAGGCATTCGATTTCGGTGCGTGATCCAAGATATCTTCTTCCTTTAGGTATTTTGCCCTAAACATCTTCGCCGACCACGTCTTTCTTCTTGAGAACTGCCCACCCCAAAATAGCGAGCATCGCTATGTTGGTTTTCCAGGCTTCTCGAATATCAAGCCCACCCTCTTCCTTTCTCTTCACAATCTTGCTCCATCCGACCAAATGGGCTTTGCATTTATTCACATCCGTAGACCATGGGGAACTTACGATTCAGTTGGTCCAGCTTTAGGCTTTCTCCGGGAACCAGCTCAAATGCATTAATGTCCAAACATAACCAGGACTAGACGTGAAATGACAATTGTTTTTCTCAATTTTTTTATCATTAGAACACGTTAATCAAATTTATTTTCTTACGTCTTGCTAAACTAAATAAGCGATGACTTCGAAAGTTTAACAACTACTTATAATTTTATTATTATCTTAACCAATTATTATATGTTAGGTTTATTATTAAAAATTAAATTGGGGAAATCCAATTACTACAATTACTAAAGTAATCACAAAATATCCGAAAAAAAATTGTACCTTATAAAAAATCCGAAAACGGATCGTTGTGAGTTGACTCGGCTTGAATCGCCGTATAAAATGACATCAATTCTCAAACCCTAACGCACCATCCTAAAACCCTAGCTAAAACCCCTCTGTTTGATAAAGCCCTCTCCTTTACTCTCGTGAACAGAGTTGAAAATGGCTCTTAACAACGCGATTCGTAGAGCAGCTTCAAGAGTTGTACCTTTGGCTATTCGGGTCTCGGCCGGAAGCCAAAGATATTTCCACCGCCACAGCAGCTCCGCCCTGTTCGCCGCCGTCAACCATCCCTCTGAAAATCTCTTGCAGAGATCGTTTGTTCCGTCGTTTCGCCATCACTTCTCTAGCAAGCCAAGTTCTGATGAGGCACTCCTCCGAGTTATTGAGTCGGAGATTCATTGCGCCGTGGAGTCTCAGGAGGGGGAGGTATTTTGCACTTTGTGTTTAAGTTCAGAAAGTTTATGCTTTGGTTGAAAATGACTGAATTGTAATTAGGGTTTTATGTATCTATCTCTTTTTGGGGTGAAATTGGGTTCTGGGATGCGTACATGTTTTCTGTATTTATCAGGGTTTATTGTCTAGGTTTTGTAATTCTGTACGTTTGTGATGCTAAGATCGCTTTCTTGGAGGAATTTGGAAATGGAAGAATTCAAAGTTGAGTTGCGTGCAAACATCCAAGTTTCTGCTGATCTTTGAAAATAGTGACTTGAATTGGTCTCTCTCTGGGTGTATATATATTCAGCTTGGTTTCTGGGAATTATCCCAAATGATCTTAATGGAAATTGATGTAGTTTGTAGAATTTTGAAGTACACTTTTGTCTATTTATCCAAACACATAAACCTGAAAATTGAATCTTTAATGGAAACCAAATCAATCTTAGACATATGTGAACTTATCATTCTGTTCCTGGTGCTAGATTTACTCTGGATCTCCATCAGCTCCAGATTCAACTAAATCTTAAGTTTGAAGCATAAATACATCACTCTAGTTCATGTTTATGTTTCCTAAGTACATTCTACGAATTTCTTTTTTCAATGATATGGAATAGTTTATCATTACCATTACCATTATTTATAGGTTGAGGAGGTTCCAAAGGGCTTCCCCTTCAAAATTGAAGACCATCCCGGACAGCAGACTATAACATTAACCAGGGAATATCAAGGTGAAACCATAACCGTTGAAGTTCACATGCCTGACCTTGTTACTGGTGAGGAGAACGATGATGACCATGACAACGAAGATGAGGACAGAGGCAACCAATCTAGTATACCACTTGTTGTTAGAATCTCCAAGAAGGATGGACCCTCTCTAGAGTTTGGATGCACTGCCTACCCTGACGAGATTGCAATTGACACCTTAGCTGTTAAAAATCCGGAGGACTCCGAGGATCAAATTGCGTATGAAGGACCCGATTTTCAGTAAGTTCTATTTAGTACCATTGGTTGCTCCTAAATTATCATGCTCTGTTTCTTACTTCACTTATTCTCTTATTTCTTGTAATTTTTTCTCAGGGATTTGGATGAGAATCTGCAGAAGGCTTTCCACAAGTATCTGGAGATCAGAGGAATAAAGCCCAGCACTACCAATTTCTTGCATGGTTACATGGTCGACAAAGATGCCAGAGAATACACCGCATGGCTGAACAACCTTAAGAAGTTTATTGAGGCATAATTAGGAACACTTTGAATTTTTGATGAGCTCGTATATTATCTACCGTCTATCTGACAAAACTGTTACAATACTCTGCGCTATAACTTACGTAGAGCTATTGAGTCGTGAAGAAACTGTTTCAGTCGAACTTCTATGAGTCAGAATTGGCTGTTATCATAATTCTGTGTAATATCAATTGCAAACTGGTTAGAATGATTAATTCATTGATTGTTGAAGGCTTGAAGCTGTATTTTATCTGCTGATTTCACATCATTTTGTTAAGGAGACTTGTTTCGTAGTCAATATGTTGGGACGATTACTGTAAATGGATAGTGGGTTTGCTTCACAAGCCATCCTAACAAGCAACAATCAAGAATAAGTCTTTTTAAGCCTAAAACTTTTAACAGGGGTTTGCGGGCAGTTTGATTAAATGAAATTTCATAAGAGGAAGACGAGTCTGTAATTGAAATGCATAAAAGCTTGCATATATAACTCGAACAAGAATACCTACAGGCTACAGGCTACAGGCGACTTATTTATGAATATATTATACATTAACACCCTGCATCGTTTATTCTCACAAAAATCGAAAAATGACGATAACTATGGCTAGCCGGGATTAATACTGTAGTAAGAAAGATACACCCTGCATCATATATGAGGACCGTACATGATCAACATTGTATTCATACCACTTAGGTTTGGTTTGGTGTGTACGGGATTAATGAGACAGCTGCGGCCAATGCTAGAATGTCGTAAGAAGCCGCTACATGTACTACAATCGTTGAGTTATCATATATATTGCTTGGTCTCAAGCCTGTAGACTCAAGTCCCTGTGCGTGTACACAATCTCTTTATCTCCATTCACCACTTGTCCATTTCCTCTTGCAAGCCTGCATCATTATCAAGTTCACTCGTAAGGATCATTGGTGGTCATCTATCACAATGAGAGAGGGAGTCTTTTCTTTTTATTTATTTTATAGGTAAAAACTGCAGAAACATACCATCGTGTTGTAAGCAAACCTTCGACCCCAACAGGTCCACGAGCATGAATTCGGCTAGTACTGATACCAACCTTCTCAGCAAAAAGTGTATAAGAAGAACTTTGGTTATTATTGACTGAAATAACATTTCACCAAGAAAAGAAAGGAAAAAGAAAGAAACACATAGTATACCTCTGCTCCTAATCCAAAGCGGAAGCCGTCGCTAAACCTTGTACTAGCGTTGTGGAACACAGCAGCACTGACAATGTTACACAATCAATGATAAGTCCATTGGAGCAGGTAGAATATCAATGTTTTCAGTTTAGCCAATTTTGTGAAATTTGTTTCCATTCAGATTCACCACCAAGAGTATGTAGCATACCTGTCGACTCGGCGTAAAAAGACATCTGCAACTTCGTCATCTTCAGTTATAATGCAGTCTGTATGCGAACTGCAATTAAGAGAATATACTGTTATTTGAGTCACTCTGACAATAGTGTAAAACCAAACATTTGCACACACGGTGAAGTAAAACAAACATGCAGTTGACAATTTTCAAAAGGTTTTTAACATGCCTCCCGTGTTTATGAATATGATCAATGGCAGCATTAACATCATCCACAATTTCAACAGTGCAAGCCAGAGAACTATATTCATGGTGCAATGACTGTGCCTCTGGAATATTCAGTACAGAGCTTGCTCTAGGTCCACCAAATACCGTCACACCTGAAATATACGAGCACCATTGCGCCGGTATTGCAAAGTCAAGTTCTTGATGCCTTCTTGACTTTTCAGTATCATTTCATAATTATCAAACAAATAGATATTGGCCAGAGATAAATAGGCCGAGTTTTAGAAACCAACCTTTGATTTGGAGTTCCACAATAATTTCATTTAGGCAATCATCATGCACCAAATCCCTGTGAACCAGGAGTGTTTCCTTGAGAACAAAGAGAGAAGTGTGAGCAAATAATTTGAAACTTTTTGCAAGAAGATAAGAAGTTTGATGGGATTTTGAATAAACCATAGCGTTGCAGGCAGCAGGGTAATCTGTTTTTGCATCCAAAACAATCTGCTTTGCCATATCCCTATTGGCCGACTTATCCACATAAACATGGCAAATTCCATCTGGGAGGAACGACATAACTTTTAAAAGTATAACACGAAAAGAAATACGTATATAGCAATCTTATTTCAATATATTCTCACCTGCATGACCCAGAACAGGAATCTTTGTTGAAGTCTTAATTTGAGAAACGAGTTTGTTGCTGCCTCTTGGAATTACAAGATCAATTACGTCGTCCATCTTCGCCACCAAACATAAAACTTAGTTCCAACTCAAGTAATAGGGTTTACAATCATTAAAATTGAAAAAACAATTTTTATTTCAAGTTACCTTGAGCAATTCAGGGATCTCTTCTCTGGAAGTAACCAGTCCGATAAGTCCTTCCCCAACACTTTTTGGGATAGCTGAAGTAATCACCTAACCACCGAGAAACTAAGTGATGAAATATAGAAATTGAACAATCTAAATATGCTAAAACACAGGCTATCCACATGATATAACCTTATGCAGGATTGAGTTTGATCGTCTAGCTTCCTTCCCTCCTTTTAACAAGAGACCGTTCCCACTCCGTATTGCTAATGAAGCTATCTGTTAAACATGGAAGAAAAACCATGAATCAGTAAGACTGTAAGACTAATGACATGAAGGATGTGTATATGTTTCTTCTAACTAAGACCTTTTGTTCCTCATAAGCACTCCAAACCATATTTATAGAACATCATAAAAATTTGCTGATTGTTACCTGAACTAGAGCATCAGGTCGAGACTCAAAAATGATCAACAGAACGCCCAAGGGGGATGAAGTCTTCTCCAATATAAAGCCTTCTGTCAGCTGAATCAATAATTTTCGAAAAGTCAATATGGTATACAAACATTACTTCAAAACATTTCTCAAATTCTCATTATCATGAAAAATCACTAATCAGGGTTGCAAACCTCTGTTCTCTTCAAAACTCGGCCAACAGGCTCCTCCATGTTGGCTAGGACACGAACAGCATTTGCCAGATTTTTAATCTACAAATAAACATGAAAGCATTTATTTGCTTATATATATATATAGAGAGAGAGAGAGAGAGAAAGAGAGGGCTAGGAGCACATGGTTCATAGTTTTATACCTTCGAAGAGTTTAAGGCAAGCCTTGATACAAGAGATTTTTCATATGCAGCCTGCTGCGCCTCAGCAACATCGGCTTCATTTTCAGCAACTATAAGCTTCTCATTTGCTTCCAAAGCATCAGCTACGTCCAGCAGAATTTTACTCCTCTCTTCCGTAGACATTCCCTGAAATGTAAACATGCCTTCCTTAAGCAACTTCCATTATTAGGTTATCAAACAAATGCCCATTAATAATGATAATTACCTGCAGCCGTCTTGAACTTTCTCTAGCTGCTAAAGCCATTTCACGTGTACTGACGTCTGCCTGTGCGAGCCACTTACTAGCATCCTTATGAAACAGTGTTCCAATATGCTTGCCACTTAGGACTTGTATAATATTGTCAACAGCGAAACCACTTCACCCATGGAAGGAAGAAACAGAGAATAAGCTAAATTCTTCTAAATTGAAAGCAGAACAAATAAACAATAAATAACAAGATGCAAACGTGAAAAACAATCCAGGGAAGAGGCATTTACCTAGTGATGACAACAGGGATGCCGGCATAAGCAGCATAAACGGCAGCTTTTACCTTAGCAGTCATTCCCCCTCTTCCCAACCTCGATTTGTCTCCAAAAGTTATCATTTTCTCATGCTTTTCCTTGATGTACGTGTGAATTAGTTCAGAACGTGGATCACTTGGGGGGCCACTGTAAAGGCCATCCACATCACTCAACAGAACAAGAAGGTCAGCTTTTAGCTCCAGTGCTAGTAGAGCTGCTAAACTGTCATTGTCCCAAAATATTCCAGAAGAGTCCTACAAAATGGGAAATGTTCAGTGGATTGAAAGAAAAATTGTAGTCTTGAACTGAAATGAAAGCTATAATAAATATCAGGTAGCAAATAAGTTATGAAGCTCACCTCATAAGGAGCCCTTCTGGTACTCACAGCATCATTTTCATTAAATATAGGAACAACTTTCAGAGACAACAGAGACTTCACAGTCTCACTGAGCTGCTTCCTAAAAGCTGGATCTCTGAAATCGTTGTCGGTAACTAGAAGTTGAGCAGAAGTCACATCCAACTGTATACAAAAAAGATAGTTATCAAGATTAACTTGCATGTGTGTAAGTTCATCAGAAGGCAAATTAATTCTAAGAAATCACCAACAAGTCAAAACGGACTACTTAAGTTAAAAGAATATTCATCCATCACAGTAAGGCACGAAAAATGTAATGTTACCTGGCTGAAAAGAGTATCATACAGAGCCATAAGACCATTTTGTCCAACAGCTGCGCAAGCTTTGCCATCAAGTTCCATCTGGGGTTTCTGGAGATCCGCAAAGCTGAAAAAACCCAAAAATAAACAAGAATTACAAATAACAAATGGAGAGTTTAATCAGTATTCACTGGATTCATAATAACCTCCTTATTCAAGATCTATCAGACAGTTTAGCAAAACAGTACCATGCTAATACAGAAAACTACAATCCATGAGAGGAAGGGAAAGAAAACAACCTGCTGTTGATCAATTTCCTGTATCTAAGCCGCTGTCGGCCAACGCCGACAGCGCCCGATGTTACCAAAATAACCTCATAGCCTTGAAAGTTCAATTCATGAATCTGCATTTCATCTCCATCAACAGTGTTAGCATTAAAAATACTCGCGGATACACGAACAATCAAGAAACAGTATAATCCTCCAAATAACCTGCTCACAAAGTGCCCCTAATCTTCCAAGAGCTAATCTCCCACCAGCTCGAGTGACAACAGCAGTTCCAACCTAAATTACAAAAAAAAGAACAAAATTTTACACAGTGATCTCAAAGTAACAAGGTCAGATAGAACAGAAATTCGAGAAAAAGAAAATGACAGTCAAATCCAATATATCAAGGCAGTAGTCTTTCAACTATATATAAATCATCCAAGTCTCTTCCAGCATATAATTAAGCAACCCTAATTATCAAAAAATAACATCGAATTCCAGCATCAAAACTAGTCTGATAAACATGCTATCAAGGAATTGGATTCATTACGGTATGGATAGCAGGAAGAACTCCATCTCTGGCTGGAGAATTGCACAAAGATGTGCTGTAGGAGTAACCATCCTCCGGTGGAAGCTTAATCGAGATTCAGAAATACAAGTCAACATTTTGATCCATCGCCCATGCATTACAAGCACAACCTAGATAATTTCCAGAAAGCTACAGATATACACTCCACACTTACCCACAGTACCCTGTTAGCCTCGTCTCCGCAATGTAACATTCAACCACAGAAACGCACAAATTCTTACCAGCACACAACAACATCAAACAAAACAATACTGATACAATACCAACACATTCATCATATTAGGAAATCAAAATGCAAAACCACAACAACAAAAAGAAAAGCACTAACCTTGATGACAACACGCTTAACGTCCCTCATAAAGGCGCGAGTGGGGTCCATGGCCTCCACAAAAGCTCGAGTGGAGTCAATAACCTCCATTGCTGCTAATCTGCAGAAAAATGAAGCACACAAATGTGCAGAAAAGAGGAAAAATGACTGTCAGTTTCTGAGTGGTGGAAGAAACAACAGCAGCTTCAGGTTTGTGTTGGGAATCTGAATATGAGGAGACCCGTGAAGAACTACTTTGTATTTATAGGGCTTTGCACATGACGGCCTCATACAATATTCATGTCATTACTAAAAACAAACTATATCAAAATTATTATTATATATATGAATTATTATAAAAAGAAACATTATAAATTGTAGATTAGATATATGTATAAATATCATTGGTGCAAGGTCTGAAGGAGTGAGCATTGACGGAGCCAGGGGGGGGAATTGGTGGCCCCGCTCCCCCTACATTTTAGAATTTCTTCATTTTTATATATATAATTTTGATATATTAATATTTTTATCCTTTAATTTTATGATATTCTAGTTTTTCGTCCCTTCCTAATTAAAAATTTTGCCTTCTATTATTTATATTTTAAATTTTCGCCCTTCGTAATATTAAAAATTTGCCTAAGGTATTTTGGTGGGGTGGGGAGTGGCCAATGACGCGGCGGTCCGGCCGAGTGGAGAGCCACTCATTTTTAAAAGTACGGCGGCTGGGACCAACCACCACCCAACAGCTGTTAGAACTCCGAGGTGAAGAAAACAAATGTTTTCTGTTTCTTTTGTTTTATTCTCTCAACAAATTACTGACCACTAAAATTTGCCTTTTTCTTTAAAAAAAATAATTACAATTTTGTAATATTTTAGCTCTCCGCGTAATGCATATAGCATATTCTATTGTTTCGTGTATAATTCAACAATCGTAATAATTTTGGGTTGAATCCCCAATATTTTAAGAATGTGTGTTTAGAAAAAAAATCAAAAAATTATTGATTCTTATATAAAAGTCAAAATCTTTCAGATTTCTAATAAAAAAAGGAAATTATGAAAAAAAAATTTAATTGTGACTCAATTTTTAGTTCACTTCCTAGGTCGAAAATTGTTTGAGTCACTTCCCAGATGAGTTTCGAAATTTGACTTTACTCCCCAATCTGGACAACAAATACTACATATCACGATTTAGATACGCAATATCACAGTTTAAATGCTAATTTTATCTTTTATTTTTGTTCTATAGTCTATTTTCATTAATTGAGCCGGAACGGATCATTTAAACTGTAAAATTTTTCCTAGCAATGGTGGTTATATTTTCAGAGACTCGAACTGAAAATTTCTGAGTAATTTAACATAGCGTCGAACTGTTAAACTAAACTTTCGATTTTACTTTACTAAACGGTACATAATTTTTGAATGGCTACATCAAAATTATAAATTATAACTCATTAAGAAAAATAAAATAAAACCGTTCCCCTCAACTTTGTTTTCTTTTTTTAAATACACACCCAAACGGTGAAAAATATTTAAATTCGAATTTCTACCTTTAAAAATTAACTCTTTAACTATTTAAATCAACTCATATCGGCCCTTTCCTCCTCAACTTGAATATATTTTCCCAAAACATGAGAGGTTGGTAATGATAGACATTCATTACTAGATAAAATTTGCCCAAACTCGACTAGGTTCATATAATTGAGGATGGTTTAGGTTCATACATCTGTGCTTATTAAACAGGGACTTGGACGAAGAACATGTTAAATTAGCAGAAAAGGTTAGATATTTCTGGTAAAGTCCAAAACATCAGTGTATTGGTATCTTACACCTGTCGAGATTTTGTGAAGTCATTGATTGGCATTTTGCTTCTTCCCTTTACGCTGGACCTATGCGTACATGTCTCTTCTGACGACTTATTATTGCATGTGGGATTGGTCTTATTTTATTTTATTATTGCAGGCTGCAGCTACTCACATTGGTACGCTTGGTGAAGTTTAATGGTGTGTTAGTATTAGAATTACACAAACACCCCATTGTATGTGGGCGTAATTGAAGTTAGATGTTTGTGGAGAAAGTAACCTTTCCGTTTTGTTTGAAGTAATCGTGTGTCTATTTTCAATGCACCACAGGAGTGGCTTTGTCTTCTTCTTGGCTGAGGTAATGAAAGCAACATACTAATTTGGATACTTCTATAAATATTATTTTTTCAATCGTATTTTGTTATATTAAATATTTGTATTGATCAAGATCTGATTCGTGATGAATTTAAGAAATAATTCATATATCATATTCGTCTCATATGGTATATGTGTCCATGCATCATAGACGGTGATTAATGTATTCTGAACGTGGAATATGTTGAGAAATATTCTTCTGTATATTAACACCTCACCCTAGTTTTGCTGTTTTGGGTGCAGTGTGGGTGTAGTTTTCTTCCAAAGAGAAGCTTGATTACATCAGATATTTCTAAATATAAATTTGTGTTGTATCTATTAATACCTTATTTATTTTCATGTTAATTCAGTCACTAAAAAGTAAAAATACTCTTTATTTGGTATTCATTCTTTTTAAGAAATAACAATGCAGTACATGAGTCAAAATCTTATTGGAGAATCAAGATTTATAAAATGAAATATTTGGAATATTGGTTATTCGTGGTGAAATTTGGAGGATTCAGAAAATCATTTAGCTATAAAGACAGATGTTACATAAATAAATAGTAAAAAGTAATTTTTCTAATTTTTATGTCATCAATAAATATAAATCTAATTTTCAACCACAATTATAGGAAGATAGGTGAAAAGGTTCGGGCCACACGAATTGGGGCAAGTTTGATGTCTTAAGAAAAGTTGTATTATTTTAATTCCTTTTGCGTTATATGAAAAAGAAATGAAGCGGATTGATATCGAAATATACCTTAAAAAGCAGCATTGTATTTCAGGATAAGAATACCCAAATTTGAACGTGACGATTTAAAAGAATTTGGTTTCTAGCATCAAACATCATAAATTGTCCACTACTCCACATGTGTTCCTAATTAATTCTGAACATATTAAGAAATTTTTCACAAGATCTAGATAAACATGCCAAATATTTGATCAAAAATCAGAATAACATATAGTTTTAACTAAGCACAATCGCAATTCGTAAGCTATATCAGAAATCGTTTAAATTGGAGGGAACTCAAAGAATTATAAAAAATGAATAAAACATTTACAAAACTATTTGTTGAACAAAAGAGAAGAAATTGTTTACAATTTTTTTTAACGCATACACTATAAATGGGATTCGAAACTGAAATATTAACTTAAACACCGATCTTATCAATCATTTAAACCAAGCCTATTAACCAGAAAAATTGCTTACATGATATTAAAGAAAAACCAATTTCCTTGAAATTTGAAATAAATCAAAGCACTAACATGGTATTAATAGTTTAATCAAGTAATGAAAATGACAAAACTATGGCCAAAAATCACGTGGATGGTCTGCGTTCAGTGCAATGCAACATAGGATCTGATAATTGCTGGGATTCTCTTCAACTTCTCAATGAGAGATGTCAAGAATTTCATATATGGTGCTGCTTCAACGTCATCCACATCAATGTAGCTTCTAAAACCCAGCTTCAAAGTTGTTTTTGACTTTTTTCTGGAATTGGTATAGGTACAGATGGGATTGCAATTCTCAAGAAAAGGATTATGAAATAAATAAACACAATTTTCACTATATTACATTAGCAAATTCCGTTTATAAAATATAATTTTTAAACCTTAAGAGTTACTTATCCAAACTCGATTCTAATAGTTGTATTCAGACCATAAATCAGGAGGGCTCTATGTGTCCTCCATGTGTAATAATCCCTTGTTATTTTGGCAAGGAACAATTATTGAGTCTTGGCCAACCAAGTTGCTACATGTTCAACTAGTACATGTAGATTGTAGACTGTAGACACACCAGTGGCCTGGATTTGTACCGGGGTGGAATATTATAAAAGATTCGAACTTAGGGGGCAAAATCACAATTTTCTAAAAAATTGAACACAAAATGGAAAAAAGGAAATTGAAGAAAAGCTCGAAAAGTTTGCCCCGAACGTAAAAATTGAGGATGTGGAGGTGAAATTAGAGGGCAGGTCCGAGTAGCGAGACCACACTAGGGCTGTCAATGGATCGAATTTTAATCCGAATCTGATCCAAAATTTAACATATTCGTCCGATAAAAATGTCCGATGGATCATATCCGATTATAAATATTTATTATCCGAAATAAATGGAGCGAATATGGAATTTAAGAATCCGAATCCGAATCCGATTATAATATTTAATTAAAATAAATTATTTATTAGTACATAATATTAAGTAAAATGACTAAAATTATGATTTCACATAATTATCATTTTAAACAACAATAAAATTTGAATTATTTACTCTAAAAATATATTTTTTTCTTTATTAATAAGTTTAAATTAACTTATTTTAAATAAATATAAATAAAACCATCAAATAATTCATTAAATAATTATTATTTATTAATATTATGTAATTATATTTATTTCTTATATTAAATTTATCAAATAAAAAAATTAAATTTTATTGCTAATCGGATAGAATTTTTAATTGGATATAGTCCGATCCGATGATGCATGGATTCGGATCCAATTGTCGAATCTTCTTGTCGGATTCGGATACGGAATCCCCAGATCCGGCCCGAATCCGACGCATTGACAGCCCTAGCTAAAATAAAGAAATTCTTCTGCGCAAACTTTATTATAAAAAATCATATCACTTTTAAATAAAACTATAAATATGGGGCAATCTAATTCTTACTTGCTACGAAATTTCATTTAATTATAAAAAGAACATATATATAACATACGGTCAACAGTGTACCTATAGGCTATAATACTTATTTAAATAGGAAAATTAGAGACAATATTATTAGGCTTGGGCCGAAAGCTTAGCGAGTCTCTGCAAGCAAAAATGTCAAACCCCCTCCGAAACGGCGTCGTTTGGGCATAACACGTCGTCGTACCGTACAAGATTGAACATCCATAGGAGTCTATTGAGAAACCAAGTTTCCTTGTTGATATAAACCTTTTGAGATCCTATTTCTTGTACGAGTAAAATACCCAATTCTTGTTTCTTCCTCAATTCGCCATTTATTTTTGATCGCACAACCCTATTTGTCTACTCTCTGTTTCTTCCTTCTTAAAAATTATTTGTTGCACATCTATTGAAAACGTAGTCCGCCCAACAATCCAATCATATCGAGGGCCTGTGTAAATTCCTCTGTTTTCTTGCTTCTCTGGTACGCTTTTTGACGAACGCTATTACGTGAATGTGTGATTTTCTTTCTTCTCCGTTGTGCTAATTTTGCATGCATAAGCGTAGCGTGTGGATTGTGAGGGAAGTTCCTTTTTTTTTTTGGTGGGTTTCTGATGGTGTTTCCGTGCCTGAATTTTGCAGTGAAAGGGAGAAATTCGAATCTTGCGATGGCGAAAAGTTCTTTCAAGCTTGATCACCCTTT
>JBBMKE010000009.1:20151815-20170114 GCA_037834125.1 Lippia alba | reverse complement strand
AACGTGTCAAGAAAGACCCCCTTAATGTAAGTTCTTGACCCCTACGAATTTGGGAATAGGTATTGCGAGTTCTGATCACGCTTCGTTGGGAAAATTTTTAAATTTCCGCTGCGTTTCTGTTTACGATTTCCCAACACACACATCAGGATTATTGGTTCATATGTACGTTTACAAAAGGGATATGGTAGAGGTATATTTTCAAAAGTATGAACCAGATTTCAAAACTGAATTTGCCCACAAGCTAGGCGTCATCCAACCTTTACTCCTCAAAAACCTTTACCAAAATTGGCATCGAAATCCATTCGGATCCAGATACCCATACACATGCACCACCCGTACTCCCCTTATTGTCGCGCCCATGGAGCCACCCCGCGGTGACTTAACCAGAATGGGAGGAATTTTCCACCTCTCCCGACCTTCAATGCGGAGTAACCAACCTCCGATTAAACCATCATTAAGGTCATTACGGCGGTCAGTATCATAGTAGCCATTGGCGCACGCCTCCCGGTCTATTACTTAACCATACTGCCAGGGCCCAACAGAACAGAATTTTCAGAAGCTTGCATTTCAAAATAACAGAAGTGCATAAAGCACACAGAGTTCAGAAGACTGAATCTTTAATCAAGAGACAGTATAACTGTGAACAGAATGTATATTAAAAACCATTATCTTTGAACTTGAAGCATTATCCCAAAAAGGGAAAACGTTTAATTTGGAAGATAAAATCTTTGTACTTGACGGAGTTGATTTTGAAATCATTTGAATACATAGGAATTTCATGGTTCCAGTGGAAATAGTTTAAACCTCACCTATTTATTTAGGTAAGTAGATAATTGGCAGAAGGAAGGGATCAAGAGATCCCAGGTCTCGGTCTTAACTCCTATAAGTGATACACTACTATGAGCATATGGAAACTAAGTCCCGAAATAGATCAATGATGCATGATTGAATGATTGTGTTCAAGTAAAGAGATACAAGATCGACAGAGAGCATTGCTCGAGAGGGATCACCCTTATCAGAGCGAGAATTCAAGTTAATCTTACACGGAAGATTATAACGTAGTGTCAAATACTACGCTAGGACTTTGAAACAACTTTAATTGAGTAGGATTTTGGTCTGAAAAGCTTAGTTCGATTCTCGATCTTAAGAATTTGCAAGAAAAAGGGTTTTTCCGTTGAATCAGGCTCGTCAAAATGATTCGGTTAGTATAAAGTCAAAGTCAACATGTGAACAGTAAAAAGTTGGTCAAAAGTACTTACTGTATTTATACATAGAAGGATTAAGTACGTATACATATATTGTACATATCGTATAACATATATCAATTGGTTAATATAATAGTTGGTTAAACATGTGACAATTAAAACTATAGGTTATAATAATAATTCATGTAATATTTATTATCTAAGTATAAACAATTATAATTAAAAAATAACATGTAACATATTAATTCATGCATAAAATAAAAACATATATTAACCTAAAATATAAAAAAACTAATCCTAAAACTAAAATATATATAAATATAAAATAAAATTTAAACTAAAACATAAAAAGAAATAAAAAGAAAACTAACCTCTTGAAATCGGTAGTCAGTGAAGGAGTGAAAAATGACTGACCCCAACCACTTATTTATAGGAATTGAAAGGGACTAAACACTAATTAATATTTGACATAGGGACTACGCGGGGTACCATGTGTAATTAAAGGAAATAATTAGAATTTTTCTCCAAAATTAAATATAAATTGCTAGAAAAAGGGTATTTAGGTAATTTCACCTTCAAACGAGCACATACGAGAATGGAAAAAGTGTTCAAAGTTTGGGAAATAAAATTTCCTTCGAAACGACTATTCGTATGTCAAAATCGGACGTACGGTTTAAAAGTTCTAATTCAGGAAAATAATAATAACTTTTTCATTAAACGTTTTCGTTTACTACTCGAACTAGAGTAGGAATTAGGGCTTGAAAAGCATATCAAAATTCATGAAATAATTCAAGGATCATTTTAAGTATAATATTGAGGGATAAATGGTGTACCAATCAAAAGTTCATTTCGGTGATAAATATTAACTTTTAAAAGAAAATCCTAAATTGTTTCAAAAATTCGTAAAAGATTCTCGGGACTTGGAAAACAAGTTTGAATGATTGAAAATCATAAGACTTGGTCCTATAAGATCCTATTGACAAAACGGAACAATAGTGGTTCAGGAAATGAATAGTATTATTGAGTTTCGGTGCCGAACTTCGCTCAAAATAATATTAATATCACATAAGAGTACTTATTTCACTGAAGGATGCAATGCATGAAATATATTAAAATATGGATCAAAGTTATAAACGCTCTTACAGTGCCCTTAGCTTACCGTTTACGACCAGGCCCCGATCCGTGCTATTACAGTATTTGATTGAATTAAGACCTTATTGAAATTTAATGTTGTTAATGTTTTCTGCCATAATAGTTCGTATTTGATTGAATTACAAATTTACAATCCTATTAATACATGAAATTAGTTTGACCTTATAAAATCACTTAATATTCTCATTTCACGTTTCAATACTTTTCTGATTTCTCATAATATAGTTTTACACTTTAAAATTGATTATAATTATTAAAGAAATTATTTTTTAATTTATAATTTAATATTATCTAAAAATATATATAACTTAATTTTTTTATATAAATAATTGTATCTCGTGCCTTGGCACGGGTATACAACTAGTTATTTATAATGTATTATCTCATTAAGTAACTAAGAAAAGATTGGATTCGTTTTTTTAGTCAGATAAAAGAGAGGAGTCTTCTCTCTGTTCAATTAGACCAACAAGAATTCACTTTATTCCGGGGAAATGAAAAATCAGTTCTTGAGAAAAGAACAAACCTCAACCTTTAGCAAAATACATAACTAGCACTCTAACTATTTTGATTGTGATAGAGGCGGGTGTGGATACTTTTAGAGGGTTTTAAGTTGGAGTCTTGAAGAAGAAGAAGAAGAAGAAGAAGAAGAAGAAGAAGGAGGAGGAGGAGGAGGAGGAGGAGGAGGAATCATCCAACGGAGTGGATTCATGGTGCTTGAAGGTTGTTCATTATAGGCAATAAGCCTAAGCTTATACGCATTAGCCTACAGGGTGTCCCAAGAGGGCCCGAATGAAAAACCCAAGCATACATGAACCATCAAAGAAAGTTGACAAAAAATAAATCTATTGTTGGATTATCGTCTTCGAACATCTCAAGAAAGAATTAAACTTAAGCATAAGTTTCGAATCCCCTCTTATTTTAGAGTAAAGATTGCAAGTTTTTCAGTGCCTTGTTTGAAATTTTTTTAATTTTCCATGGCTTTACTTTCCTGTTTTCCTACAATATGAACAACTTAATGTATTAGTAATCTTCCTTGCTATCGGCATGTGTAGGTCCATTCTTAATTCACATTTATCTCCATGTGCCATTTTTGTGATCTTAACATAGATCATGATTCGGGTGCCTGGGACGAAACACTTTTAGACCTATGTCAAAAACTACTTAGGTAACTCACATAGGGTAATTATGGAATCTTAAGTCTAAGAATCAATTAGACAAATCATTAATTTGTGAGATTTCCTAATTAAAAAGTCTCTATTTCATGAAGTGGTTAGTTTCTTTCTCATTCAGAAATAATCTAACAGTAATAGACAATTGAGTAAATTCATTCAACATAGCAAATGATAGATATGAAATTGGATTCAAGAGTAATTTTCTGCATAGATATTAAATCAACTCAACCAATTATAGAATATAAAGTTTTCTTTATGGTTATTAAATTAACCCAACCAATTATATATATAATACTATATGATCAATAAGAAAATGTTTTATTATTCGACATTTAATTTTATCGTTTCTGGTGCAATTTATTTAATATTACTACCATCAATGATGCTTCGCATTTGACATAAAACACAAACAGCATTACAATATCAAATCCCTACTGCAGTTTCCAATTTTCGCACCCTTCAAACAAAAGATACCATTAAGTCTCACAACGTTCGCAGCTAAGCTAACAAAAAGCTTCTCATGGCCAATAACCCCACCGCCGTACCAAACAATGCGGTCCATCGGGAATCTCCGCCGCCGGCTGTGGTGATGGTGCCTCTTCCGGCTCACGGCCATCTCAACCAGCTACTTCACCTCTCCCGCCTCATCTCCGCCCACAACATACCCGTCTTTTACACTGCCACCGACACCCATACCCGCCAGGTTAAGCTCCGCGTCCACGGATGGGACCAGCTCTGCCGCCAACCTTTGCTTCCGCGATTTCCCAGACACCCATTTCGACAACCAAGATCCTGATCCGGATGCCACCAACAAATTTCCGTCACACTTGTTGCCTTCATTCAGAGCCTTCCAGAATCTCTGGCAGCCTGTTTTCGATTTCGTCGATGGGCTCTCGAGGAGCTTCAGGAGGGTGTGTTAGACTAAGAGATAATTATAAGGAGTTATTAGAATCCTTAAACTTCAAGATTGGATTAGTACGATTGTATAGGTCTTCCAGTCTATATATTGTGCTCTGTAATCTTATTCATTATCACAAAAAAATAGAACAGAAAACATGTTTCAACCTTCTTTCACTATTGTTATACATTCCGTTTATCATGGTATCAAAGCCAAACGATTCTGAGGATCGGTGATTGGCATCATCATCTACCAATTCCCTAAAACCGACCATGGGCGACGAGGGAGAAGTATCATCGTCCTCATCGCCAGCACCATCGAAGGCAGCCACCGTATTATCCCAACAACTAGCCAAATTACTCGATCAACACAAAATACCAACCCAATCACATTACGATGGTCAAGTTACTATCGATTTGAAATTAAACAACAGCAACTACGTTCTCTGGGCAAGGATGTTAGAAATTGCTATTGGTGTTCGCGGACGCCTCAGCCATCTAACTGGACATCCGGCACCGCCCGAAGAAACAGAGGAATCGTATCAAACCTGGAAACAACGTGACCTCCAAGTGTTCGGATGGATCACACAGACAATCGACTCATCTCTTGTAACTCAATTCATTCACTATCCAACTGCAAAGGATTTGTGGAAAGGGCTGTCAACCACTTACCAATCCGGTGAGGATAGCTTGCAAATTTTTGACCTAATGACAAAGACGGACATGATTAAACAGGATCAAACAAGTTTGGAAGAGTACTATAGCATCAGCCGCAGTATATGGGCAGAAATCGACCGGCGCCGACCAAATCCGATGGAGCCACCGACCGACATCACAAAGTACAATCAAATACATGATTAACATCGTGTCTTCAAGTTCTTATCAAGATTAAACCCTGAATACGATGCTATTGTTCGGGAACTTTTAAGGGAGACGAAGTTACCCTCAGTCGACGCTGCCTACGCCGTGGTCCGCCGGGAAGCCGCCAGGAGAGTCATCTTAGGACCGCCGGCAACTTCTTCCGAAGAACACCCATCATCGGGTATTGGATCAGGAATGGTGGTACAGGGGCAAAAAAACTTGGACATAACCGGAGAGTTCACCGCCGGTCAGATCCGGTAAGAACCCCGTCGGATTCTTCATTCCGGCGAAAGGCTGATGTTACCTGCGACCATTGTGGAAGACCTGGGCATCTCAAGAAGGATTGCTTCGAGATTGTTGGATACCCAGATTGGTGGGGTCTTAAGGGACGAAAGCCAAATCCGGAGAAAGGAGAAAAGAGTAAAGGCGTTGCCGCGATCGGCGACGGAAACCCTGCCGGAGACAGCGATCAGAGGATAGGAAAGGTGGCGGCGGGGATTTCGCAGCAAAGGATCTATGCGGAGGTGACCCGGACCAACAATTCGGGTCATGCGAGAAATGACTCGGTTGTGCCCCATTCCCAACATCAAACTCCAGGTATAGGGCAAGCTAGGGAAAAATTGCCCACTTGCCCTTTGACTTTTGCTCATTTAAATCCAAATGCATTTAATTCTCTTTGTCCGTCTGTAAACATTGTGAATAAATCTGATGTTGAAACAAATAAGAATTCTGCATGGATATTTGACTGTGGTGCTACGGATACTGTAACTTATGACTACACATATATTATTTCACCTCAAATTCCTCAACAGGATATTATGTAAACTGCTAGTGGTGAATTTGTTTCTGTTGAAGGTGGTGGTATTATTGAGATTAATCCCACATTGAGATTGTCAAATTATCTTCTTGTCCCCTCATTATCAAACAAGTTGTTATCGATTAGTCATGTAACTAAGGAACTTAATTGCTCGGTCGTAATGTATTCCACCTTTTGTGTATTGCAGGATATTCGTTCGAGGGATATAATTGGGCATGACACTGAAAAAGATTGATTGTACTATGTTGACGAGGTTACTTCTGAGGGATGGACTTTAATGGCGCAAGGATCAAATGACAGACAAAGTTGGTTGTGGCATCAGCATCTCGGGCATCCCTCTGAGGGTTATCTCAAAAAACTTTTTCCTCAGTTTTCTAGTGAACATCTTAATTGTGAGACTTGTGTTTTGGCCAAAAGCCATAGACAATCTTTTTCTCTAAATAATACTCGTGTTGAGGTTCCGTTTTCTTTAATTCATTCTGATGTGTGGGGCCCAGCCCCGATTAATGGGGGTAGAGGATTTCGGTATTATTTGCTTTTTATTGATGATTACACCCGAATGTGTTGGATATACTTTATGAAACACAAGTCTGAAGTCTTTGACAAATTTCTTCACTTTTATCGTATGATTAAAACTCAATTTGATTCTCAAATTAAATTCTGAGGTCCGATAATGGGGGGAGCTTGTTACTCAAAAAATGCAAACTTTTTGTTCAGAAAATGGTCTAATTCATCAAACCACTTGTCCCCACACGCCTCAACAAAATGGGGTAGTTGAACGAAAGAACCGATTTCTTCTAGAAATTACCTGAGCTTTGATGTTTGAGTCACATGTTCCTACGTTTTTTTGGCCAGAAGAGGTTGCCACTGCTGCCTACTTAGCTAACCGTTTGCCCACTACAATCCTTAACTTCTGTACTCCTATTCAAACTCTGAGTGATTTCACCAAAGTTCCACCGGCCTTATCTCTAACCCCCAGAATCTTTGGGTGTTCGGTCTTTGTTCATATTCCAAAAATGAATCGAACTAAACTTGAGCCCTGTTCAGAAAAATGTGTGTTTGTGGGGTATGGGGTTCATCAGAAAGGGTACCGCTACTATAATCCTAAAACCAAATGCATGTTTGTCACTACTGATTGTGATTTTGTTGAAACTGAGTACTATTATCTTGCCCCTACCCATTCTACTGTTCAGGGGGAGAGAGAGAGAGAAACAAAGGGATCCACTAAAATGGCTATGTGCTTTACCTTTGACAGAGCTTAACAGTCCACCCCTCTCAAGTCATGTGCACGACCCAATTGTATCTCCCTCGACAGGTATCCTAGGTGGAGCGCAGGAAGAGAGAAATGTACTTCCTACTCAAAGCAGTACAGGTGGAACGCAGGAAGAAAGAAATGTACTTCCTGCTCTAAGCAGTACAGGTGGAGCGCAGGAAGAGAGAAATGTACTTCCTCCTCTAAGCAATACAGGTGAAGCGCAGGAATAGCGAAATGTACTTCCTGCTTGTGGTAGTACAGGTGAAATGCATGATAGGAGAAAAGTACTTCCCACTCGAACTAGCCGTGGAGTTCCCCCGAGACGATACAGTCCAAAACGCGAAGGCAAGTCACAGAGATACCCAGTGGCTAATCTGGTCAGGGGGAGTCTCACTAACTCCGCCAAGGCCTTTGCAGTAGCTATTTATACAGATAACTTACCACAGGATGTAGAAGAGGCAATGAAGACACCAGAATGGAAAGAAGCAATGGATATTGAGATGAATGCCCTGAAGAAGAATGAAACTTGAGAAAAATGTCCACTTCCATTTGGCAAGAGACCCGTGGGACGCAAGTGGGTATACATAGTTAAAAGGAGAGCTGATGGGTCAATTGAGCGGTACAAAGCTCGATTGGTGGCGAAGAGATACACACAGACTTATGTAGTTGATTATGTAGAAACGTTTTCCCCAGTTGCGAAGATTGATACAATAGATTCTTGTTCTCAGTCGCAGCGAATTTGGAGTAGCCTCTCTACCAATTTGATGTTAAGAACGCCTTCTACATGGTACTCTGACAGAAGAAGTGTATACGGAATGCCCTCCGGGATTCTTTCATGAGTATGAAGATCACAAGGTGTGCTGGTTGAAAAAAGCATTGTACGGTTTGAAACAGTCTCCGAGAGCTTGGTTTGGGAGATTCACAGTTGCAATGAAACGCTATGAGTACAAATAGCGTAACTCAGATCATACTCTACTTATAAAGAGAAGAGATGGGAAAATCACATGTCTCATCATATGCGTAGATGACATGGTGATCATTGGACATAATGTTGAGGAAATAAAGAAGCTTCGAAGGAACTTGTTCAAAGAGTTTGAAATGAAAGATTTGGGACATTTAAAGTATTTTCTTGGAATTGAAGTCATGAGATCAAACCAAGAAATTTACATCTCGCAAAGGAAGTACATGCTGGATCTTTTGACAGAAACAGGTATGCTGGACTGCAAACCAGTTGACACACCTATGGTGCTCAATCATGGATTGAAGATAGAAGAAAAGGCTGAAGCAGCCGATCAAATGAGATATCAACATTTAGTTGGGAAACTCATTTACTTGTCACATACGCAACCTGACATTGAGTATGCAGTAGGAGTGGTTAGTCAATTCATGCATAAACCACAAAAAGAACACATGGAGGCAGCCTTAAGGACACTGAAATACTTGAAGGGGTCATCAGATATAGGGATACTTTACAGGAAAAATGGCCATGTGAAAATATAGCCATATACAGATGCTGATTGGGCAGGGAATCTCGTAGATCGAGGTCCACATCAGGGTATTTTACCTTTGTTGGAGGCAACTTGGTCACCTGGAAAAGCAAACAACAGAAAATTATGGTGCTATCAAGTGCAGAGGCGCAGTTCAGAGGGATTGCTAAGGGACTGTCAGAGATTTTGTGGCTCAGGAAACCGATGGAAGAGCTTGGATTTCCACCAAAAGAAGCCTGTCCATTAAGGTGTAACAATAAAGCAGCGGTGCAGATCTCTGAAAATCCTGTACAACATGATCGAACAAAGCATGTTGAGATTGATAGACACTTTGTTAAGGAAAAGCTAAAAGGTGAAGTCATCACTCTTCTATTCGTGCCATCAGAAGATCAATTGGCAAACATTCTCATCAAAGCAACTACCAGCCGTGTGTTCCATGAGTGTTTGGTCAAGTTAGGTATCGGGTGCCCCGTGACCTAACTTGAGGGCGAGTGTTAGACTAAGAGATAATTATAAGGAGTTATTAGAATCCCTAAACTTCAGGATTAGATTAGTACGATTGTATAGGTTTTCTAGTCCATATATTGTGCCTCTGTAATCTTATTCATTATCACAAAAAAATAGAACAAAAAACATGTTTCAACCTTCTTTCACTATTGTTATACATTCCGTTTATCAGGTTGGTGGTGATTTACGATTGTGTAATGTCTTACGTTGTGCAGGATATTGACTCTATAAGCAACGCCGAATGCTACTGTTTTTGCGGTATTTCAGCTTTCTCCATCTGCTCATTTGAAACAATTGCTGATTCATCCCAATCACCAATCCCGCCGGAGATACATAGAGAAATCCCGTGTATGGACGGACACTACCCCTCGAAATTTTTAGAATTCTTGAATTTGCAAAATGAGGCGAAGAATATCTACTCAGGCGAAATTTACAATTCATGTGAGGAAATTGAAGGTCCGTATCTTGACTTCCTCACAAAATTCAAGAGAAATGAAGCCTAGAAAGTGTGGGTTATAGGCCCGTTTCACTCTTTTTCGTCGGTTCTCGAGAAATTGGAGATGAAAAATTCCGGTCACCAATGCTTGAATTGGCTCGACAAACAGCGACCAAATTCTGTCATCTTGGTGTCATTTGGCACCACTTCCTGCTTCCCCGATCAACAAATCCAAGAGATTGCCTTAGGCGTCGAGAGAAGCCAGAACAAGTTCATATGGGTCCTCAGAGATGCAGATAAAGGCGACATTTTTTCAGGAAAAGTGAGAAAAGCCCGAATTCCCGATGGATTCGAGACGAGAACTCAAGGGAGGGGACTATTAGTGACTGATTGGGCACCGCAGTTGGAAATCCTCAGTCACAGATCCATGGGCGGTTTTATGAGCCATTGTGGGTGGAATTTGTGCTTGGAGAGCATTAGCATGGGCGCACTCGGATCAGCCGGCGAATGCTGTTTTGGTGACAAACATTTTGAGGGTCGGTGTTGAGGTGAAGAAATGGAGCCGTCGCGACGAACTGGTGATGGCAGACCGAGTGGAGAACATTGTGAGGAAGTTGATGGGATCGGAGGAGGGTGATGCAATGAGGAAACGGGCAGCGGAGTTGGGAGGTCCTGTTAGAAGTTTGGTCGAGAGTGGTGCTATTAGAAAGGAGATGGATGCATTTATCAATCATATTTGTAGATAAACAAGTAATATATCATAAGAAAAACAAAAGCCAAATTTGGGTCATATAATAAGGTGACTTTATGTTGGGGTTTCATAATTCGATGTGTTTAGAGAATTAATAATAGTTTAATTATATTTATATATAATGTATATGTGCATACGCCATGTGACAATGAGATTCTCCTTGGGTGAACATCATTGGTGACCTCGTAATTATTGCAACTTTAATGTAATATTGTTGCGAGGGATTATGTTCGTGGATATGTTATCTCGGATGTATTATCTTGTATTATTTCATGTTTCCTCTCATTATTTTTGTATTTGTAATGACTCAATTTAGCTACACTAAACTATCTTGGTTGAACCAATTATTGGTTTAATATTCTTAGCATATATTTTTTTTCCCTCTCCCATGAGAGTTCTTCCCAAACCCTAATCGCCGAGAGAATAGCGGTCGTTTCTCATCGCCAGTTGCCACCATCCCATGCGTTGTTGCCTTCAATCATTCTTTGTTCCTGTCTACTTGCTTGATCTTGTGGTTTCCTTTGTGCTCACATTCCCTTATTGCTTGTTTCTCTCTGTACAGGTCACGCGGTCGGTGCATACTTTCGGACTGCAGGCACGCCCGCCGTTACTCTATGGCTTGATCATTATCCAATTCCCAGCCATCTAACCTTGATTGGAGAGACATGGAGCTCTCGCGGTGAACCCAATCTCTCTTTGACGGCGAATGAATCACAGACTATTGAAATCTTGGACCCAATGTGGGGCACTAACAAACCTAGCTACCACTTTCTATAGTGGGTAGGGTTTTCACTCGACGCACTGTTCGATTTGAATTCTTCAGAAACACCATACTGCGATCCATGAATTTGGTAAAAGGAATGGACATAAAGAAACTGCGTGATGAATGATTCCTCTTTTCATTCAATCACAAACTAGACTTGCAGAGGGTTATGTCCAATACTCCGTGGTGGTATAACAAATATCCGATAATCTTGAGAGAATTAGATGAGGATGATGACCCCGATGACGGTGGAATTGAATTCTTGTGATTATGTGTTCCGGATACATGGTCTGCCATTGAATTGCTGAAATCTGGATACGGCCAAACTGGTAGCAAACAGAATAGGGGATTATCGCGATAGCTCTAGAAATATTGTTCAACCCTCTTTTGCAAACTTCTTTAAAGTCAGAACTGGAGTGAAAGTTTCAGAACTTCCGGCACGTTGCTTGCGGATGAAGATAGCAGGGAGGGAAGATAACATGTGACTCTTAACAATTAATTCAAAA
Source organism: Lippia alba (assembly GCA_037834125.1). Taxonomy (NCBI): domain Eukaryota; kingdom Viridiplantae; phylum Streptophyta; class Magnoliopsida; order Lamiales; family Verbenaceae; genus Lippia; species Lippia alba. The sequence continues at coordinate 20,158,305 of JBBMKE010000009.1, read as the reverse complement.
TTAATTAAAAGATTTAAATTAATTAATTAATTAATTCTAGAAAAGAATTCACGTGTGGAATAAACCACACGACTAAGCCACGTTCAGCACACGTGTGCAACACATGTACACATGCCACGTGGCAGCCACATGTCACTCGACACGTGGCAGATACATTCTAATAGTGTGACATGTACACATACCACGTGGCAGCCACATGTCACTCGACACGTGCTCTCTTCGATGAACATTTTGATCCTTCGTTATTCATATTAACATCCTACCATAAGCCTCGTATACTGCCATTTGTGTGAGACCCTTTAGGTTCATTATTCGATTAGCAGTGACAGTGATTAATTAATTCCCTTAATCAATTAACCACTTCACAGATCACACGATCGTAATCTAGCAATAGATATGTGAAATATGATCCTTCTATACTTCCATCTTTCAATCAAGAACTAAGGCATGGGAATATACTTTAAGCTAAAATATTCTTGATCTTTAAAGTTAAGTTTGTTTCATATCCATTTCGACCTCAATCCAAGAAAACCTCATTTTCTTGATGTCTTGATCTTTATCCACCTTGGCCAAAGGTTTAAGTTTAATGGACTACGAACAACTTAATCAATAAGAGATCAACCTTGTTCTTGTAACAAGTTGTAGGTCCTTTATTAATTCTAACTAATTCTACATACCACTTGTGTAATCCCAACATAAGTTGTGGTTCAGGTGTCAGTATGTCGACCCCCTTTTGAGCCTATATCATATATTACACAATTAGCTCATATAAGACATTACAAAATCTCAAGTCTAAGGATTAATGAACCAAATTATTAACCTGTGAGATATTTCCTAATCTGGAAGTTTCTCAGAGACTTCCTTTCCCATTTACGAATGTTCTCACGCGATACATCTCAGTGATTAAGTTCTTTTAACTATCACCCTTATGTATTATGAACGCATCATCATATCCACTTATCACTCCATGAAACTGAGTGATCCTTCAAAAGGACGTAATCACACAAGCAAGTCTCAGCGGAGTCAAAGTCGAGACTCCCACTATCTGTTAACCTCTCGACTTGGAGAAGTTTCTAATCCTTGCATATGAAGTCAAGAGCTTGTTTCATTTGCCGTTCTCATAAAGGCAAAGTTCTTGATAGTATCTTGGATTAGGGGAATTCAAACATGCAAATAAACAGTCAACCCAAACTGTGACACCCCGATTTTTTGATTAGCTGAGCTGGTGCCACGTCTCGCTTTCCTTGTGTGTTTTAATTGTTTAAGTTACTCTTTTGTTGCCTTACGTGTTTTACTGCTTTTAACTCTGTAACTCCGTGCGTTGTGGGGCCCTAATTCTAAATCTTTAAGAGTTCAGGGGCCTATTTACAATTTTCTCTTCTAGGGGTCGTTTGGTCATTTTTTGTTCAGACGAGAGTCTGACCCTTTTGACCCCTTCAGCTTGTTCGAGGCAACGAGAGGAGTCCGTAAACTCTGAGTTTGCCCAATTCTCACTTCGTTTCCTCATTCTACGGCCGCTTTACTTGTTTGAATTCCGATTAAATATCCGGATATCCCCGTCGGCCAATCAGAACACGCCACCTCACTCTCTCTCTACCGGCTATCTCTCTCTGTTCGACCAAAACACACACCCGAAGGTGTATTTTCACACACATACGTAACTTCTTCATTTCTCGATGGATTTCGACGATCCAATAGTGAAACTTGACCCTCTAGACGATGCCGACTCAACCGTACAAGAATCGAGACCTGAAACGCGGCAGTGGCGGAGATATGGACAGTTGCAGGCAGCGCGGCGGCGGTTTTCGGTGGCATTTGGCTGACACGTGCCGCATACCCAATTGCGGGACATTCTTACACTTCTCCCATACGCGGCGGCGCAACCACCGGAGCAGTGAGGCGCCGCCTGAAAGTCGCGCGACGCGGCGGCATCATTGTAGCAGTGGCAATCTCACCGCTCCGGTGAGATTTTCCGATAAGGCTTGGCGGTTCCCGACGTTTTCCGACGTCCTGAGTTTATTTTCGATGGTGGTTTGGACCGAATTGCGGCGGTTGAGGCGGCACGACGACAACAGCGGTAGCGCAGCCCGAGGGCGTTCCGGTTGTTTTTCGGCATCAGTCCTTTTACAAAAGTTGCTTAGAATGTTGAGAGGCAGCTTCCAATGTTGACGGCGGTCCGAGAACCAGTGGCGGTCGGCGGACCGGCGGTGAACTGGCGGTGAACCAGTCGACCTGTTTTCCGACGACTTTTTCCGGTGTTTGATAGGGGGCTTTCGTAGGCCTCATTACGAGCTTCGCAATGGTACGTTTGGATTTCATTTCCAATGAGCGATTTTCGTTTAATTTTGTTTTTCGTCTTTGAATTTTGTGTTCATTTTTCTTTAATAGAATTCCGTACATTTGTCTTTTTCTGAAATTGGTTGAGGCTTTTGCTCGTTAGGCCGAGGCGTTCGTTTCTATCCTTCTGCGGATTTTTTTGGCCACCAGAGCTATGATTCCGGCGACTGTCAGCCTTGTTCCGGCAACTGTCAGCCTAGTTCTGGCAACTTCCGGCATTGGCATTTCGATGTTTCTTCATTCTTTGGGTTTCCTTCGTCGTGGTGAGTCCATCGCCACTTTCGGTTTGTCGTTTGGACGTCCGGTTGAATTATTATGAATTTTTGAAGTATTGTATTTATTTTTTGTTAATTTTTATAATTGTTTAATTCGATCTTGTACGTGCGTGGATTGGAGTTTTGAGTTGTATGATGAATTGGAAATACGTTTTGATATATGAAATAAATGATTCGTGGATTAATCGGATTTAATTGCCCCGTTTGTGCCACTTTGATTACTTGAAATGTCGTATTTATCGAAATGTAAATTGTTTGGTGATTTGTTATTGATATTAGCTTCGTTTCTTGCCTCTAGATTTAATAAGGATGGTAAATTGGGATGTTTTCGAATTATCAGTACTGTTATTTCGCACAACTTGGATTTGATTAACCTGTATTAAGTTGGAAAACGAATAAGGTAATTTTATTTTATAAAATTAGAATTAATATGAACCTCTGGATCGATAATTGAATTAATTTTATATGATATGATTTTGATAGGGACTTTTACACTTAGGAAATAAATTAATTGTACGTGTATGATTCGATTTAGTATTGAATGAATTTCTATGAAACATTGTAACATGCATCTTATTTCTGCCTTCCTATTTGCATTAATCATTCTCATAAATATGCAGGAACGTGCAATATGAATTTATGGAATTAGATGACAACTTATTTTATATGGTTTTGGATATGAATTAGGATTCTGATTACGTGTTTGTATCTTTTAAGTTCTTGAGTATTGTCGTGCGTCTTTGTTGGTTGTCGTTCAATTCTGAGTCCTATTTTGTGTAATCAGTTGTTCAGGGGATCGTCCAGGGCATATTTGTCAGCTGTTTGAATTTAGTGGGTTGAGTGTTTGGCCCTACACACTCCAGACTCTACTTTCTTTGAGGTGAGGTTGTAGGATTTTCTTTGTAGTTAAAGTGACCTACAACCCTATGCGCTCGTTTTCAAGCCCGCATGCGAACTTATTAATATATGTATACTAAATATGTGTCCTATGATATATTATGAATCTTGCTATTTGACTTCATTTGAATTCTTTTGAAATTATATGAATGGGCGTATATAAGCTTAAAACGATTTTGCAACGAGGCTGTGCTCCAAACCGTGTGGTGTCAAGCTAGCTTATGGATTTAGAAGACACGGAGAGGTACGTGTATAGCATATGCCAAGTTGCACGGTAAGGTATGTTTCTTATGGTGTGTTTCCTAAGTTTGAGTCGTACGCTTCCTAGTTTTGCGAGTAGGTATGCTTCTTATGAATCTTATGAATCGTATGGATCACTTTGAATCGTATGATCAATATGAATCCCCAGGACTGAGGCGTGGGTAAGGGGAGACCCGGTGTGGCTGTTGGGGCCGTCGGTTATGACCCCTGTGCACATGCTTCTTTGAGGACTACGCGCGACTCAAAGGGAGATGGAGGAGGCGTGGTGCCTTAAGCCTTCGGCTGAGGCCGGAGAGGGTACGTTGTAGGATCGCGTCCTACACATATATTGAGTTTCACGATGTGGGCCTGAAACCCGCGTGCAGACTTCCAAAGAAGGTGGTAATACGGGAATATGAATTTATGAATTTATACTTTGATTTGAGTCCTTTGTCTTTGAGTGTGAGGAAACCCGTACTCGCCGGGTATTTGAATTCTTTTCTTACGTTGATTATGAAACGGGATAGGAGATTTCCTTTAAAATACGAGTTTTCTGAATTAAGATATGATTTGAACTTAAGAGTTAATACGAGTCATTTGAATCCATTTGATTAAGAATTTGAATCCATTTGAATAAAAATTTGAATCCTTGCGAGTCTATAAATTTATGGATCATTAAGAATTTCCAACTTATGGTTATATGTATATATTTTAAGTTTATTCTAGAAATTGGTTTTGGAATGTAAAACCCTATTCCCGGTATATAATCTTTTGTTTAATATCTGCTCTGCTCCCTATTATGTATAGTGTCAGTCAGTTAAGTCCCCCTCATTCAGTCAAGTTGTTTGGACTGATCTCTCTCCTTTTCCCCCCTTTAGTTTCAGATGCTATTTTAGCTCATGCTGGCGGTGGTGCGTCGTGTCTGTCTGAGTCAATTGGTACCCTTTGTATTCTATTTATGTATTTCATTTGTATGAGTTCATTTATGTATAAGTTATGTATTGTATGTACATTTATTGGCCGTGTCGGCTTTCTTGAATATTTAATTTGCCCATGCCGGGCCTTGTCTTTACGCTTTAAAAAGAGGCCTGTGAGGCCAAATCTGCATGTGATTCGAATGTTTAATTCTTGTCGGCTCGTGGCCATTGCATGTGGATGTGTAATCGATTATGTTTCATTTAATGTGAAATGTTTTTGAGAATCTGTATTTTTTTTGTATCGCTTCCGCACTCTGGTTTTGCATATTCGGTTGTACGGGGTCTACGTACCGCCTAGCCTAGATTGAATTTTTGGTTTGTCACCTGTTAGCTTTGACTTGGTGCGTGTGCGCTTTTCCCATTTCGTACAAGTGTAGGGTCCTAGTGCGGGGGATGTGGCGCCTTTCGTTTGGGGTGCTACATCTTTATGTGGTATCAAAGCTACCACGTTCAGAACCGGTGCTCTGGAGTCGTGTCTCGACTGTCTAGGTCGTACGGCATAGGAATAATGGTGCATTGCATCCATCTGTTGTGGAATCTTGACTTCTGTGCGTGGATTTATTTGAGTTTATGTGATTATGTGCATTCTATGATTTTGATTTTCACAAAAATTATCATTGTTATACTTTAATTTTTAATTAATTATGTATTGCATCTGAATTACTTAAGTGCTCTTAATTGTTTTCATTACTTGACATATCCACGTACTAACCCGCATGCATAGATAGCTATTTAATTTGTGAATTACAGGGCGTTGCTTCGACGCCAAATTGTAAATGGTCGTGACAATGCTTTCCACTTCTCCAAATTGTTGACAGGAGATTCAAAGTTGTAATAATCTAAGGAACGACGGATGGATCTCTACAAGAATGCGAACAAGGAATCAACGCTATCAATGCTATCGTTCTGAAAATGGGTATTATGCATTCATGGCACGTGCATCATGCATTGAAGTAAATCTTAATTATTATGTACATTTGTTTTACGTGCCTGATTACCTCCCATGCTAAATGTAAGTGCATGCATGCCATTCACATCCCTAATCCCGCACGCATTAGTTCGTGGTTGTATTTAGGTGACCTTCTTTTTCGTCCCAACGAGTGCTGAAATGTATGGAAGTTGTTCAGGGATCGAGATTGGGGTAGAGTGGGAAATGAATGGTTGAATGATCAATCTCAGGGAAATAACTTAGAATCATATTGTGGTTGTGAAAGGTGTTTAGAAGTCACGAAAAGCGAAGAAGCGACGAAAAAAGCCACTGGAGATTCTGGACCAAACCAACGGCCGTTGATTTTTCTTTTTATATTTTCCATGACCGTTGACTCCTTCCAAAAACGTTGCACTGTGCAGGAACCCTTTCCAACGACCGTTGAAACTCAGAACAAAATCCCAACGGTCGTTGATCTCTTCTAGCGCCCAAAACTTATCTTTTTCAAGCAATAAAGCCAAGAATTCCCCCAAAGACATGCCTAAGCATTTCAACACCGATCTATAAACCTTCATAACCATGTCAACTCCTTCTAAATTAAGACACGATTTGAACTTAAGAATTAATACGAGTTATTTGAATCCTTTTGGTTAAGAATTTGAATCCTTTTCGAGTCTATGAATTTACGAATCATTAAGAATTTCCAACTTATGGTTATATGTATAACGTTTGAGTTTATTCTGGAAATTGGTTTTGGTGTGTAAAACCCTATTCCCGGTTCATAATCTTTTGTTTAATATGTGCTCTGCTCCTTATTATGTATAGTGTCGGTCAGT
>JBBMKE010000009.1:20135189-20148057 GCA_037834125.1 Lippia alba | reverse complement strand
AAACCCAAACAAGAGCATATAAAGAAGTGTTGCCTTAATTCGTTATTTTATTCAAAGATTGTCTGTGATTACATAAGAAAAAGTCCAAAACGGATATTACAATCGGCTTTCTAGGGCACTATTCCTAACAATTCCTTCCACCATTACGCGCATTAATTGCGGCCACCCAAGGACACTGGCTCGATGCCTTTGAGGGGCGGCACTGTTCCGGTCACCATCGTGGCCCTCTTTCAACAAACCGTGATCCACACCTCAAGGGTGGTGTTCTCGCACGCAGTGGCTTAGACCCTCCTATATAAGTCATTGAGACGGGAGTAAGCTTCCCTTCATATTCTGAACTCTCCATTCACATTCGCATCCTCAACCTAGAACTAGTTCCTGACTTGGGCGTCGGAGTGCCAAAAAGGGTCCAAATCCCATATTCCTCTTTTTGGGCTTTGAATTAACGTTTATTCCATCTTTTTCAGCTAGGAAAGCCTTAGAGTCCTTCCACGTTATAAATTCTTGGGTGAATCGGAGTCCTAATATGTCCTCCACATACATAAATGTGTTTCACATTTTCACTGACTACAAAGATTTCATTTCTTTCGGCGTTCATTTCTAATTTATGGTTCTACTTCTGCATCCCAATTTCAACTTTGAAGTTTGAACTCTGAAGAGTCAAGACTCAAGATTGAGGTCTCCTTCAGGCTTCAGACCATCACAAACACCAAGTACGAACGGCGGAACAGGGAACGACCTTAGGCCCTCAACCCACAACTCAAGGTAGCTTCATCTCCACTGCATAAGTGCCATTCTCGTCTCTGCCTCCCAACGAAAAACCACTTCCATCACTTCCTCCTCCTGGTTAGACAAAAATACAACTCTTCTTATACATTTTTTACATGTGTCTAGGAATCTAACTTCATTTGAGGTTTATGCGTGCTTGTAGTTAAGGAATCTTAGTTTGTTGATTTTGAAAACTTTGGGATTTTTTTTATCTTGAGAAAGCCAGGTGCCTAATCACTTTTGATTTTGTGCCAATTGTGAGTTCACGACCAGTGAGAAGAATTTGGTTTTGTGTGAGAATATTTGAAGAGTCAAATTCTAAATATTAAGGAAATTTGTCGTGCTCATTGAAGATTTATACCTCGAATATGATTATTATCAGAATAATTCACCCTTTTATGATTATATACCTTGAAATGCTACTCCTTTTGTTGTAGATTGAGTGATATCACTGATATGGTTATTGTAAACTTTAATAATTATTGAATAATTTATAGATGTTAAATATGTATAGTGATAAAGATATAAGGGATGATATTCCGGATTTAGGTGTTGAAGATATTGATGTGGATGATATTAAGGAGGATGATATCTATACTAATAAATTAATTCAATTTTGATTGAAAAATAAAGTCTTAAAATTTAAATTATTTTTAATTGATAAATAATATTTTTTGAGTCTAATAATGCATGTAGATTTTTTAATTTTTCTAAATGTACTATAAATTATCTCAAATTATGTTTAATGGTTGATTCCTTAAATTGGGGATATTTCCATAAAAGGATACTATTTTTTAAATTTAAATTCAAACATTTAATTAATGAAGATTAATTAGGTTACTTAAATAAAGAAGATTAATTGTTTTCCTTTTTCCAGATTATTATTCAAAACTAACCAAAATAATCTTTAACATCTTAACTTTTATGTGTTATTAGCATGTTAATTATATTATAACTTTTTCGTATTGAATAATAATGTTAATTTCTCTTTGTTTCTCTTTAAAGTTTATATTATATCTTTTTATTTATTATTTATATCATTTCAAGTTAGCACATTTAATTTTTTTTAGGTGTCTCTTTAGATATTTTTAGGGTTTTAAATTATAATATCAAAAATATTTAATGTGTTGATTTTCTTATAATTTATTTGACTTTGCATTTTCAAGTGTGCTGAAGTTTCTTATATATTTTTTATCTTTTAATTATTTGCATAAACCTTTTATATTCCACCTATGTTTGTATTTTTTTCTTACTTTTTATTTTCTTGATTTTATTCATATTAGTTTTTTAATTATTTTATTATTATTCATTTATTTTTCTATTTTATACATTCAAAATGCTTGGAATTTAGATAATCATAAAGTATAATATCCATTTTATTATTTATATGTATTTTAAAATTTCATATATATATCCATTATGCTATATTTATATTATATAGTATATTTTCTTACATGTTATCTATTTTTATTTAATTTAAAAAATAATATTAACTATATAAAATTAGTTTGTGTACATATTTACTATATTAGTTTTTAATGAGATATATAATTACTATGTTATACTTCTATATAACTTAGCAAATTTAACTTTAATATCTACTTATTGGATATGATTATTATTTTTGTGTGTTAAAATATTATATGTAAATTCAAATTATTTTGTAAAATATTTTTTTTTCTTTTTACCGTGCATAGCACGAGATTTATGCTAGTTAATAATGATGAGGGAAAATCGAAGAAAAGAACTAAGAGGGAAATTGTACTAAGGCCCGTTTATTGGGAACATTTTGAGAAATTCTTTTGCCCTATTGATAAAATTCAAAAGGCTAGATGCAAATATTGCAAGAGGGGGCTTAAATTCGATCCAAAGAGTCATGGGATGAAGGGAATAAAAAATCATTGGGAGGCATGTAAAAAGAAACCTCACGAAATCGAAACCAATCAAGCCCGAATCAATCTACAACCAAATCGAGTAGGTGAGAATGAAGGAGGGAAATACCATGTCTTGTTGGAGGTTTGATCAAGAAAAAGGTAGAGAAGCTATGTGTTATTGGTTGATACTTGATGAACTTCCTTTCAAAACGATTGAGAATCCGGGGCTTCAAGCATTTTATGTCGGTTATGTGTCCGATGTTTATAGTTCCTTCACGAAGGACTATGACTAAGGACATCTACAATTTGTATGTGAGTGAAAGGTTGAAGCTGAAAGCGTATATAAAGAATCACTCCCAAAGAATATCAATCACTACCAACACTTGGACATCGATTCAAAGAATGAACTACATTGTTCTAACTGCACATTTCGTAAATGATAATTGGATTCTTCAAAAAAGAATTCTAAATTTGTCCAATCATAGGTCATAAAGGTGAGAAAATTGGTAAAGGGGTGGAGAAATGTTTGCTTGATTGGGGTATTGATAATATTTTTACAATCATGGTTGATAATGCTTCATCGAACGACCTTGCAATTTTATATTTCAAGAAGAGGCTTGAAAATTGGGGGACAAAATTATTGGGAGGGAAATATGTTTACATGAGATGTATTGCACATATTGTGAATCTTTTGGTTCAAGATGGGTCGAAGAATCGTTATGAACATGATTCCATTTCTCGAATTAGGGGCGTCGTGAAGTATATTCGCAATTCTCCATCTAAATACAAGAAAATTTTGGAATATATATAGTTGTCAAAAATAGAATCTAAAAAATTATTTTGTCTTGACGTACCTACTAGGTGGAATTCTACTCACTTAATCTTGGAAACAACATGTTCGCTTAGGAGGGCCTTTGGTTATTATGGGGACAAGACCTTAGCTATGTAAATGATCTTCAACATGAGCCTGTTTTCGGCGTACCAAAATGGATAGATTTTGAGAGGGCTGAGTTGTTGTGTAAGTTTTTGGGGCACTTTTATAAGCTTACTTTGGTAATTTTTGGTTCTTTATATGTCACATCTAACACCGTTTTTGCTGAAATAAATGTCATTAAATTGCTTTTGAAAGAATGAGAGGATGGTGATGATTTTCAATTAAAAGAAATGGCAAAGAGGATGAAATCCAAGTTTGAAAAATATTGGGGTTCGATTGACAAAATGAACATGATCTTTTATCATGCCGTCATTCTTGATCCACGTCATAAGCTTAGATTTCTTGGGTACATGTTTGAGCTTTTGTATCCTAGTAAGGAGGGGGAGGATGTGAATCCAAAGTGTGCACTAATGAAGGAGAATGTGAGGCACGACATGCAAGAATTGTTTGAAGAGTATAAAAGGATGTATGGAGGTCCGCCGAGTCCGATTTCTTCAAAAACTTCTTCTACATCATCAAGTTTTTCTTCTACTGCATCACTTGATTCTATGACCTGAGCATGCATCATACATCAAAGATCAATGGAATAAGAGAAAGAAAATAGGAAAAGGTGATCAAGCAAGATCCGAGTATGAGAAATACTTGGCCGAAGAAGTTGAAGATGATGATGAGGGTTTTGATATATTGAAATGGTGGAAATTAAATATTCCTCGATTTTCTATTCTCTCAAAGATAGCTCGTGATGTGTTAGTCGTTCTGGTCTCCACTGTTACTTTGGAGTCGACATTTAGCACCGATGGGCGTGTCCTCGATGTTTTTAGGAGTCTTTGTCTCCTCGGATAGTACAAGCTTTAATTCGTGCTCAAGATTTGATTCGTCGTGATTTTAAGCCAATGAATATCGAGGAAGGTTTATATGAGGTTGAAGCAATCGAAAAAGGTATTTTAGAACGGTTTATCAATTTTAGTTTTAGAATCTTATTCTCTTTTATATTTTTAACTTATAATTTTTTCCTTGGGTAGAACTGAAGAAAGATGGAGCCGATTAAACCATTATTGATATTTGATATTTGTGGTTTGTGGATTTTTGGAAGACTTTTGATGTTTTTGTAATGCTCCTGTACTAATGTTTTTGTACTTTGTAGTGCTACTGCCTTGTGGGAAGACTTGTGTTGTGTAATGATTATTATGGATTTGAGACTAGACTTAATTTATGAACTTGTAACTTGTTTATGATGCTTAATGTCTGTATTATGGTTATGCTCTTATGGACTTGTTTCTGTACTCTATAGTCTGTAGTGCTACTGCCTTTTGGGACTTGTTTATGTTGCTTAATGTCTGTGTTATGCTAAATGTTCCTTTAAATATTTTAAATGCTAATAGTTGTTGTACATCCATATTTTAGTCTTTAGATGCATTTAAATAATGAAGATTGAAGAATCACTCCCAACACGAATCAATATTGGTTGCTTTCATGCTTTGTGTCATCAGATTATGTCTTCTGTTAGCTTTGTGTCAATTCTAATTTCAATTTTCAAAATTAATTTCCACAAACAAGAAATTCATCTCCTGACTAATTTTCAAAATTAATGATTCTTAAACTTTAATTCTTTATTTGTATTGGGCTTCTATGTGACTACTTTAATTTGGTCCATTACATTTTACAAATATAAAAGCAGCCCAACTGCCAAGTGCCCAAGCCAAAAATCAAAATTACTTAATAAGAAAAAAAATTAAAAAATAGTCGGGCTCCCCGACTCCGATCCTGATGTCGTCTCGAATCCTGAATTCCCCGATGGGTCGGGTACCCGACATTTTTGGGACGGGCTCGAGCATCAAATTTCTCATCCCGATCCCGAACTCTCCGAATCCTGAACTCCCTGTGGCGTGCCCACCCCTAAGAAAAGATATAAACACGGGAGGGCAACTACTGGAGGTATACAGATAAGGGAATCACAAGCATCTGCAAAGAGGAAAGAAAACGGGAAAGAAAAGTTGGTGCTAACACAACCACCACAACCACTAGCTAACACAATTGCTAAGATCTTGTCAAGATTGAGCAAAAATAGAGGGGTGAAGTCATCTAGTCAGCCAACTATGTCTTCAAAAGGAAAACAAGTGGAATCTGTTGCTGTGAATCATGGATTTAAGACTCCTCCAACATCTAACAGTAAGAGAAAGTTAGAATTCAACATCCACGATCTGAGAAATATATAGAAGCCATAACACTTCAAATTATGGTCTACATAAATGAATGTCATGATCACCGCATCATTCTTTTGAGAGTGTCATGGATTTGATGAATGTTTGTTGTCTTTTTGGGCTTTTTAGCCATTAAATTTAAGTACTGTGAAGTGATGTTTAAGATTGCTAGAATAGTATAATTAAGCACTTTTGTATGTATGTTGACAACACTTTTGTATGTATGCTGACCGTCATGTTTAGTGATATTATATGTTTGTAGTAAATTGTAACCAAGTCAAACTTTGATTGGATGAGAAAATTGGAATTTTATTACAAGACTATTTTTACTAGATGAAACAACAACGATATGGCTGAAAGAGTCATGTTCAAAACTACAAGCTTATACATAACAATTGAATGTGAATTTGCTTGCAAAATAGTAGTGGCCATAGAAGCCGCATTTGTGTCTTAATCATCAGATTCATGTTGACCATCAATTGGGTAGCACCAATGGGAAAAACCATGCACCTCACAACAACAAAAAAGCTTTCTTTCATCGTAATTCAGCTTCTCCACAATTTTAATTGTAGTCTAGCGAGAACAGTTAGTTTTCCTGCATCTCTCCTTCTTAAATCTCAAAGGCGCATAATGTGTATATATTGAGCTGCTTGATTTTTCCATTATTTTTTGGGGTAAAATGGTTATAATGCACACCTAGTATATACAGGAACTCAATTTTAACGACTATTTTTAAATAATCAAATTTATTACAATATCACCCCTGTTGTTTTCATGTAATAACAAAACGACCCCTAACAATTTATGATATTACAAAACATTCCTTGAGGGTGTTACAATAAATTCATAATTAAATTAAAAAATATAAGGGTATTTTTGTGGAAAAAAATATTTTTGGACGGAAACCTAATAGAACCCCAGGACCTCAAACAAACATTAAACATTAGGAACTAATATGTAATAAACGAAAGCACGGGACTAAATTGTAATTAGAACTAAATAGAAGGTATTTGATGTAATTGCCCCAAATAATACTAATAAAAGGAAAATTAAAAGGTGTTAGAGACTAATATGTAATAAACGAAAGCGCGGGACTAAATTATAATTAGGACTAAATAGAAAGTATTTGATGTAATTGCCCCAAATAATAATAGTAAAAGGAAAACTACAAGGTGTTAGGGACTAATATATAATAAACGAAAGCGCAGGACTAAATTGTAATTAGAACTAAATAGAAAGTATTTGATGTAATAGAAAGTATTTGATGTAATTGCCCCAAATGATAATAATAAAAGGAAAATTAAAAAGTGTCTGAGCCCGGGTTCGAACCGGGGACCTCTAGTGTGTGAGACTAGCGTGATAACCAACTACACCACCCAGACCTGTGTACCCCATTTTAAAGACCCAATATATATTCTTTATTTTTTGGTATAATTATGTAAAAAATGGTGGACAACCCAATCTCATCTTTTCATCATCCCAGTCACCAACCGCCACTGGAGCATCCTTTCTTCCACCTTGTGCACTCGTAAGCTCCCCACCATCTCTCTCTCTCTCTCTCTCTCTGTATGTGTGCGGTGTTTGTATATCTATTCGTGCGAATCTGAATCTCTTTTCATTTCAGGCGGAGAACGCTGTATCAGAAGAAATGTCACAATGTAAGCATGCCTATATTCAATCCAATTGATTGAATGTTTTGTTTTTACTGTTTCAATTAATATTCCAATATAGACGATTAATGCTGTTGAATTCCTGCTTATCTGCCGTTTGTTTCCGTGTTTTCGATGCTGCATCATGCTCTTTTGAAGTTACTTGAGTGTCTCCTGGACCTTATGATGAATTTATACTGATTGGTGTAATTTTTTCTGGTTTTAATATTTATAAAGATGGAAAGGGATCGGTATCTCCATACGATGAGGCAATGGATGCATTGTCCTCACTGATAACAAAGCGCACTCGCGCTGATAAGAGCAACTCAGGCGACCGCTTCGAATTGTTGTATGATTATGTCAAGGTATCGCTGAATTAACTTATACTTTGCCTATGATAGATATGGGGTAATATTTTGTTGTGCTCAAGTCTTGTCTGTAATCTGTTTCTCTTATTTTGTAATTCAAATGTAGATATTGGAATTAGAGGAGCCAATTAAACAGATGAAGATTATTCACGTGGCTGGCACCAAAGGGAAGGTAACGAAGGACTTTGATTGATGTAGTATGCTTCGTGAATTTGAGATAGCAACAAGTTGTGTTAGTGTATTTCTGAGATTTAATACTGAAAGCACTTTTGAGAACGGTCTCTTGAATAACATTAGCACTAATATTGCTTTTATTCGGATGCTGGAACATGCAGGGATCAACGTGCACTTTCGCAGAATCTATTCTACGTAATTGTGGTTTTCATACCGGACTTTTCACGTCTCCTCACCTCATTGATGTTCGAGAGAGGTTTAGATTGGACGGGTATGTAGTTGAGCTTGGCATCAGAAATGAATGTGTACATTTTGTTATATTAGACAAACTTTTGGGCTTTTTATGCATTTCCATACTTTTTGAGGCAGTTTCAAGTATGGAAGAAATGCAATCAATTGATTTTTTTCTTCTTGTTTTTGCCTTGAAAATTTCAGTTTAGATATTTGTGAAGAGAAGTTTTTGACATACTTCTGGTGGTGTTTTTATCGGCTGAAGGCAAGTATAGACATTATTCGATAATATCATTTTGGCATATTGGTTTCTGTTTGTTTAACCCTTTGCTCTATAAGCTGTGACCAGCCTTTCAACCGTAATGTGGAATACTGATGCAAGTTTGTGATGTTGAAGATGACAAATCTGCATTTATATGGAATACTAGTCCAATGCTTGTGTACCTGCTTGTTCTCCGTTTTTCCTTCTTCTTAATGTCTTTGTTCTCTTTGTGTAGGAAAAATCCTCTGATGAGGTACCTATGCCGACATATTTTCGGTTTCTTGCTTTGCTTGCCTTTAAGATTTTTGCAGCTGAGCAGGTAATCTAAGATACACTTGCATGTTTTATTTCATGCCCATTTGCGATTTTATCCCATATTTATGTTAATGGATCCAGGTGGATGTTGCCATTCTGGAAGTAGGTTTAGGTGGAAAATATGATGCTACAAACGTGGTGAGTTAAGACACACATCTTAAAGGACCTTTTTGGTTATATTTAATTGCGAATACTCATCCTGTTTGGATTGCAACTTCTCAAGAAAAAGAGAGTGGTTACTGGATATCTGATATCAAGATGAATGGTATTCCTTCAGGTTGAGAACCCAGTTGTCTGTGGTATAGCTTCACTAGGATATGACCACATGGAAATTCTTGGTTAGTGTTTTCTCTCCATGGTATTTGTGTAACTGTCTGTCTAGTGTAGTCTAATTATTTTGATATAGAAATCCTGCAATTTCATATGAAGGATGGAAGTGTGGACAATTTGACGGTTTTTTGTAGTTAGATAATTTGGACTACTCTGCATGAACAAATGGGGGAGGGCATGTGGACAGGTTAAAAGAGGTGGGTGAAGGGTTAAGGTCATTTTGATATTTCTTGTACTAGGTTAATTTAAACAGTGAGGTGAAATAAAATTTTTGCATGTCAAAGTTCTGTTTTAGTTTGCAAATTAAGCTTGACTGCACTCATATCGTTCATTGGTGTAAAGAAAGTTATGTTCTTCTCAACATTTACTCTAAATGGTGACAGGAAATACCCTCGGACAAATTGCTGGGGAAAAGGCTGGGATTTTCAAGGTACGAGGACAATAAGTTTTTCTTGTCATGTTCATTAATATGAAAATTTTCTTACGGTGTACAAATATTTGGTTCATTTTCTTTGCTTATCATTTGTCTCATTATTCCTTGCTTTTCTGTGACTAGAGTGGCATTCCAGCCTTCACTGTGCCACAGCCTGAAGAAGCCATGACTGTTCTTGAGCAGAAGGCTGCACAGTTGAATGTGAGTTTAACTTCTCTCTACTGATCTTTGATTGTGACCAAATTGGAGTTTTGAGTTTTAAGTTTCAGCTAATATAGTTTGCCAGCTAGAAACTTTGATGGCTCTGCCTGATACATCTCTTGTCGAGGTTTATTTAACAAAAAAGTAGTGATTGGTCTTCTTTGATTCTGAGGTTAATTTAGAACTCTCACTATTTGAAATTTATGAACTGAGAATGAGGAACCCGGCCTCTAATGAAAATTTTGTTAAAACACTCTTAGGAAGATGAAAAGAGGATCGTAGAAGCTACGGGCAATGCATTTCAATAAATTGCCTAACCAATCCCGATTTTCATTGTATTTAGCTGATTACCTCAGAATCACATGGTGTATGAGTGTCTTAACTGAAGCGTTTACTGTAGAGACTATATTTCTCATGATATTATGTGCTACTTGGGCTATTGCTTAAACCCATAATTTTCTTTTGGGTCAGAAACCATATTCTTTTTGTCATGCATAACCTCTCAGCTAATATACACCTACAAACCAAATTGGCACCAAATAAAGTTAACACGTGATGCTGCTAACAGGTAAATCTTCAAGTAGCTGCTCCTTTGGATCCTAGCCTGCTGAGTGGCCTGCATCTCGGGCTTGAGGGTGACCACCAATACTTAAATGCTGGTCTTGCAGTTGCTCTATGCTCGACTTGGCTTCAGAGGACTGGTCGTGTCGGAATCAATTACCTAAATCAGACTGTAAGCTCTATCAACCAGGCTTTACATTATTAGACCATTACTGTATCTGATCAATTATTGCTTTTGGAATGGAAGTAGACCTCTCTGCCGGACGAATTCATCAAAGGGCTTGCAGCTGCTTCTTTGCCAGGACGAGCTCAAATTGTCCCTGATCAGTTCATTGAGAGTGGGAACCCAGGGGATCTTGTGTTCTACTTAGATGGTGCGCATAGTCCAGAAAGCATGGATGTATGTGCAAAATGGTTTTCCCTTGCAACCCAAGAAGATTATAGCCCTCTACTCAACCAAGGTCTCAGCAACTCTAAAGGATCCAATGAATCAGGACAGAGTGAGCCCCTCAAGAAAAGTTCTACTCAGGTAATGATCTGCAATTATATTTGTTCCATTATTTCAGAAATTCTTATGACAATGTTCTTTGGTGCTCAAAAGAGCAAAACTGGAGGTGGCTCCTGATGAAGAGTACTTCCTAGTGCCATTTTTTTGTCTTTTCTCTTAGCCAGGCCTTGCTCTCTTTGTGTAAGTTACTATAGTAAGTATCTTGAAAGTACTGAAATTAGATAATTGCAGCAGCAATCAGTCTAGGTCTCCACGGATACAGATTTGCACTATTTGCATCTTCATTTATCGATTTATTCCTAGTGCATAAATGTAATCTAACTTGTTCACCAATGTGCAGATTTTGTTGTTCAATTGTATGTCCGTGAGGGACCCTCAGTTGCTTCTTCCACGCTTAATGAAGGCATGTGTTAGTCATGGTAAATATTAACTTTGCCAAATTGCATGCTTCTTACGCCTGAAGTGATGGATGAAGAAAGAAGCTTTGAAATCTTAGTTACTCTCTTTTTTCTTGGGGAAAAAAAGAAAGCGATCCATTTTTATGGCCTTGTTGCATTATGATTTCAGGAGTCTACTTTAAGAAAGCCCTCTTCGTTCCAAACACGTCAGTGTATTACAAGGTGGGCACTGCTTCGACGCCTGCAGCTGATGCTCAAGTTGATCTCTCATGGCAACTGACTCTTCAAAGAGTATGGGAGAGCCTCGTTGTTGGGGAAAAAGGTAATTCTTTGCTTTGTGTTGTGTCTCTAATTACTTACCTCCAGCTTCAATTTTCATGGTTGAGTTGTTAAACTGCATTTCTTCAACCATAACTTCGCGGTCCTTCGACCTAATTTTTTTGGGTTTAGAAGTACATGAATTATAGGCTAGATATTACATGACTCAGAAGAATCAGCCTCAATTGTGGAATACAGCATCTCTTTTCATATGATTATCCAATGTAAATATACCACTGCTTTTATTTTGTCATTGCCCATATCCTGTTTTCATCAGGTGCAAAGCACACAATGGATTCAAGTTGTTATTGCATATGAATCTCATACGTACTTACTTTGCAGGGAGAGATGCGAAAAATGCTGACCTAATAACTGGTGATGCAGTCCGTGACGATACTGAGAAAGGTGCCCATAGTTCTGAGAACAGCACAGTGTTTGCTTCACTTCCCCAAGCTATTAACTGGCTCCGGGACAGCGTCAGGAAAAATCAATCTGTTCGCTTTCAGGTACTGCAAATTCTGGCATGCTAAGTTTTATCCAGAATGTGAACTAGGAAATAGGGATACAAAAATAACATTCCAATTGTCCACTAGTTTTTCCAATTCACAATTCCCTAATTGCTTGATTTCATTTGGAGATCACCTACGTGCGAAAAGATCACTGAAGCCGGGTCTTTTTTTTTAAATGTTATCTGTTATTCTTATGTTCATCTCTAAACCTTTTTTTCACTGTGTGCGCTACAGGTCCTGGTGACAGGTTCTTTACATCTTGTTGGAGATGTTTTGCGAGTAATCAAGAAGTAACATGGCCGAAGTTCACAATCTTCTCTTGTACCAAAACAACAGTTAGAACAGAGAACTCAAATTTCTCCCCATTTATTTTTTCACACTACAGACGTTTTCATGATTGTGATGCAAAATCATACCCTTTCGATAGTTGAGAGGATCAACAACCTCAATTTTGAGACTGTCATATACTGTATGAAACTTGTATTTGAAAAAAAAAAAAAGAAATTGATGTTATTGTTCTGAGAATTATAAGTGGAGAAGCCGCTCCACATTCACTACTTTTCTCAAATACCTGCATGAAAGTAGGCCGCGCCACCAATGTACTTAGATTCAAATGACCTAAATTGACTATTCAGACTAGATTCCCTTAAAATGCAAACCCAGAGCACAAGTAACTGGAAAATTATGGCAACTAAACAGGTGAAATTGCAAACAGAGCTAGTACACATTAAGCATCTCTACCTAGAAATACTCACTCAGCTAATAAACCACACAACTTCAGTTGTCGGAGGATCTCCAACTTAAGTTCAAAACTATGCCAAACATTTTGCTGTC
>JBBMKE010000009.1:19987380-20000956 GCA_037834125.1 Lippia alba | reverse complement strand
TAAAATATTTTTATTTTTATATAAAATATTTTTATTTGTATATAAAATATATTTATTTATATAAAATATAGTCGTGTCGGAGCCGTGTCGTGTCCTAAAATTTTTAAAAAATCCGTGTCGTCGTGTCCGTATCGTGTCGTATCTGTGTCGCCGTGTCTGTGTCCGTGCAACATAGTTAAAAGTGAATGATGCTAACAATGAAACATTAGTATTAGAGTAGTCATTAATTGACTCAAGTGGATAGGGGATTGAGTTCATTTAAGTAAAATCTCGGGTTCGAACCTTGTGGATGTAAAAAATTACGTTGGGAGGGGTCCCTGCAATAAGCGCATTCAGCTATTTTAGGAGATTAGTCCTTCACTCAATTGGGTAGGGGAAAACTTGAGAGATGGAAAAAAATTAATTTAAGAAAATAGGACCCAAAATAATTAATTTAAGGAAATAAAACTATGAATGTTAGTAAATATGACTCGAACATGAAACTCACATGGATGATGGACCGGACTATGTGTCAATGCAGGTTTTCCAAGTCCATTAAACTGCCCGAGGTTTGGGCTACACTTGGGTTTACTATATAATAAAATGGGCCATTAACAAACTGTGAAGGGCCCGAGAATCGTGTGATTTATTATTATTAGTATTATTATTTTGACGTAAGAATCGTGTGAAATTTAATGCTCCATAATTTGACAATATCCTTCTCGCGTTTCGAGGAAGCTTGGTAATGTGCACATGAATTTCACCCATTCTCCAATAAATGCTTCAATTTCCACATAAGACTATTCCCATAATCATGTAAATCCCTTTTTTTCCTTTTTGCTCATAGTCTTAAGTCAATTAATTTGAAAAAAAAAGTCTCAAGTCAATTAATGAATTATTAAAATTATTGTGAAAATTACAATTTGAAGTTGCCCGACATTACTCTTCTTTCTTATTTGGATTATCAAAGATAAGATTGAAATATGTAGTAGATGATTACGATAATAATTATTAATTAATCCGGCCTAATGATTCTTGTGAAAAGGTTTCAGAAGGACAACTGTGGAGTGTGGACCTTGTCACCCTATTTTGTCGTAATTTGGTTTGTTTAATCAGATCCCATCACCTTTCGGACTTTTCAATACGCTCATTACAAAATGATGTTTATCTTAATTATACAAGCCCGTCCTAAGATATCCTTATTTAACATATAAATCTTTAACACTTTATTTGTCAGCATATTAAATTCGTGAATTACTTCAAAGACAAAATTGCCCCATCAGTATAATTCTCGCTCTCTCTCTCTCGTCTAGATTCTTGATTCTTGAAGTGTTTTGTCATCGTTGAGCATAGGTTCGTCCTTCATTCTCAGGTATTAATTTCGTGTTTCTTGTCTATTTGATGTTCTAAACTATCCATTGTTGAATCCCATTATATGATATATATATTATGGGTTTTTGGCTTTCAAGAATTACGTGATTGATCATAAGTGGAGTGCAGTCACCTTTATCAGTGCTGTAGATGATTATGTATCTCTGGGTAGACAGTTCATAATCTTTTCTCAGTTTCTTATTGAATTCTGCAAATTATCACAACCCATTCAGCAGAAAAGTGAAAATTCCATCAAGGGCTTTAGAAATGAGAGTTCTGTATCACTCCTCTTCTTTGGTTGATTTTATTTTTTTATGTTTAATTTTGTTTTGGTGATCTCTGTATATTAGTGTGGGCATGGATTCTTCGAATTGGATTGAGAATTCATGTTTTCTGAAGGGATTCTGGATTTCATATCCTTTATTAGCAAATACTTAAATCCTGATTTACTAATAATGTGTTTACTAATGAATCAATGACTGCTTATGCTCATATCGATGTTCTAAAGTTTTATGATGACATCCAGTTCTTTTCACTTGTATAAACTAGTGCCTTTGATCTGCCCTTATGATTGTATTTACCTGAAGGAGTTCATCTTGAAAATGTCACTTTTTCCCTAACTTGTGTCGTCAACTCAATGGTAATCGCTTTGTTTCTGAAGGATGTACTCACAGAGCGAAGCTATAAAATGTCTGCTTCGAAAATGGATAGTGTTACCAATGTTATGGAGTACCAGACCATAGCAAAGGATAAATTGCCAAAGATGGTTTATGACTATTATGCTTCGGGTGCAGAAGACCAATGGACTCTCAAAGAGAATCGAGATGCATTTTCCAGGATACTGTAATGTTTCTCCATCATTGTACTATTAGAGTACACATTACACAACTGTTTTTCTTGTCATAATCTTACCAAACTTATTCTTGAGACAGGTTTCGTCCTCGTGTTCTCATAGATGTCAGCAGAATTGACACGAGCACAACCGTCTTGGGTCACAAAATCTCAATGCCTATAATGGTTGCTCCAACCGCCATGCAGAAAATGGCACACCCCGAAGGAGAGCTTGCCACGGCACGTGCCACATCAGCTGCTGGAACCATAATGGTTTTTGTTTCTTACTCCCCTTACATTTCATTTTTTTTTATGATAAACTAGTATGTTTTATAACCATAGTGCTAAATTATACTTTGTTGGTTGTAGACTTTATCTTCATGGGGAACATCCAGTATCGAAGAGGTTGCCTCGACTGGACCGGGCACTCGATTATTTCAGCTATATGTCAGTTCTATTTTCACCTTTTCATGTCCAGTTATAATTTCACTTTGGATAATTACACTGCCATTACCGGAGGTTTGAAAATTTACAAAGACTTCCCTGGCATGACATGGCCTAAGGCATATTATTACAGACTTACAGTCATAAATTTAAAATCAAACATTAATCTATGCCTGTCAAGGACAAAATGTGTATTCATAAGAACGAAACACAGAGGATGTCATCAAAGTCCATAAATTCAGATGTAATGTAAAAATGGGAAGTTTGTGTAATTAGATCAAACCTCAGGGTGTATCAGTGTAAAATGTAAATTATCCCTTTCACTTTTTATAGCAAATTTACTCTGTTTCTCTTTTATGGGCTTTTCTATGTGATTTTATGAGCTGCAGAACATCTGATTATAGATTGATTTGCTTTAAAATTTAGGTTTTTAAGGATAGAAACATTGTTGAGCAACTTGTAAAAAGAGCTGAAAAGTCTGGCTACAAGGCAATTGCCCTTACGGTGGATACTCCAAGGCTAGGACGACGGGAAGCTGATATCAAGAACAGGTAATTTAGATTTTCTTCTGTCATTTTCATTGTACAAGCAGTAAAACAAATTTAATCTCTGCTTCATCAAGTTCTTTTCCGCTGAATTAAGGCTTTATTTATGCGAATCAGATTCGTGTTGCCATCCCATTTGACTATAAAGAATTTCGAGGGGCTGGATCTTGGCACCATTGACAGGGTAAATTTTACGCACGTTACTTCATAAAATTAATATAATTTAGTCAACATGTTTAAGTTTCATGGACAATTTGGCATGATTTAGACAAACGACTCTGGACTCGCTACATATGTTGCTGATCAAATAGACCGGTCTCTTAACTGGAAGGTAAGAATCTTGTTCCTGGCAAAGTATATTCTTAACATGAAAATGTGCGATGAAATATATAATCTGAAGAAACAACTTCTCACACAGGATGTGAAGTGGCTTCAGACAATCACTAACTTGCCAATTCTAGTAAAGGGAGTCTTAACGGCTGAGGACAGTACGTCGCCTTATATCAGAAATCAAGTATTTCGTTGTTCTTATTTTATTACTAATGAGTTCCATTCTTGAAACTGTTTAGCAAGTATTGCTGTGCAAGCTGGAGTAGCAGGGATAATTGTGTCCAATCACGGAGCTCGCCAACTCGATTATGTTCCTGCAACCATATCTGCCTTAGAAGAGGTTTTCACAATTTTACACTACTATTACTCTTTTCAATTTTTATTATACAAGAATCGGACGTATTAATTAACAAATTTCAAGTTATAGGTTGTGAAAGCCGCACAAGGTAAAGTCCCGGTTTTCCTGGATGGTGGGATTAGGCGTGGAACAGATGTCTTCAAAGCATTAGCACTCGGTGCATCAGGTGTATTTGTAAGTTTTTAAAACCTCTTATTGAAGGACTGATTTATATTTCAAAGTGAGCATAAGGTTGTAGCTTTCTTGATGAGCTAGCAACTCTGAAATCACACATGACAAATGTAAACACACGTCGATATGATTGATCAATCCAGTTTTCCAGGAAACTTCCACATTACATCACAAAAACATATGAGAACAATTCATTTCATTACACGGTCCATTCTTTATTGCATCATTACAGATTGGACGGCCGGTAGTTTTCGCTCTAGCAGCTGATGGGGAGGCGGGTGTGAGGAAAGTCCTCCAAATGCTGCACGACGAGTTTGAGCTAGCAATGGCATTGAGCGGGTGTCAGTCCATCAAGGAAATTACACGAGCACATATCGTGACACCGTGGGACACACCGCGTGTTTCTCCCCGTTTGTGAATGGTCCCGTTTAGGACTAAACAACGTTGGTGCATGGAAGAACAACTCAACAAACTTAGTTAACATCTCTGCTGGGAAACTGCAAGGGAAGGATCATTTACATCATGTGTTGTACATTGGGTTGAATAGTTTGATGTGCATTTTGATGCTGAAATGTTTCGAAATTTCGTGGTTATGTGTATTACGTTGAATTGTCAACTTTATATTTAATTTTCTGTTTTTTTTTTAAGTGATAAATAAAATGATATAATTATAAATGTGTGATTTGATAACTCTAATAATTTAGTTGATGTATATCTACTCGAGAGTTTCGTGGTCCAACGAGCTTTAATTTGTGATGATAGAGGATCCCGGAGAATAATGCCATAATCAAGCGAATATAAATTATGGTCCATTATATATTTATCACTGTTCATTTAAATAATTTAGTTTCCAAAAAAAAAAACCAAAATTCCGAGGGGAAATCCAGTCATAATTAAAGCAGCCGGAAATCCAGTCATAACCAAAACTCATAATTTAATACTTTCTAAACTATGCTTGTGGGAAAAATATTTCAGCCGACTACCGATGACAAATAGTTCAAATAAATATGACTTTGTTCTCATACAATTTCACTGGTTTTTCCAAATCACTTCTGTATCTAGAATAATCATTTTGGTACCCAGAAATCTTAGCATACATTCTTTTCTTTAAAGCACGGACATGCCTGAAAAATGGTCCGTGCAGTGTCCGACACGTATTGGACAGGGACACGGCTCCGACAAGCTTCCGACACGTGTCGGACACGGCGAAGTGAAGTGTCCAACATCGCGGGACAATTTTTACCCATTTTTAAATATTTTTTAAAAAAAAAACTGAAATAACAAAACTTATTTGAGTTTTTAATATTACATATTTTTATAAATATTTTATGTTACGTAGATTATACTTATAAAATCTTTTTATTTTTACATAAAATATTTTTATTTTTATATAAAATATTTTTATTTATATAAAATATAGCCGTGTCGTGTCCTAAAATTTTGAAAAAATTCGTATCGCCGTGTCCGTGTCTTGTCGTGTCGTATCCGTGTCGCCGTGTCCGTCCAATATAGAGTTTTGGTGCATGGCATGGTTGGTATACACAAGAATTAGTATGGTTGATAATCATGAGACAAGTGAGTCACAGAGCTGGTGTAACAGCGAACTCCTATATATCAAGAGTCCAGAACAACAACAAATCCCATTATAGAAACAAATAGAAATCTTAAGAGCAAATCCGATCAGAGAATCAAACCTAAGTAAGACTACTCTTCTACAATAATATTGAGATATATATTGCTCTCGAGAACTGCAAATCTGTTTTCGCCTTCAGCGTTCCCAGATGGATATCAGCCTCGAGGAGATCAAATATAAAGTTGTCGATTTGGTTCGTAAATTTCCTTCTTCCAATTTCTTCTCAATATTTTGAATTCTGAGTTGCAATCTGGATATGTAACAATCTGAGTAATGTCATATTTACAGAAAAGAATCCCTGTCGATGAAGTGTTTCAGCAATTAAAATGCACACCAGAAGGTCTAACCTCGGTAGAAGGAGAGAACAGGCTCAAAATATTTGGTCCAAACAAGTTGGAGGAGAAAAAGGTTCCCACATTGTTTTCTTTCTCTTTTATATATTTATTGAAGTGAAAATCCAGTAGTAATTAACTGTTTTGAATTATTCCTATGATCAGGAGAGCAAAATTTTAAAATTCTTGGGCTTTATGTGGAACCCCTTATCGTGGCTCATGGAGGCTTGTGCTTTGATGGCTATCGCGCTTACTTGGCAGGATTTCGCCGGTATTGTTGCCTTATTGTTAGTCAACTCCACAATCAGTTTCATGGAAGAAAGCAATGCTGGCAATGCTGCAGCAGCTCTTAAGGCTGAAATTGCACCCAAAACCATAGTCAGTTACTGGTTTATAAATCCTCAATAAAATGACTGTCAAAACTGTTTATGATTTATGTTTTGGTTGTTTTAGGTTTGGAGGGACGGTCAGTGGACTCAACAAGATGCAGCTGTTCTTGTTCCAGGAGACATTATAAGCATAAATCCGGGAGATATCGTCCCTGCTGATGCTCGTCTTCTTGATGGTGATCCTTTAAAAATTGACCATTCTGCCCTCACAGGAGAATCTCTCCCTGTCACCAAGAACCCTTTTGATGAAGTTTTCTCAGGATCGACGTGTAAACAGGGTGAGATTGAAGCTGTCGTTATAGCAACTGGTGTTAATACTTTGTTTGCTAAGGCAGCTCAACTAGTTGATAACACCAATCAAGTTGTTAATACTTCTGCATATGCTCAATTTTCGTTGGGATGATCATTGAGATCATCGTCATGTACGCAATACAACACAGAGAGTTTAGGGAAGGGATCAACAATTTGCTGGTTCTGCTAATAGGTGGAATTCCTATTGGGATGCGGATAGTGTTGTCTGTTACTATGGCTGTTGGTTCCCAGAGGCTTTCGCAGGAGGGTGCGCTTACTAAAAGAATGACTGCTGTAGAGGAAATGGCGGAAATGGACGTCCTCTGCTGTGACAAAACGGGCACGTTGACTTTGAATAAAACGTCGGTTGACTGAAGCCTCGTAGAAGTGTTCGTGAAGGGATTAGACAAAGAGCAGGTGATTTTGCTTGCAGCAAGAGCTTCAAGAACTGACAATCGGGATGCTATTGACGCTGCCGTTGTAGGAATGCTTGCTGATCCGAAAGAGGTATACGAAATATTAGTTGAAACTAAATTTAATGATTATTCTTGTGAACTAAACATTGTTAGTGGTTTCTATTCTGTCCTTCGGCAGGCGCGAGCTGGTATAAGAGAGGTACATTTTCTGCCCTTCAACCCTATTGATAAGAGGACTGCATTAACATATATAGATTCCGAAGGGAATTGGCATCGTACCAGCAAAGGTGCGCCTGAGCAGGTATATATACATATTTTCATCTCCACTCTGAGATAATTGTCCTATTTAAGTGATTGCTATTAACTTCTTTCAACTGAATGTCAGTTATTGGCGCTCTCTAATTGCGAGGAAGATGTCAGAAGGAAGGTTTACGCAACAATTGACAAGTTTGCTGAACTTGGACTCCGTTCTTTGGGAGTTGCCCTACAGGTCTTCCTAAAACTTCCCTGATTTCATCGTAGTTTTAATTTCCTTTAACTTTGATGTTTGTTTGCAGGAAGTTCCTGAGAAAACGAACGAAAGTCCAGGAGGACTGTGGAAATTTGTTGGTTTGTTACCGTTGTTTGACCCACCAGGGAGTGATAGTGCAGAGGCAATCAGAGTAGCCTTAAGTTTGGGTGTAAATGTGAAGATGATCACCGGTAATAAAATCTCATATTTCAGTCATCTACTTCACTAAGTTTCCAGTTGCTTATAATTACAACTTTCTTTCCCCATTTTGTTCAGGTGACCAACTCGCTATAGGCAAGGAAACAGGACGTAAACTTGGAATGGGAACAAACATGTATCCGTCTTCATCCTTACTAGGCCAAGACATAGCGGGATTTCGTAAAGATGAGTTGATTGAAAAAGCCGACGGTTTTGCCGGAGTATTTCCTGGTCAGTTCACTCTTTAGGGTGTTCTCTGATTGGACTTTTTGATGCAGTTTATATAATTTCTTGCGTTTGGATACTGTAATCCGTGATCTCATGTGTTTTTTCTGCACTTCAGAGCACAAGTATGAAATCGTGAAGAGGTTGCAAGAAAGGAAGCATATTTGTGGTATGACTGGTGATGGTGTTAACGATGCTCCTGCGTTAAAGAAGGCAGATATAGGCATTGCTGTTGCTGGTGCGACAGATGCTGCTAGAATCGCATCTGACATTGTCTTAACAGAACCGGGGCTGAGTGTCATTGTAAGCGCTGTTCTTACTAGCAGGGCTATTTTCCAAAGAATGAAAAGTTACACTGTAAGTGAAAGCACCTTTCGTCAATATAACAATTATATCATATAATCATAACCTTTGCCTGTTCGCATACTATCTGACTTCACGTTCCTTTGACTACCGTGTTTCAGGTATATGCCGTCTCCATCACAATCCGTATAGTGGTACATGCTCCAAAAACTTATAATCTTACAGCTCTAGATTATTTTTAGCTTACAGAACTTAACAATATGTTATCTTTCTATGTTTGACTACAGGTTGGATTCATGCTTATTGCTCTGATATGGAAATTCAATTTTTCCCCATTCATGGTTCTGATCATTGCTTTCTTAAACTATGGTGGGATATGCTTCCTTCTTCATCGTCATTCTTGAAATAATGAACAATTATCGTCCTCAAAACTAATTTATTTACGTGTTGCATTTCCAGGAACCATCATTACTATTTCAAGGGATCGCGTGAGGCCATCTCTTGTACCAGATAGCTGGAAATTGAAAGAAATATTTGTCACCGGAAATGTCTTAGGAGTCTAGCTAGCACTAGGGACAATATTATTCTTTTCGTTGACAAAAGATACCGACTTTTTCCCGGTAGGCATGAAATTCCATAACTATGGCATTAATCTTAAGTAATGCAACGTAAACCCTCTTCTTAATTCATTCTTGCGATTTTAGGACAAGTTTGGTGTAAGATCCATCAGAGATCGTCCTAGGGAAATAACGGCTGCATTATACCTGCAAGTAAGTATTGTGAGTCAAGCACTTATATTTGTGACGAGGTCTCGTGGCTGGTCCTACGCTGAACGACCCGGAATGCTCCTTTGGAATGCTGTCGTCATTGCGCAGCTGGTAAGAAACTTGTGCTGATATATGTTGTCAACTGATTTAACAGAGCTTTTTATTGAGACTCACTATAAAGCGAAATTTACGCGACAGGTTGCGACAATAATAGCTGTATATGCTGATTGGAACTTTGCAAGTATCAAAGGATGTGGATGGGGTTGGGCTGCAGTTATCCGGATTTATAGCCTCGTAACTTATGTTCCCCTCGATATTCTCAAGTTCGGCATTCGCTATGTCCCGAGGGGATAATGTTCTGGAGAAGAAGGTAGATTGTTTGTTTTACCATAGATTGACAAGAAGTTAGCAGCAGACATATCCCATTACATCTTAACTGCGACTGGAATTTGCTCAACTGTTTTTCCCCTCAGCCGAGTATTCATCTAAGACGTCAATGTTTTATTAAATTATCACATTATTATTGGCAACCGTAGACCTAGTTAAGAATAGAGATAACTTGTTATCAGTTCTAAATCAGTAAAACCTGTGAAGTGATGGTTTTTTTAGATTTCCAGGCCTTTGTACCTCTGGATTGTAATGATACAAGCTTGATCACTGTAATTTGTGTTGGCCATTCTGCCTTGACATGTTATTAATTGCATGAGTCCAATTAAACAAACAAGCGCCTGTAGCTCAGTGGATAGAGCGTCTGTTTCCTAAGCAGAAAGTCGTAGGTTCGACCCCTACCTGGCGCGATTTTTATTTTCGAGTTTTACTAGTCATTTTTTTTTTCCATTTTTGAGTTTTACTAATCTTTTTTCTTTTTTTCATATTTGAGTTTTAATAATCTTCTTGTTTTTTTTTCATTTCTGAGTTTTACTAATCTTTTTTTTTTCAAGGAATGAAGGTTTGTGGGAAATCAAGATTGCAAGGAAAAAAAAATTAAAAGCTTTTTTTTACCAATGAGAAATACTCCAAACTTTATTCATGGGGGCCCAAACTTTTGATGGTATATATATATCCCTAGAAATGAAAGCAATTGCAATGCAAACTACGATCACAGAAGAAATCTTGCAAATATATAAATAATACAGTCAAAACAGAAACACTTTTGTTTTATGTGCGTGTGTTGAAGTGCAGCTTCTTCTCTGTCATTCCTCTTCACTCTCACCAATCAAAAACTGTCGTCAATTTGAAATACTTTATGGCTATGCACAACTTTCTCTACTCTATTTCGTTCTTGTTCAACATTTTGGAAGATCATTTGGAGGAGGAATTATCGCTTCATTTGGCCCTTTTCCATTTTCCACCACAAATACCATCTTAAGTCCCCACGTTGTGTGCACTTCCAGATGACAATGCAGAAACCAAGCCCCTGCGTTCAAACAACTAGATGGGTTATTTGTAATTAATCCAAAAACCTGGATATCTAGAATTAAGGTCAGCTATTGCTCTCAATTGAGGCACACTTCATCATCATGCCTGACACTGAGTGAAAACTATCTACCCACGATACCCATACTGAGATTTACCGTAATTTACCCTCCTCACAATCTGTCGGGTCAGGGTGTGGGGGTGCTTGGGGTGAGCGATTTCACCTTTTGAGTGCAAGAAATGAAATGAAGTGTAATTAACATACCTGGATTGTCGGCCCTGAATCTTATGGCAGTCCAACCAGCAGTAGGTACACTTATAGTGTTCCTCTCAACAGGGTCAACAAGATTGAACCTTTTCGTATCACTTTTAGGATCAAAGTTGCCCAATCCTTTTCCTACAACGAAGAAGTTGAATCCATGCAGATGTGTAGGATGGCTTTCTGGTGCTATGATCGAAGTCCCCTGCAACACTACCTGGACCGTCGAATTATACGCCAATCTGTACGCTTTCGTCCCGTTGTTGGTCTGCATGTTAGTCGGAGGGGTGCCGGTATAGTTGTAAGGATTAGGAGGATTCGCAGGAAAATCATCTGTATAAACTCCACTTATGTTGTAGTAATGTGCCTGCAAGATGGCGATAGTGGGCATCACAAACGTGACGTTGTTGATATCCGCCACGACCCGTGACCCGTTTAGGCATGTCGGGCACGGGTTGATCCCTACGCTGATGGCGAGGAGGAGGGAATGGTCGACGGTCTTGGGGACGTTGGTGGGGTATTCTTTTGAGTTGAGGCTTTTGAGGGAGTCCATGAACTTCATGGTCACAGGGGTGGCGTTGCGCGGGGGTATTTCGGTCAATGCAGTCGGGGTGAAGGCGAGGGTGTTCTTGTAGCGTACGGCGCCGGTCGCGATTTGGTTGTCCGTGGCTACTATGGTGTCCATGAAGGGCGAAATGGCGATGAGGTAGTTGCCGGCTTTCTGATCGGCGGTTAGGAGGGCGTTAGTGGTTTGGCCCGGCCCCATGAATATCGTGTCGGTTTTGAAAGGTTTAGTGTAGGAAGCGTCGACCTCGACTATGGTGAGCTGGTGCCCGGCTATTTTGAAGAATAGTTCTTCATTGAGTGCGGCGTTCACTATGCGGAGTAGGTATGTTTTGCCACTTTCGACGTGGAGCGTGTAGCCCTTGGATGTGCAGTTTGGGGCCGGGCCCGGTAGCCCGTTGATCGTGTGGGCATCGGAAACGTTGGGAGGCATGCCTTGCTTCATGGCCTGGTTGATGATCACCTCCACGTCCGATTTCCACCATTCTCCTGCGAGAAATGTAGTTAAAAGATCTGTCAAACATCCCACATCAAATAGATTATACAATGTGATGCTATTTATAAAGGGTTCAACATACCTAAAACGATTATCTCTTCCTTGTCGGGCTTGGGGAATGGATAAGGAACGCCTCGTTTGGGTAAAATGACGATTGCGCCATGCACGGTTGCCCTTTGCCAGTTTATATGTGCATGCCATAGAAGTGTGCCTCTCTGTCCCGTGAGGGTAAAATTGTAAATGTAACTCTGCCCGGTTTGAATGGGGCATTGCGTAATATACGCCGGCCCGTCCGACCACCCCGTTCGGAGCTGTCTAACCCCATGCCTAACATGCATTAACAGTATCAAACATCACAGAGAAACTCAATTTTCATATCACAAAGTTGAAAAAAATAAATAAATCAAGGTTATTGCATGTTAGTGTTAATTAAGCAGACCAGTGTATTGTGACATTGTCTTTGACATGGTTAACAACCCTGATAATCACGTTATCATCTTCCCTTGCATAAAGGGTAGGCCCTGGAAACTTCCCATTTACCGTGATTATAGGCTTGCTCGCACACAACCTCGTACAGTTTTTCCGTACAACCTGTGAAATATCAATCCAAATTATACAAAATGTTATCTAACACGTTTGATTTGAGCCGCATTTGCGCTTAATTCTTAACTATAAGCCTCTTACACGGAATTTGTAATGGCGGACTTTTGACTCAACGCACCCCGGAAACCATAAAACCGCCGCGAGCAAGAGGAAGGGAAGAGCACGGAATAATCCCATTGTGATCTGCTTAGTGTTCGTTGAATAGATTTGCTCTTATTTGAGACAATTTCGATGTCGGCGAATTGAAACATTATAAAGGAAGGAAGCTCTGTATGTGATGCAACGTCATTTTACATGGTTAGGTGAACATCAATAGCAGTCATCCATGAAGTATTCCAATTCCAAGTTTTCTTGCATGTTACGCAAAGTAGTCCTGAAATCGACCGAGTATATGGACATGACTGTATGTAATATGTTGATCTCCTCACCATTAATGTCAACTGATAGGAGAAGAAGGGAAACTGAAAAGAATGTTTCCTCTGTATTCTGGTATCGTGGGCAAGAATTGTGTGTATTCTTTTTCATAGTTAAGATAATTATAATTACATGAGTTGTCGTTTCTCTGAATTTTAAGGCCATACGATGGACTGATCGATCAAAATACTCTGAAGTGTTTTCTAATCTAAAGAGACTTCAGTGGTGAAGCCCTTTCATCACTGATACGTCTAACTCAACTGTTAATGATGCTTTTAATTGTGGATTACCTGATTTTCTCGCA
This sequence comes from Lippia alba, assembly GCA_037834125.1. Taxonomy (NCBI): domain Eukaryota; kingdom Viridiplantae; phylum Streptophyta; class Magnoliopsida; order Lamiales; family Verbenaceae; genus Lippia; species Lippia alba. The sequence goes on along the minus strand of JBBMKE010000009.1, from coordinate 19,987,806 downwards.
ACTGTATTAAACCATATCTTGTTTATATTTACCATACTAGGAAAAACCTTCAAGAGATTGTCCCAAGTGTTACATTTGACTGCAGTGGAAGTTCATTAATTAACACATTGTAATTATTTTGGACCCAAATGTGAATTGTGATCTTTAGATTTGAATTGTATCATTTCTACTGTATAAAGAGTAGATAAATGTGCTAAATGTGTTAAGATTAGGTAATTGGCGTAGACAATGGGCGGCTTACATGCAAATGGCATCGGGATAAAGATGTAAGGATCATTAGTTGAGAAATGGTTTTCATTAATGGAATAAAAATATATATATGTAATTATTGCTATGTTAACCATTCATCACACCATTAAAATATAGTAAGTGAAAAGATTAATTAGCTGAAGCTATAAGCAACATCTCATCCCACAACCAAATGAG
>JBBMKE010000009.1:19903104-19915940 GCA_037834125.1 Lippia alba | reverse complement strand
TTGGGGGAAGACTACAGTGACGGGTCTGTGGGTGACTGGACTAAGTCACCACCGGGACTGTCCATTTTTGTTGATCCAAGAGAGTTCTAACTTCTAAGTTGTTGTTGCCACAAGTAATATTTTGTTCTTTTTTTTTAGGCTAGCAAGGGAAGAATCTGATTTTCTCAAATGACAAAGGCCCTTTTATTCCGTTTTGTAAGTGGGGTTAGTTGTTTTGGATCACGGTTTGGATCTAACTCGGTTAAACTAGTATCGTTCGTGTGCTGCTGGAGTCTGATCGAACTAGATTTGGGTAGGAGTTATCGGATGCATGTTGTTGTAAGAGGAATATGAATATCCCTCGCCTTTTTCTCTTTTGTAAATGAAAGTTGTTGTTGTTCCTTGAATATCACTCTTGATTTTGTCTTTCGATGATGATTCGAAATAGAAATGCATGGCGTTGAAGGGTAGCATGTGTAATTGTAGGGATATGATTGCAGAAACAATGGGTGCTTTAATTTGATGAGGAGGATCCACTTCCTTTATGGAAAGGACAAAACGGAATTTGCAAGTGTGTGGGGGGTGGGGACCCCCCATCATTTGCATTCAATCTCTAGTGTGTGTCCAAATGTATATTTACGATAGGATCACTCTTATGTATGTCTTTTTCTCTCTCAATCTCACTTTTTTTTTTTTAATTTATTTATTTCTCTTTTTGGGATAATGAATGCTCGAAATCTGAAATGTCACCCTCAAATCTCAATTGATTTCGTAAGTATTTGCTATTTGGCCTCACCTTGAGCGCATTTGTTTTTTTTTTTTTTCTATAATTTATATGATGAATTGGGTCGGATCATTTAGGTATAAATTTTTTCAGGTATTTGTTATAAGTATTTGATATGCATGTTTGTTAAGTTAAATATAGATTAATGCTTATTCTCCGTTCTTTCAACGGTACAAAATGCATGTCATCCCACATATGGAAATAGTAAAGAGAACTACTACTAGTAATTTCTTTGATTAACATCACCATTTTTGTAAAATTTTGACAATTTTATTAGTAGGTAAACAATAAAGAGAATTTTCACCGCCATCTACTAATTTTTTCAAAGATAGAATCTGATATTGTACAAGACAATTTCCATGGTATGAAGATGAGTAAATTAGAATTGAGGGGAGCTCATTATAGCTACACAGCCTAATTCACGAGTATGTATGATAGGTGAGTTCAGGAAAGCAAACTCATGCAGACTCCTAGATGACGAGCAACAGTACACAACAAAAAAATGAGCAACAAGATAATAAAAGGGGTAATTCTAATTCGAACATAGTTCGATCAAATATAAAAGACTGAGTAGCGGGCAAAAAAAAGTGAGACCTGTTTGATACTTAAGATTTTAGATAAAGAATAAAACCATTAATTTTGTAATCTAAATAAACCAATTTATAATTACACCAGAGCTCAAACATATTATTTCCCACTTTAATCATTATTATTTTTATTTTTATTTTAACCTCTCTTTTGAAAAGGTGATCCATCATATAATATGTAGCACAAGTCCTTGGGATGGTGAAAAGTGAGATAATAAAATAATTGAAGTGACAAATTACAATCAGATGTGAATGCCAACTGCCGCTTCTCTCTAGTAAAATAAATAACTACTTTTTAGTGGATTACATTATAGAGCATTGAGCTCAGTGCTTTGACTTGCTTACTAACCTGCTTTTCATCTCCTAATTACGCTTAATTAACTGAGTACAACACCCCTTAATTCTGCAAATCATCTCCATTATTGGCAACATTGAACTATAGATTAAGATTAATAATTATTATCCTTCATAACTCGATAACGACATTGGTTTCTCGTTATTCGAATGAGCCCGCAACTTTAAGTTTAAGATTAATGGTTCTTGCGAGATAGGGTTAGGCATATTTTGACCGAATCTCGTAATAAAGCATGCCAAATAAAGCCTAATTCGAGTTAATTAGTACTTAATCAAATGTTTATATGTATTTTAATAGGAAGAACGGTATAATTATGCCGAAACAGAGGTGAACTTTTATTGGTTGGTCGCTAAAGGTTAAAATGTATGCATGTTAGGAAGGATCTTCGGTTGACTTAAGCCTAAAATATAGGTGGTTTAGGTATGAGGAAATTCAGGTACAAAGTATCGGCGAGTCAAATGTGGTGGCTTTTGCTGTAAAAGTATTGAGTTGTAACTACAATGACATTGTGAAAACAAAATCATCGTACTATGTGTGACGTGTTGCAGAATGTAATAACTATAAAAGTTTGTTAAAATTTGTCGGATTTAAATACATACCGAAGAATGTAACATCTATTATTGACTTTTTAGCCCCAAATAATAATAATGATAATGTCATAAAATCAGTCATTTACTAGATGAAAAAATAATTTTGTCATAGATCGTTTTGTTGCGGTGTTTTATGATCTAAAGACACGTTAAATAATATTTGTTTGATACAGTTTATGTTGGACATCAGTTTAAGAGGGGGGAATTATCAAGGGGCTATATATAGAGGACATGGTAGTGGAGGAGGAATGATGGCGGAGCTGGATGCAACTCTGGTGGCAAATAGGTTAGTAACGAGGTGTGAGTAGCATATTATAGAGGGTGATTGCAAATGAGTCATTGATAAGCTGTATAAGATATTAGAGGGGCTTTATCTACTTTATCTTTGATCCACATTGTTAAATAACTTTTTTATATTAAAAGATCGAACAATTGTGTTGCCTACGAATTAGCTAGGAATTCGACAAATTGCTAAGAAGGGAACTTTGATATTAATATTGTTACTTCATCAGTCGTACTAACTGAATTGATGAACTAATATATTTAATTCAATTGCTATTGAACTAATATAATTCATTTTATTGCTTTCAAAGAGAAAAATGATTTATTGAAATTTTGAATAAAGTTTGAAAATGTAGGCTAAATTAGCCAATCGCGTTAATTTAACGCCTTAGTTGTAATTGGTTGTAAATATTATTTGAAAATATTTTAATTCTAATTTATGCCTGAGTTGGAATGGATGACCACGAAGTCCAAGATGAAGACCAGGAGGAAGAAGTCCTTGAAGAACTTGAGGATGAAGAACATGAGGAAAATGAAGATGATGACATTCTTGCACTGATGTACCAGTACACCAAATCACAAGCTGCCTTCCTCTAGGAATTACGGTGAAAGAATTGGATCAAAGACGGGATAGTTATTTGAATGTACTAGTTAGAGGGAGATGGCCGGCCGTGAAGAGCATAGTTGTACGTGAAGACATCCCCGAGGTTGAGATCGAGTTCAGGAACGGTGCTGATAATGGTCCCGTTTTTTTTGTATAGCTTCACAGTGCCATGGACTATCGAGGAATTGCTGACTGCAGTGGAGACCAGGTGGAATCTGAACTGGGGACATTTCCGGTTTCGTGTTAACAGTAGAGATGAATTGATCTATTTTGGTCCAGCCACGGGAGACAATGAATTGAGGGGCACGCTTAGGCTATTGACGAGAAGAGGAGTGTGGCCTATCAAGATCGTAGTTGAGCTCGGTCCACTCGCAGACAACTGACCTATCTTTGTAGAGATAGTAGTTAATGGGCGTTTAGTAGACCAAATTTGTTGTTCCGTAGTCTTCTTTAATTTTTTTATGTAGGAGACTTGAATGAGTAAGACTGTAAGAGACTTGAAATCATTCGCATACAAGCATAACTTAGAGTTTCTGAATTGTATGATTGATCATCAAACAGTAATTGTTCCATGAATACTGGCTATGTCCTTTTGGTTACAATTCAAAAAAAAAAAAAAAAAAAAGAGAGAAAAATGATTTGTAAATTTTTGAAATGGACAATTAACACACACACACATGTTCAAAAAAAATGGAACAATTTGAAATGTAAAGTAATTGCAAGAACGAGCATCAATCTGAATGAAAAAATGGACTTAGAAGTTAACTCGATGTCAGGGGCACCTCCAAAATCGTTAGATAGTGGGTCAAAAAAATTTCACTCTAACTAAAATAAATATATTTTTGAAAAAATAAAATACTTTATTTAAATATTTTTTCAATTGTCCTCTACTATTGTTCATATGGGGACAAAAAAATTATCATCCGAGTACTAGCCGTTTTCACACTTTTCAAGTCGAGCTAAGTTTCATTGCAAACCGTCATTCCTGCTTTGCGTTCTTTTATAAACCGTCATCCTTCGTGTTTTTTTTTTTTCAAATCTTTGAATGAGTATTAGTGGTTTTGATAGACTAAATACTAAACACATCACATGACTTCACTAAGGGCAAACTTGTTATTTTAGGTCATTTTTTCTTCATAAACAACTTAGGACTCACATATTTATTATTATTTTTTTCTAATTTCATCTTCTTCCTTCCTTTGTAATTTTATTTATTTAGTAACAACAACTTCGGATTAATTGAATGAATTAAAAAGAGAAATTAAATTAAAATGTGCATGGGCACTTGATTAATTTGATATTCAACCGGGGCGCTCCACAGTTGCACACAGGTCATCCACTTCTTCTTCTCACTGAAATCATTTGACACTAGTGTGGCACTTCCATACTCTTCTGGCCTCCACCCCATTTCTTTTCCCCTACAGTACTGTAACTTCTCCTCCTTCAGCGTTTCAATTGCTACAAAAACATATATATATATATATATATAGACACACAACATATGGAGAGAGAGAGACCATGTTCTAAGAGGCACATGCAATTTGGAAGTTCACATTTGAAAGCATCAATCTTTCTCAATTCTTCTTCTAATGTGCCCAGATAAAAATCCGGCTTTGATGTTTTCTTGGAAATATCAAAAACATCATCTGCAAGGAATTGGTCTGTAATGATCTTGGAATCAAAGTCGTTCGAGCTCCCATTTAAATTCGTTATCCTCTTATTGTGGCGCAAATTGATTCAATTCTTCTTCTTTAGCCTGATCCAATTGATTCAGGCTACCGCAAATTGATTCAATTATTCTTAGCCTGATCCAGTTACTGTGGCGCTTAGAAAGCCATCTTTTCTATAATACCTGGAATATTTAATAGACAAAAGCATTTCCTTTTATTGTTGCTTTTACTAAAAAATGCACGTGTAACACTATTTTTAAGGTAAGTTGTAAATTTTTTTTTTAAATTTTTTTATAAATATCATAATGTATTTGCAATGTTTGCTGCTGTCTTTCACAATCAGTTCGTTCACACTCCTCTCCAAAGTATTCCCTCAGAGCCTAAACCCACCCCCAAAACCCGAAAAAAAGAAAAAGGTGAAGCATTTCAACTCATAGCATAGTTATAAGCAATATTGAACAACCAAAACATAAATCCATTAATAGTTTCACAAAGAAGGGATTTTATTCGGTGTTTCTTCTCGCTTTGACAGGTGGATCATCACAAGGCCTTGAAGCCAACAGTATGGCCTCGACCGCATTGATGCGATAAGTTATAAAGTTGAATATAATAACTTAATTATTTATACATTTCACCTCTATAAATTCATTTTGGATATTGAAATTATCCCAAGGTGAAAAATAAATTATAAAGATATTATGAAGTGCAATTAAAAAAATTTTTAAAAAATCATCCTTAACAAATTTTCATGTCCTTATTCTCACTTTGTAGAAGTGCAATTAATTGGAATTCTAACTTTCAATAAGTAAAAGCGTCATAGAGCATTGAGTGTAATGAGAAGGTGTTGATAAGTGCAACTTTTGAAAAAAACTATGGGATATGAGAAGAAAAAGAGGTGTCGGATATGAATATGAAAAAGAAATTATTGGAGAAAATTTTTTGGCGAAGAAAATTGATCTTAAAAAAAATAGATGAAAAATTGGATAAGAAGAAAATAAGGTTAAAAAAAAGACATTAATTCATTTGGTGAAGAATAAAGATTTTTTTTTTAATTGTGAAGAATAAATAATTTAAATGACATGTTTGACCACCAAAACTACTAAATGGCTGCCGAAACCAATAAAAGACCTCCAAAACCACTAAAAATCAGTCGGAAATGGTTAGTTATAAAAAATGCAAAGTGCAAAGAAACATAATCCGGTGGGAATGTGTAAAAACAACGATAGTTCGGCTGGTAAAATTGTTTTACCCCTTGTTCATATTTTGAAACCATACTATAACTTTTTTGTTATTTATTGTACTAAATACATATTTCTTAATATATGCAACTAAGCAATCATACATAAAACTGATCATCAATATGGTATATTCTTTTTCAGTCTCCGACAATGTCTTATGAAATTGAAAAAAACTACAAAATGTATATTTTTGAAAGTGTTCAAGTTTTGTTTTTATTTTTGGTTCATGATTATTTTTTTAAATTTTACACACAATCTTAAAAATTTAGGAGTTAATACTATCAATGTTTCCAGAACTGGACCGAACGACCCAACCGTTGGAACCGTCAATCGATCTAAGGAACGGCCCGATCAACTCTTTAAAATTGGATTAGTCTCAAAATTTGATATTTTGAAAGAACTATTAAAAACCGCGGTTGAGCCACTTAAACCGGCGAACTATTTGTGGGTCATATGGTCCAACCGGTTTAGGAAATATATATATATATATATATATATTTAGATTTTTTTTAGTAAATACTATTAAGAATTCACAAAATAAAAGCCTAATTTATTTGATTTTCAACTATTTTTGTTGTTGTATTATGCAATTTCATATATTGTACAATTTCATGGGTTGCAATTTCATGTTTTTGTAGAATAATCTTACATTAGCATATTAGATTTCAATATAAACTAAAAAAAAAAATTGAAAATAAGATTCGAAAATATATTATTTATTATTTTTAATATTAAATAATATTTATTACATAATTATGACATCACTGTTTTGACCACGGTTGAACCATTAACCGTTGACCCAATTATTTTTTCGATTCACTTAACGGTTCGATCCACAAAACACCGAATATAATTTTTTTCTTATTTTATGTAGGGTCAAAATACCTATTTTCAAAATAACAAATTAAAATTTACATAAAATATACATAACTAAATTTTCTTGACCCCACTTCCCATAATATAGCGTCGCCCTTGCTCGATATAATATAATATGTGTTTAATTTTTTATATTTTTTAACACACGCACATTTAATGGGGATTCTAACTCGAGATATTGCTCTGAAAAATGAACAAATTTAACCACTTGGACCAACCCTATTAACATAATATGTGTTTAACTTAATTTACCTTAAGCCAACAGGGGTTGATCCAAGCAATAAATAGATTCATTCTTAAGGGTGAGGTTCTGGGTTCGAATTCCCACTTGGGTGTGCGTGTATTAAAAAAAAATAATTTACCTTAAAAAAGAATTTAGGAGTAAAGGACTGTCAAATTATTATATATTGATCAACACATTCTTAAATTTCGGAGGAGAGACTTCCAACAAGATGCTGTTGAAAAAAAGATAATATCGGTCTTAATCTATACGAATTATGTTTTCTATATTTTCCCGTTTTATCTAACTAAAAGGGTCCCCCCAAATTTTGGAATTTCTTCATTTTTATATATATAGTTTTGAAATATTAATATTTTTACCCTTTAATTTTGTGATATTCTAGCTTTTCGCCCCCCCCCCCAAGTTAAAAATTTTGCCCTCCATTATTTATATTTTAAATTTTTGCCCCCCCATAATATTAAATCCTGGCTCCGTCCCTGATAGCATAATCTAAGCTGTAAAATTCCACTTAATTGTGTCAGCTTATCAAAAATTTCATATAACTTGCTTGCCTCGTACAAAAATTACAAACAGAATTCTTCTACAAATTGTTCAAAACCCAGGAATTGTTGGGCTCTTATATGGGCTTCTTAGATGGGCCTTAATTCGTGTTGCTATCTAATATTTGGATGGAATCAAGGAAGAAGAAGAATAATAAATCGTAAAAAAGCCCTTATATGGGCTTATTGGATGGGCCTTATTTTGTATTGCTATCTAATATTTGGATGGAGTCAAGAAAGGAAGAATAAGAAAAAAAGAGGACGATTGCCATTCGATTTTGGGAGATGAAAACTTGGCATGAGGAAGTTACGGTGGTCAACAGGTTGGATTTGGACAGGCACAAAACGAGAGTTTCGCTCGTTATAGGACTTGACCAAACATCTCACGACACGGACATCCATGCAACACTTATATGAAAGTCAGTACCGTCCCGTTAAGGACATGTTTTGTTGTTCATATGTTAAGGGCTAGTAAGATTTTGTGTTTTGTATCAAATTAAACCACATGATCTTCCGACCGGATCAGAAGATTCCAGATTGGAATCATTTGATCCTAACACACAGAAATCGGATCATAAGATTGCATCATTTGATCCTAACACACAAAGAAATCGCCTTCCTAAATCTATCAAATCCTATCAAGGAAATTGCCTAAAACTATTAAACTTATGTCAAAGAACTCGCCTAAATGATTGATTATTAAAATGCGGAAATACCTTAGATCTAAATCTGTTTGATTATTAAAATGCCGAAATACCTCATATCTTTTTTTTTTTGACTGAAAATACCTCATATCTAGGTCTTATTGGTTGATTAATAATTGTACCAAAAATATATATAGGATCAGAAAAAAAAATTGGCACTAGTTTGACTTATAGCTCTAGTCCAAGATTTTGACACCCTTTAGGCCTCGTTTACTTATATGGGAACTAATGGTTTTATCCATTGTTTTGAAAACCGGACCGGACCGGCCGGTTCAACCGGTGACCGGTACCTTGTCCGGTCCGATTGACCCCTCAAAACCAGTGGGATTCGGACCGCTTACGAACCGGCAAAACCGGCCGGTTAGTCACCGGTTGAAACCGGACCGGACCGCCGGTTCGTTGAAAAATTAAAAAAAAAAAATCCTTTTTTGGTTTTTCTTCCCACATGTCTAAGTGAAAAAAGAGAAAGAGATGGAGAGAGAATGTTGAACAATCGTGCTCAGTGCGCATTGTGCTTGCCGAATACTACCCTTTGCCGGAGGGACTGTGTTTGGATTTGCCGAAAATTTTAGACTAACCAAGGCAGCAACAACTTCTTCTTTGAAAAAGTATTTGGGAAGATTTGAGATTATAAATCTAAAAGATATTAAAGTGGAATTCATGAAAATACTGAGGGTGCATGGGTGGGGAAAGCGTGTAGGTTAAATTTTTTTGGGAGACTGAAATTTAAGATACAAAAATTTGAGGTAATTTAAGTTTTGATGCATAGAGATTAGAGATATGGAGAGGTGCCTGACGGCTAGGTTTTCTTCTAGTGTCCATAGTATTCCTTTTTCTTTTTTTTTTTTAAATAAAATATGTGATTGGAAAAATATGTAATTTGACATCACATACTTGATATTTATATATACTTTTTACATGTATCATTTTTACGTATCATATTATTTTTTAAATTCATCATAAAATTACATATTAATATGATATTATGCAGAAAAATTATAATTTTAACTTAAATATTAAAATTTTGAAAGATATTATATGCCAAAATTATATCATTTTTCTTTTAAATTTTTAAAAATTTTATTCTATGTTTTCAATATTACAAAATATATACATATAAATTAATAAAATAATAATTATTTATTTATTACGTCACACCGGTTCGACCGATGGTTGAACCGATCGAACCGGTTGAACCGGTGACCAGTAAGCTTACCGGTTCGATCTCCGGTCCGGTTTTGAAAACACTGGTTTTATCCCCTTTGCCTTCATTTTCAGCCGTCTACTTTGTATAGGTTGAAGCCCGTGTTTGCCGTACAGACCCATAGGTGCGGCGTGTTTTCGGCAGAGCCATGGCACATGGAAATTTGGCGTGTTTCCTGAGACATGGCTTTTCTCGTGGAGGCGAAATTACCATGGACACCCAAAGTTGAGTTTATTTACATCCAATTGCCATTGTAAATTTTCTTTTCCCCCCTTTGCAGCAGATATCTTGTCGCACACAGATAATTCCTCGTCTAGCAGAGGAGAAAGGTGTGGTGTACTACAAGAGCCAAGAGGTGCAGGTGAACATTTTGTATTTACTTGGGGAAAATGGAAATGGAGTTTAGAAGAATGATTTTATAAATTTTAGGATAATTTAATTGGTAATTGTAGAGAATATTGTCAAAGTGAAAACCTGTGGATGGATGATGGTCGGCAAAGTAGCAGGCCTTACCAGTGCTCAATGGATGATGGTAGGCAAAGTAGCAGATGGTCGGCAACGAGAAAAATCCAATAACCCTAGGACACAAATTGGGGGTGAATGAATTGGGGGAATTCGAGGCCAACACACACAACGCAGGTAAGCAATTAAATCCAAGGGCATTTTCATAAAATATACCTAAACATCCATTATTAGCTAGAAAAAGTAAACCACCAAATTAATTAACCCCCCAAATATAAATAAAAGTATACAACAGTTAATAGCATATAGACTACCTTCACAATCTACCCAAAACATGACCACCCTTATCCCTTTCGAACAAAGTAAACGAGGCCTTAAGTCTTTTGATCAAGTCGGCAAAACAAGTTTTCAGTCATCTAATGACATGGAAGAACAATCTTTCCAAATAACATCCGTGTAACCAAATGTCTTAACAAAACAAGAAATCAATTGTTCAGTGATCACATCTTCAGAAGGAAGCCCCTGTTTTGCCTCCTTGTGCAAAGAAGTAACTTCTTTATCAGCAATCCCACAAGGCACAATATGCTTGAAATAGTTCAGATCAGGATTGATATTAAAAGCCAGACCGTGAGACGTGATTCCAGACGATATACGAACCCCGATCGCACCAATCTTTCTCGGACCAACCCAAACCCCCGTTTCACACTTCTGTCCCCGAAAAGCTTCAACACCGTACAAAGATGCACACTCAATCATCGTTGATTCCAGATTCTCGATGTACTTTCGAGCCCCTAAGCAGATTTCTCTCAAAGAAATAACGGGATACAAAATAGCTTGGTGTGGACCGTGAAATGTGACATCGCCTCCCCTTTGTGTGTAGTGGAGTTCTGCACCCATGGCTTTGAGATCTGATTCGGAAACTAATATGTTGTGATCGGTTCGCCTTTTGCCTAGAGTGTATGTCGGTGGGTGCTGGAGGGAGAGGAGGGTGTCGGAGATCTTATGCAGTTTTCTGATGGATGATAGCTTTTCTTGAAGCTTGAGGGCTTGAAGGTAATTGACAACACCCATTTTCCATACCTCTAGGCTTCGAGGAGCTCTCATGTCCTGAGATATATAATCATAAGTGTAAAGATATCATCTTTAATATAGAATAGAGAAAAGATAGCACCAGAACACATTGAGTTGATGATTATATAGAATAATTTCAAGTATTGCAACAATATAAAGTGGAAACATTTGCTTCAATATTAAGTTACCTAATTACACATTCACGCTTCCAGATTAAAAATTGAGCCTAGGTGAGTTACTGCACTGCATAAAACAGTAGTTCATCAAATCATTCTCTGTAAAGCTCAAAAGACGATGAACAACTTCGATTTCTCAAGTTGATTGAAATTCATCAGAGACTGTCTTTATTTCCAGCTTCGATTGCAAAAATGGGAAAAAGGAGAGCAGGGGTTTCGAAGTTGAAAAGCTCAGTAAAATTGGTGTGCATAATCGTCTCAATTTCATTCATCATCATACAGATTCTTTCAGCACTAAAGCTCATAAGCATCTCTCCGTCAACAGTTTCCTCTCCCAAATCAAAATTATTCCCTAAACACAGCCTCTCCAGAAGCGGGAAAATGCAACTTTGGGAAAACGGTGATCGGAATGTTACCTGAAGATCTAGCGTTCACTCTGTTCCTTCCTTGCTTTCGGCCGCGATTTGAGACTGAACCAGAACGACAGCAATTCCCACGCAATACTGACGCGAGTTCAGGGATTTTCAGCAGTTCCCAGTAGGATTTCAGCTGCAGATTTGGAGTATGGTAAGGAGGAAAGCTACAAATCGATATGGGGATTCAAGTTGTATATATGGAAGAATCCGAATGAAAGATTGGTGGTTAATGGAGTTGTTTCAGAGCTGTGAACCTGGAAATTGAAAATGTATTGATCTATGTTATGGATGGAGTGGTAATGGATGCTGAGTTTGAGCAATCGGTGCAGCCTGATGATGAGGATGAAGAAGAAGATAAACTCATTTGAATTTGTGTCCACTCTTCTCTTTCACTCTCAAGATTTATTTAATTATTTCCTGCAATATGAGGATTTTTTCTGATTTTTATTGTGGGAAATATGCAACCTACCCTAAATTTTACTGTTGTTCTAACTTCTTCATTACATTTTGTCAGGCAGAAACTCAAGATTATCACATCTGCATAAAGAATCCAAGATTATCACATATATCCGATTAAATTTTATGAATTCTCAACAAAAACGGAAGAACTCGCGCCGGCCAGTCCACCGGAAATCGGGCAACCCCGTCCCACAAAATCAAATAAATAAAAAAGAGAGTTACCTGAATGGTGGATCTGCGGCGGTGAGTGACGGCGACGGTAGTTACTGCAAGAAAATGGGAGAGAAATCAGATTTACAGAAAGAAAAATCAAGAAAGGTAAGTGGGTCTTCTTCTTCGTTTGAGGGGTTACCTGTTTTGCTGAAGCTAGTAATGTCCGGTGACGAAGCGGCGGCGGAGGCGGAGGCGGTCCAAGCCAGTCACGGCGGTGGTTTGCGCTGTAAATGAGAGAAAGATGTTCATAGGTGACGGACGACGTCGAGGGTGTGCCGGTGACAACGGTTAAGAGTGCCGGATGTGCAATCACCACCGCTTCCTTCTCGGTGTCTCTAAATGGTTCACTCCATGGCAAATTCAATGCAAAGCGTGGACTTAGACAA